>JAWWEY010000056.1:2667793-2734877 GCA_035582745.1 Loriotus luctuosus | reverse complement strand
CCAAAAAATTAAAGAAAAAAAAAAAGGAATTAAGCAGTGATTTAATACTGATGGCGTTAACAAAAAACAAACATACACGCACAGAAAAAAGTGGGTGGTGTCGGGTAATCCGGGGATGGCAGTGGTTCAAAACAGAGCTGCAAGGCCGGGCCCGCGCGCCTCGATTGGTGCCAGATGTCCCAAAAAATAAAATTTAAAAAAAAAAAAAAAAGGAGCAAAGCTTGCCACATAAAATATGTTTCAATGGAAAGCCCATTGCTGAGCAAATAAGAGCAGAGTGACTTGTTTGAAGATGATGTGGGAGTGGATTTTTTTTTTCTTTCTGCTTTGCCTCCTCCTTTTCTTATTTTTCCCCATTTCTCTGTGAAATAAGGTTGTAATTATGTAAAAGGTCGTAGCGTGTTTTCTCAAATAAAAATTTTGTAAACACAGCCAGGGCTTGGGCTTGGGCTTGGAGAGGAAGTTCTTGGGAAGAGTGGCTGTTATCTGGACAGGGGAGAGGGAAGGGAAAGTTCTTTGTAACTCATTCAAACTTTCCTTGGGTTTCTTGGGTTTATTTCAAGGCTGCTGTCCTGGAGAGTTGTGGCCTTGACCTGCAGCATGGAAGTTGGTGGGAGTTGGGCCATTGACTTCCCTGAGTGCAGGCTCTGAAGGACTCAAATAATATGTTTTTTCCTTGCTGAGCCATTAAAGATGCAACATGTGTCAATTCTGCTTGGAATGACTTGACAAAAATACATCCTAACCATACCTGTACTAATTAGAGGTGGTTTTATCTCATTGACTGAAAAGAGGGATCTTTTATCCCCCCACAAAAATAATTTTAATGTCCCTGAAAATAAAGAGATATTTCAAAAATGCATCATAAAACAAGTCACTAAATAAAAATGTCTGATTCCAAGGCTCTGCTGCGGCTCTTCCAGTTTTAGTAGTAGAAGTGAGCTTCATTTGATCTGCCATCCTAAAGAAAAAATCATAATTACAAACCCCTTTCTCCCTGACAAACATCTACCAACCCAAGTTGTCTGGAAGCTACAGGGGAGGAGTTAATTTTTGATATATACATGTATTTTTATATATATATGTATAAATATTTTTTAATATATATATAGATTTTTTTTTTTTGTAATCCATCTGCTGGAATATTTTCCATCCCTGGCAATCAGCTGGCAAAGCCCTTTTCCAAGGGAAAGCAGGAATCTCCAAGGAGGTGTTGGGCGGCAGACGGACAGACTCCCTAAATGCTACCCCTCTGAATGGAAGCCCTTCATTTGTGCATATGCAATTAAGCAGCCTTAGAAGGAAGAAAGCTCCAAACGGGATAAAAGGAACCTTTAATCAAGAAGCTGAACGGTCTAATTCAGGATAATAGAGGGGTCCTTAGTGTTTGACACAGGAGGGGTGGGGGTGCTTTTTGTCTCTGCAGCGTTGGCTTCATGATCTAACGACCCGGAGCAAAAGAGCAGGAATGCAGGACACTGCTACTTGACCTCCCCGTGTCAGGGCCCAGGGGCTGGACCAGGCTCTCTGAGTGCTCCTGAGCCTCGGGAAGAGAGGCAGGAGTTTGTGTCCCTTAGCTTGCACCCGGCTGTTCCAAGTCCATGGGTGTTTTTTCCAGCGGGAACACCGCAGAGTTTCAGCTCCCGCGTTGCAGGAAGCTGGGGATGGTTTGCTTTTCATCCATCCTTTTAATAACAGTTGCTAATTTTAATGTTGGCCTTCAGCTTTGAAACAAGAAAACACATGAAAGCAAGAAGGTGGGGAGAGAGGGGAACCTTAAGAATGCTTGGCTTTGAAATCCTATTTATTTATTTTTAAATGAGATATTTGACCAGAAATCACCACGCTTTCTAATTTTCTTTATGGCTGGGGGTACCACTGTCAGTGTGTGTAATCTGCTCACTGGAGAAGCTGTTGTCACCCCTGAGGAGCATTCACAGCCCTGATCCTTCCATCCCACCCCATCCCTGCTGCCTCAAGGATGCTTTCAAGCCACCAGACCCGAGCACCCCAGAGGTGTTCCTGGAGGAGCCTCCTCAGGAGGGACAAACTGCAAACATCCTGGTCACAAAAGAACAAAACAAAGCATCCTTTGCCTTTTTATCTTTTGATTTATTTGGTTTTTAACCTGTGCTTTAATTCTCTTTGCCACAGATACTACTTCAAAAAGGCCAGTGACGAGTTTGACTGCGGGGCGGTGTTCGAGGAGGTTTGGGAAGATGAAACCATCCTGCCCATGTACGAAGGGAGGATCCTCGGGAAGGTGGAAAGGATTGATTGATGGCATCTGTGCTCCTCAAGGAAGCTTCACCTAGGAAAATCTTTGGACACACAACAGTAGTGATGACAAGGAGAGGAAAAAAAAAAACTGAAGGAATGTTTTGAACCAATGAAGAAAAAAGGTGAAGTCTATGAAGACTTTGCTGAATTAGCCTTAGAGGAAAAGAATGGCATTTATTATTCATGAGTTGGGTACTGAGATGATAAAAACCCTGGACTATTTATTAGAAACATGACCACTGTTGGCTATTGGAGATGCAGACCGTGTTTGAGAGACTTCCATACATAATATATGATTTCCTGGGGATCTGAAATCTATGGACTAAGAGAAACTGTGTATAGCTTACCTTAACAGTAATCCTTATTGATATTTATTGAACAGTCTGTTTTCCCTTAAGTCCAGTTTTTGGATATGCTGCTTTAACAATGGAGAAGAGAGGGGCTGGGAAGTGGGGTGAGGGGAGGAAGGAGTATTTTATTTTTTTACATTTTTCCCACTATCTAAAATTTAGAAGTTTGGCGATGAGCACATTCGTGATGGTTTTTTGGTTTTTTTTTTTTTGAAGGGGGAGAAGGGAAGGAGTGAGGTTGTGCCCAGTATTTCTCCAAGTGAAGATAAAACTTTCCTAAAGAAATAATATTAATAATAATAGTAATAATAATAATAAAAGCCGAAATAAAAAATCCATTCACCTAGAGACCGGTGCATTTTAATCTATGCTGCTCTAATTTGAAATAAAGGTCTTAAACATTAACTCTATTTAGCTGCAATATAACAACAACAACAGCAACAGGTTATTTTGTCCATGGATTTTGGCAGGGTGAGGTTTTTGCCTTGCTGCTCTCAGTGGTGTCCAAGGCAGAGCAAAACCCCCAGCCTGGGAGGGCTGTAGAAGGAGCCATCCCATTCCCATGTCCATATTTAGCACAGCTGGAGGTTAAAAAGGTTAAAAAAGCCCGTGTGGGTTCCACAGAGTTAAAGGTTTTTAGCTGTTCAATGTTAGCACTACTTGTGTTTCACGGCCGCGTAGCCGGTGTGGAGCGTGTGAGTCCGTGTGTGCTGGGGTTTGCTTGGGGTTTTTTTTCTGGCTGGGTTTTTCTCTGCCTCCCCTTGAACACCCACAGGCCGTGGGAGATGTGGGTGAAGGCCCTGGGAGCTCTGTGGGGTGGGGTTTTTGGGGCAGAACGAGCCTTTCCCGAGAAAGACCTTGCGTTTCAACAGTTGGGTTTTGTGTTGATTAAGTTAATCTGTGCGTTCTGTTTGCCATTTGCTACTTTGTGTAAGTCTGTATATATTGTAGAAAATGTATGGTGGAAATATTAATACACTATCTCTAGTGTTTTTTAAATTTAATCAGTACAGTACCTGTGCCTGCATGGTGTTACAGACCATGCTTCGCCCTATATTCAGGGTTCAAGCTTTCCCTTGTTTGTTTAAGGGGTTTATGTATAAATATATTTTATGCCTTTTATTACAAGTCCTGTACTCATGACTTTTGCCATGGCATTTTGTTCTACTTATACTGTAAATTATGCATTATAAAGAGTTTCATTTAAAAAAAAATTACTTGGTACAATAATTATTGTAATTAAGAGATGTAGCCTTTATTAAAATTTTATATTTTTCAAATTAATATTGTCTTGACTTTTTTTTCACCTTAATGCCCTAAAAGGGGCTTTTCTCATCTGTGGTGATGTCTGGAAAGAGCTGGTGAGCTTCCCTGCCTTGGCAGGGGCTGTTCCTGCTGGGAAGGAGGCAAGGCAAAGGCTGGAGCTGCTCTTCAATGTAGGAATTAAATAATTTACAGCTCCTTCAGGTAACTCAGCTGCAGATTGAACCTGGTCTTGCTTCCAGACTGCACTTCAGAGCTCGCCTGTGGTCCCCAGCTGGAGCTCCTGCCATGGCACACGTGGTGGGTTTGGCTTTGGGATTTGGGGATGGTCACAGCCCTGCCCAGATGTGATGAGCTGGGGCTGCCCACCTGCACCCCATGGCAGAGTAAACTCAGCTCTGTGACGTTCAGGGCCGTGCCCAGCTCTGTAAAGCCCAGCTCAGGTGTTCACATTGCCCAAGGTGAGCTGGGAGAGGTTTGCTGGGAGCTGCTGGGTGAGACAGGCACAGGGAGCTCCTTCCCTCTCACTGGTGGGGCACAGCACCTCTTTTATAGCTGAACAGGCTCAGTTTGTTCCTCAGGGGAGCTGCCCATGCCATGGAATTGTCTCCCAGCTGTCACCCAGACCTTCCTGGCTCAGGTGAGAAATGCTGGGAAGGCAATTGTGGAGCTGCTTTTGGTCTGTCCTGTTGGCAACCAGAGCCAGCCCTTTGCTTCTGCCTCACCAATGGCACTGACTAGGGCTTTTTTTTTTCTTTTTCCCTTCCTCCCCTCTCTCCACCCTATTTTTTTTTCTATGAGGTTTTAAATTATCTGGGTTATTTTGTGTGTTTGAGAAGACTTCATTTAAAACATCAGTAAAACTTGTATCAAAGGGCTCAACTTCACACTGAGTACACAGAGCTGGGGACTGAATCCTGCAGTTCAAGGGAGCTGCAGGCAGTTTTACACATTTAAATGGATGGTGCCTTGTTTTAAAAAAACCATCTGAAGTTCATGGGGTTCATCTTAATTGATAAGCTGGACATAACGGATGGGTGTAGGGAGACTTCAACAACATAAGGGAAGAAAGATTTTTTTTTTTTCCCCTCTCTCTCTTTTTTTAGTCTACCATCAAAGGTTGGGAACTTAGCACTACATCGTAGTATTATTTTTCTTCTGCTATTAAAATGAATCACACTGTGCCTAATTCTTCTTGGGAAGATGAATGTGTTTGAGGCAGCTTGAAGCCATTCAGTGCCTCACAAGCCTTTGCATCTTTCTATCAATGTTCCAAAATACTCACCTCTGTTTTTTTGGATGTCTGTAGAAACAATATATAAAATGGCTTCAAATACATGGCAGGCTGTTTAGTGGAGATGAAAGGGTATTTGAATAGTCTTTTTAAAATGAATGAAAAGTGAATACTCTCTTCTGTTTCAATTATAAGTGGGACATGGAGCTCGTTAGGCACCACCTTAATATGTGACACTCTGAAAAATGTTCACCTACCTTCAGCAGTTCAGAAATATTTTGTTTTTTAGCTTGTCTCGGGGTAAAGATGGTGATTACAGGTCTGGCATGTTCCCTGCTAAATGGAGAGGCAGCGTGGGAAAGTTCTGCTCTTACAGCTTGAAAGTCACATCCAACCAAATTTTTTTTTACACAGTACAGAAGACTGAGAGGGAGTAAGAACCTTATTTTGACCCAAGTGGGGGTTTTTTTTAAGTTTAGCTGAAGTTTATCAGGTTTAACAAAAACCATGTAAATTCATGCAGAAAAAAAGTGCCCACAGAGCTGCTTTTGGTGTCAAAATATCCTGTGTTAGATCTTTGCAGAGGAGGGACCCAAAATGTTCCAGTTTGGGTCTTTTACCAGAGAAGGGACCCACAATATTCTGTCATGGGTCCTTTTCTAGAGAAAGAATGCAAAATATCCCTGTTTGGGTCTTTTTCCAGAGGTAGGACTCAAAATATCCTGATTTGGGTCTTTCCCAAAGGAGAAGCATCAATAACAAGAGCTCTGCTCCACAGGAGCAAACTTGAGCAGGCCTTGAGCTCTGCAGCAAGTGATCCCCAACCACTCCACACGCTCAAATCACGCTAATTCTTCACACTTAGAGCAATTTTTTTGTCTTCAAAGCAGCCTGGAAAGGCTCCTGCAGCCCCAGAGCACCCACAGAGGTAGGTGGCCTCAGCCTGTGGTGGATAATTGCCGGGGTGAGTGGTGGCCAGAGGAGCTTCAAAGCCCTGTGTGGCCATCCAACAAAAACACCAGCCCCAGCCACTGCCCGATTCAAATGTGTTGATGGACCTTTAACAGTCCTTGGGAGCGTTTGGGATGTGAAGCCTGGAGGCTGGGAATCATAAGCAAGCCCTGAGGCGCTTTTTTTTTGGGAAAAAGAAACACTTTCCCAAGTGTTTCACAGCTGGAATTTGTTGGGGCGTGTGGCCATCAGCCACAATGGTCTTGCTGCATCCCAAGTCAAGGCTGGAAGCAGTGGGGAGTGGGGAGGGACAGCTGCAGGGCTGGTTCTCCTCTCTGAATGGGGACAAGGACCCTGGAAGCCTGCATTTGGTTTTCTTCAGCAGAAACCAGGCTGCATTTGGATGCACAAAACTTCCCAGCCCTCGCTCCTGGGCCTCTCTGCTGGCCTGGGTTGATCACAGCAAACACAGTGAAACATTTTTGTTCTCTCTCTACCCTGAATGTTTGGCATCCCCTGGCACAAACGGTGCAAAATGTCCAAAAAGTGTCCCTGAGATCATGGAATAAATAAAAAATAAAATCCCCTACAGAGAAAGGACCACACGGTCCTTTGAAAGGCACCAGTACTGGGAGGATGCTTTGCATTGGTGAAGTACCACAAAAACCCCTCCTTCCCCCAGGTGCTGGGATCAGGAGCATGTCCAGCTGCCCCCAGCCTTCCTCAGGTCTCCCTGAGGTTGTTTCCTCACCCCTGCCCTGGGAGTTTATTCCCTCCAAACCCATGAGTCAGCTGGGCTGGAGCATCTGCTGCTTCAAATTCTGCCTGCCTCATATTGGCAACTGTATTCCCTTCCTCTTTCACCTTCCATTAACCTCATGTTCCTCAAACACCTTCATCCAACTACTCCATTCTGGGAGCAACCTCAGATTAATTAAAAAGGAGACAAAAAAAAAAAAAAAAAAAGAAAGGAGCACACTGTCTTTAAATGAGGTTCCTATCCCATTGCTTTCAAATGCTCTCTCTTAATCACAGAGCCCAGAAAACACCCACACACTGGAGGCTGGAGAATTATTTAAGGCAAATCATCTTCCTTCCTCTTCTGAAAAAAGATCAGACTAGTTCTGGATGGTGAAGCAGCTCTGGTTCAGGTCCTTTCCATTCCTGCCAGCAACGTCCCCAATTCCTGCCCACAGCCTTGCCCAGCCTCCCCACACAGCCCTGCTCACACTCCTTTCCCCCTTGCCCTCATTAGCATGTTACTAATCATAATGAAAAGTCCCAGGATGAATTTTTCTGACATTTAAACCATGGCCTGCCATATGTTTTAGCCTCTCTTTTAAATTAAATGAGTGTTGTGGTGCGTTTAATCTTCAGGGAGCACTGAACTCACAGAGAGAGAGCAGGCTAATTTTGGACATCAGATCTAGGTGATAGCATAATTTCAGACAATTTTGGCTGACCTCCCTGGGCAATGCCCTTCATCTCTTTCATGAGAAGATCTATTTTTAAGGAAGAAAGCCCATTAAGTCTTGCCTTCCTTAATTCAGCTCTTCACATGATAAGATTTGACAGGTAGATCTTCTTTTTTTTTTTTATTATTATTATTATTATTATTTCTAAAAAAGAAAACAGAAAGACCCTCTGGGAATTCTGGCTTTCAACATTTGTCTTGGGCCCTGCAGGAGTCTGGAACATCTCTGAACCCCACAGTTGGTCCTGCTTTGAAAGCGCCGCCTCGGCATTGCTCATGCACGGCTCCTCATCTGCAGTCACAGCACTCCCTGCTCCCTCTCCCACTGCCCTGGCAGCTCTCCTCGCCTTCCCTCTCCTCCTGCTTCTGCTGTGTTGGCTCAAAGCAAGCTCTCATTCCCCCCAAATCCTTCCAAAGGCAAAGGATAAATGGGATGCGTGGCAGGGGTGGTGCTACCTGCCTTGGTTCTCTCCTTTCCCCCCTCTAGCAGAGCTGCACCCTCAGCATTGTCCCAGCTGAGCCCAGTTGGCCCCTCAAGGTCTCACCCAGCCCTAAAATGGGTGGGTGAAACCTTGGCCCCCCAAGGTCTCACCCAGGGACAGCACAGAGTCCACCAAAATCTCCCCAGCTCTTCAAAGCATCCGCAGGTGGAGCTGGGAACAAAAGGTTTGTGCCTTTTCCAGAGCTCTGGTTTCCTGCAATCCTCACCTCCCTAAAGGTTTCTGGGATCTCTGCAGACAAACCATCCTTTTCCAAAAGGTTCCACAGCAAACATCTCTCCTCTACAGGTACAAAGGTTAAAGGAGGGTCTTCACCTCCAAGGACAAACCAACCACAAGTGCCAGCAGCAGGACAGAGGCACAGGCCAGCTTTGGGAGTGGACATTGCTGCTGGGAATGATGCTGTGACACCAGCTGGTATCCAGAGGGGATTCAGGAATAAGGAGACAGTGGTGAAATGGTCAGTGAGGAGGCCACTCTGGTTGGGAGAGCTGTGGAGGGGTTAAACCCTCCCCATGGTGCTGCCATGCAGAAACCAGGCAAAGCTCCGGGGTTTTGCATTGAGATTCAAATGCCCAGATCAAAGCAGAGCTCCAGGAAGGAAGAGCCAATTTAGGTTGGAACCAGAGAAAACTTTCTCAGCTAACTTCTGGGAAGTGGAACAAGCAGGTTTCAGAGAGCTCCCATCCAAAGGGAGCGGAGGAGGTGGCCCTCACCCTGTCCCTGTCCTCCCAGACACGGAATTATTCCTGGCCACCGGCCCCCTCACACCCATTCCTGCCCTTTGGAAGCTGTCACTGAGCTGTTCTTGGCCAGCCCTGCAGAGGAGGATGGGCTGGAGCAGGTCCTGCCACCTCTGGGGTCCCCATGGCTGTGGTGGCATCGGTGGCATTGGTGGCATTGATGCCCTGGTGCTCCCCTGAGCCTGCAGACACAACTCCTGTCCAAGCTGGGCTCCATGGCCCTGCTGGTCCCACAGCCAACATTTGATGGACTAGCCAAAACACTATTTCCAGCTTTTTTTTTTTCTTCCTTGCTGTTTATTCCAAACCAAACAAACAAATGAAAAAAAAAAAAAGAAAAAAAGAAAAAAAGAAATGTTCAAGAGTTTAGCTTTGCTAATTTATGACTCTGTGCTCTGCTCTTTCTCCTTTGGGATTCACTGCCCTGACCTTGGATACGAGGGGAAAAGGAAGGAGAGCTCTCACCTTGCCAGTGTGAAAGGTTGCCAAAGCAGGGAGAAAATGTCTACTCACTTCTCCTAGGAGCATGCAGCGCTTTTGTGTTTCAGCTCTTTGTAGATTTGCAATGCCTTTGCAACCCCTTGCAACTGTCCAGTGTGGGGTGGTTAATTACCAGGTAAAACAAATTTTTTTAGACTCCATTTAATTATTTGATTGCACAGTAACCAAAGAGTGTAAGAGGGCTGTAGCCAGAAGGCACTTCAAAGCAAGGCCTTGATGTTTCTTAGTGGGCATTAATGGTTTCTGAAGGCAGGAGATTGTTTAAAAAAAATATTAAAACCCTCCTCATGATCCCGCCAGCAATCTCAAAAAAATGCATAAACACTGGAATCCTCTGCCAGGGAAGAAAAAAAAGAGTTCAAAGGGATCTGAGAGTTTTCATGTAAAGTTTAGAGTTTAAGGCGTGACTGTTGGCTACGGAGCCCCACTGTTTGAACTCTTGTTTATTAAAAACAGTTTCCCAGCATTTCACAGGGTTCAGAAAGACAACAGCGAAGTGCAGCCTTTTTCACAGCACAGCCTTTAAAGGCTCCATTGATTTCTACCTATGTGTTTTATCTTCTTTTTTTCTTTTTCTTTTTTTTTTTTTGATCAGATGCTGAAGTTTAGCACAATATCCACAGCTGAGCTGAGGCTGTGGTGGAGAGAACCACTCTGGAATAAGAGTTTGCCACGATTTTTAAAACACTTTTTTAACAGTTCACTCCAGACTCTGCAGTGTCCCAGAAGGCTGGATGACAGCAGCAGCAGCAGAATTAGGAAATGACAACTTGGCTGGCCCCAGACTCCGACTGCCTTTTTGATATTATCGCCAACCCTCCAGCCTTTATCTGAGCCTCAGCTCTCAATCAATGTCCAGCCAAACAATTGGCCACTGGGAAACCAAAAGTCTCTTTTTTTTTTTTTTTCCCCTCAGGATGGGAGATAATCCTTCAGCCTGCCCTGTCTGGGCACGCATCTTATTTTTGATGAGCCCACCAGCACACCTAGAGCAGCCTCATTCTTTTTTGTGCTTACACTTCTTCTTCTCTGTCAGCAAGCCCCATTTGTCCAAAAAAACATCCTAGTTTTTAAAGTGAAGGGTTTTTATCCAGGAGTGAAGTGAAGGGGAATCTGCAGCGTGTTGCAGCTTGGTGCTGTTGGCCATGGCTGGAGATGAGCTGTGCTTTGAAGGGGCAGCTGGGCTGCTCCCAGCAAGATGCCTCAATTCCTGCAAGGGCAAGGAGAGCAGACACACGGGAGCACTGGGAAAATCCTGTGCTGTCCTGGGAAAAAAGCTTGCAGCTGAGTGTTTTAGCAAGTCCTTTAAGTCTAACTGCAGAGATCTGAAGATAACAAAGCTCAGAGCCGCCCAAGCTCTGCCTTGAACAACAGAGGGGTCTAGAAGTACTGCCAGAAGATGTTATAAAAGGCACATTAGGAGCAGAATTAAAGTCAACATAGACCAAAACAAACAGAAACATCTGCTGAGCAGGTAGCCTGAGAATAAACTCCTTATTAAAGCTGTTCTGCAGGCTGAATCCCCAGCCCGGTGCTGCCAGGTGACATCGGCCGCGCCTCTGACGCAGGAGAGAAAGAGCTAAAAATAATGTCATGTCAAAATCCTGACACAAACACTCCAGAGGGGAGGGAAGAGGGGATGGGAGGCAACAAACAGGGGCATGCTTGAGTTTCTGGCTCGGTGCTGCTCTGCAAACGTGGCTGGGAGCTAAGGAGAGATGCTCCAGAGAACCTCTCCATGCTCCGAGGGTGCAGCAGGATGGAGAGAGGATTTCTAGGACTCCCTCGAGGGAAGAGGGTGTGTGGGATGGAGCAGGGCAGGTCAAGGTGAAATCACATTTAAATCACACTCAGGATTTTGCATTGGAGCCACCGTGTTCAAACCTGAGCACAAGGAGCTCCTCTGGGCTGAGGAAATGTTTGCTGTGAAGGGTGATGTGAAAATGGGACACCTGCTCTGTACTTACAGAGATAAACCCAGATCTTAAATGCAGTTAGAGGGAAAAAACTGAAGAAAACAAACAAATAAAAAATCTAAAAAAAGATGGAGCAGAGAATTTCTTCCTGTGCACAGCTGATGGCAAAGTGCTGCTCCAGAGATGCTCCTGGAAGCAGCCACAGTGCAAAGCTGGAGTTATCCTGCTGCCATCCCCACTCCCAGCAAAAATCTCCTCCTTCCCAACTCCAGGGACTTACGGAAAATATGAACTTAATTTTGGGCTCTGTTTTCCTTGAATCGGCGCAGTTCCAGTAAAATCAGATTAAAATACCTCCAGTTCCTGATGTTTGGGGATATTTAAAGTCAGATCAAAGCACTCTTAACCAGTCCTTTTGGTAGCAGGTTTGATGAGAAACACAGGTGCAGGAGTACATGAAGCTGGGCTGATTTAAATGCTGCCTTGCAATGCTGCTTCTGATCCCTTAAATATCAGCTGGGGGCGGGCAGAGGGAATGGAGGGATGATGTTTTCATAGAAGAATACTTTTTTTTTTTCCTGGATGCAATTTGAGCTGCTTCCCTTTCTGCATGAAAACTTTAACTTGCTGCTTTTTTTCCCCCCCTTTAATAATTACATGGAGAAAAAGATTCAGACAAGGGAGAGGCACAGAGAGGTGGAGAATAAAGTGATTTACAGACCATAATCCTTCAAGCTCAAGATACTGATGTGTTCTGAGGGAACCAGCACAAGCTCCATGGCTTGTGCACAGAGACCTGAAGGTCCAAACTCTGAGACAGAGATGAATTTTGGGTGGTTTTCTGCAGAATTAGCTGGTTCTGGTGGGACTGTGGGGTGGAACCAGGCTCAAGGTGAGCTCAGCCCCTGGGGAATTCCCTCCAATCCCCCCAGAGCTTCACAGGGGAGCTTTGCAGGGATTTACCCAGATGGATTTAGCTGGGAATTTTGGGGTTTGGAGATCAGAGAGCAAACCCAGCTGTACTGGGGGAGTGTGAAGGGGTTTCAGACAGTTCTCTGCAGAGTTAAGCCAAGCCCAGCAGTGCTGCTGGTGCAGGACACTGGATGCAGAGTGGAGCTGGTGCAGGATCCTCCCTTGGCACAAAGGTGCCAGAATTTATCAAGGATTTTGGGATGACATATTTCACCAAGATCTGGGGTTTTAGGACAACACATTTCACCAAGATCAGGGATTTTGGGGTGACACATTTCACCAAGATCAGGGATTTTGGGACAACACATTTCACCAAAAACTCTTGGTGCTCTTGATCCCTCTCATCCTGCCTCCAGACAATAGCAGCCCCATTCCAAACACACCAAAATGAAGGCAGGTTAAATGAAACCATTTGACAGCACCAATTAAAAGTCATCACTTTTATAGTTCAGGGAAATCAGTGTTTCTCAGAAAGGATTCAGCCTTGTTTGTTGACAAACGATGTGACCCCAGCAATTCATCCCCAGTGGGACAGGATGGGAAGCACTATAGGATTTTCTCTGCTGGGAGCTTTCAAGTTTTATTGTGTGCAATTAAAATGCAGATGAATAACACAGTAAAATAATAAAAAGCTCCTCATAAAAGTGCCCCAGTGAAACAAAACTGTCAAAACACAAGAAGAAAAAAAAAAACCAACAAAAGAGCAAATATTGCTTCCTCTCAAAATATCATGAAAGTTTAAACAAACTCTGTTATCAGGAGACCCCAAAGGCAGTGGTTCAATTCCAGCTTCCTGCCTGCTCATCCACAGCTCCTCAAGAAGGTTCTGGGCCCCACAGGCCCCTAAAAGTTGGGTTGCCACACAAATCCCAGCCCCACATCAACCCCAGCAGCACTGCAGGCACCCACTGCTGTCACCTGGGGCTGCAGGGACACCCAGACATGTCCTGCCCCACATCAGCACCCTGCTGGGGCTGCCTGCTTTTCCTAACACACACAAAGGTTCATATTTGTCAACTTTTTTTGCATTTTCATGTGGTTTTGCTGCAGAAAGGACAATGGGAACCCTGCCAGCACTGCCTAACTGAGGAATTCTGCATTTGTGTGCTACATATAAACAGCTTTTAACAAAGTTCCTCTCAAGTTATTTAATAAGAGGCATAAAATAAGCCAGGTTTAGGCTGTCAATGCAGCACTGGGAAGATTGAAGATGCCAGTTTGATGATTCCCACCTAAACTGAATGTGCACAGAGGAGAATAAAGCCAGACACCAACTGTGATCCAGCCTGGGCTGGTGTGACCACAGGATGGGGACAATGTGGGGACATGCTGGGGACATTCCCCTGACAGCATCACCAACCAGAGCCTGGTGCCCAGCCTGGCAAATCCTCTCCTACAGATCCATTCATCATTCCTCCAAACCCCACGTGGACTTTGACATGAGCAGCAATAGCATAGGAAATAATAATAATAATAATAATAATAATAATAATAATAATAATAATAATAATAATAATAATAATAATAATAATAATTAGTATAAAGTAATAATATAATAATATAAAAATAAAATAATAAGAAAAATTATTGTGAAAATAATATAATAATATAAAAATAATAAGTATTACTGTTGATGATGATATTATTATTATTATTATTATTATTATTATTATTATTATTATTACAGGAACAATGTTTCAGCCTTGCACTGACCCCTGGGGCTGCTGATTGCTCTGTGCAGCACAAGGGGAGCTGGAACCCTGAATTCTGAGCAGTGACTTGGGCTCAGGTCATGGCTGAGTCAAGAGCACCCTGTAAAGCTGCTGCCTTTGGCTGACACAGCCAATTTCAGCCCTGCTGCTGCTGGATCCCCCTGGCACATCAGCCTCTGCAGCTCCCAAACAGCAGGTGCAGCTCTCCAGATTTACAACACCAGGGTTTGTTCAGTGTGGAGCATCTCAGAGCAGCTCCCATCTCTTCCTCAGTGGCTCCTGCACTCACAGTTGTGATTCCTCTGCTCTTTCATGAGGCCATTGAACTCCTGTTATCTCCCTGAATTAATATTAATGGCTTCCTCTAAGCTTCTCCTTTAGCTCTCCCTTTTCCCAGCAACTTTTTGATGATTTTGATTCCTCCAGACTCCTTTCTTGCCCTGCCCTCGTGCTGCTTGTCTGCTCTGATCCCAGCCCTGCCCTGAGATGGCCTCGGTGGCCCTTGGCCTGTGCAGGGGACAGGGCTCAGGGGCTCTGGGTGAGGGCTGGGAGCTGGGATCAGGGGTTGGCAGTGCTGCTGGGGCAGCTCTGGGGATGGCAGGGCACTCACTGAAGATGCCAAGGGCAGATCTGAAGTGTCTTGGCCAAGTCACACCTGCCCAGGAGCTGCTGCCCCAGCAGTGAGTGATCAGAGTCATTCCCTTTCCCTCTGTCCCTCCAAATTACAGCCAAAATACTTAAATCTGTGGGGAAATCCTGTTTTGCAGGTTGTTCTGACCCATAGAAGAGCCTGTAGAGGCCATTCCCAGTGCCAGGGGGTGTCTCTTGGCACTGCTCAGCAGCTGTGTGGAGGCAGAGGCTGTGGTGAGACCTGAGCTGCTCCTGAGCCCTTCTCATCTCCACCAAAATAAACTCATCCCATTCAGCTCTAACACAGCATCTCCCAGAGAACAACCAGAGCCCAAACCCCTGCTTGGGGCTGTCCTGGACCCCTCCCTGCTGGAAATGGAGCTCACACTGGGCACTGCTGAGCTCTCATCTGACCAAGCTGGGCTCTGAATTTTGTCCACAGTGACACAGAAACAGATTTATTTTTTTTTAATTATTATTTTTCAAACCACCGAGCAATACCAAAGCATGTGCAAATCAGGACTTTTGCCTCCTGCCAGAGGTCTGGGATGGAAACTGAGGATGCTGATGGGTTTGGTCCCAGTTTAGAGGCTTGGCAATGCCTTTAAGCCCTGCAGCCTGCTCAGCCTCTCACCCAGCCTCTCTGCAGGTGCTGCTGCACAAAACCACCAAAACAGGGGGCACAGCACAGCCTCTGGGGGGTTTTTGTCCTTGTGCAGCCCAGGAGGGACGAGGCAATGCTGATCCCAGTGCCTGAGTCAGCCTAAATCCATCCTTTCACTGCTCTAAAGCGTTTGCTTAAGGCACAGCCTTCTCTGGGGTCCAGGATCTCTTTCTTGCATTTTATGAGTTTTTTCCCTAATTATGGAATCTCTTTCAATCTTGCCCTGCTTTGATCACAGCTGGCCCCAGAGAGAGCTCCTCTTGTCTGGATCGACTGAGGAGAGAAAGATGAGAGGCAGCAGTGACCTGCCCGGGATGACTGAGAAAACACAGCAAAGCAAAGGGTGAGCAGCAGCTCTGCACAGCCACAGCTTTAGAGAAAACTCGGGACAAACCCTCCTCTGTGAGATCAGTCACCACCTCCTTCCAGGTGGAGCACATTTCAAGGGCTGAGCCATCAGTGAGAGCCTCCTGTGGCTGTTCTGCTCCCAGATGGGATGGGAATGGACCATTCCTGAGGCTCCCAAGGGAATTTCTGAGCCAGGACACCTCAGAGGCCCAGCAGAAAGCCATCCCAGCTCACCCCACTCTGATTCAGCTGGCAGATCACAAAGGATCCTATGCAACCCTTCCTACAAAACCCAGCTAAAGGAGATTTCCTCAGAAAAAGGCTGTTTTCAGTGCCACTCTGATTATTTGCCCTCTGTTGTCCTCCATAAAGGATACTGTGAAGTTAATGATCCAGCCATGGAATTTTAAATAGCTGCTTCATGACTAACAACATGTGCTCCAGATCAGCTCCAGCCTGTATTTACATATTTCCCATGATAAGTCAACATATGGTTCTTGTTTGGAACATGGAATTGCTCTCTTCATATTATTACCTTTTTTTCCCCCTTTTACTTTTCACAATTACTGGGGGAAAAACCTTTTTCTTTTAATTATTGTTAGCCAAGGCCCTGTGCAAATAAGAAGGCATTAGGGTGACCTGGAGCTTGCTAATGGCTTTATTTTGGTTCCCACCCCATCCTGAGCTGGGTTCACAGCACCATTGGATGAACGAGGTCACTCCTTCCCCAGGATGGGATTTCACAACCCTTCCCTGGCAGTGGCACTCTTTGGGAAGCTTGCACTGATGGTTTGAATTTTTTTCCCTTTTGAATTCACAGTTCTAAGCATGTAGAAAATTTGTACCATTTTTTGGGGGGTTGGTTGGGGTTTTTTCCCACCTCTGTTCCCTCTCTTTTCCTGCCCACATCAAAGCATTGGATGTGAATGTCCTAACTGCTCTCATTGCAGGGCTGGAATCACAGGAATTGGCATTTCCACCTCCTGGGCTGTTTTCCCTGGTGCTCCAAACTCCCCTCTAACAATTTCACCCATTTCCTCAGGGACATTATTCCACACAGAAACTGGGCTCCAACTTTGAAACACTTTTCCTTCTACCTAGCCACAAAGATTATTTCCTTTATTTAATCTCATTGCTCCCATTTGAACCAGGCTCAAGAATTCCCATCCTCCTGGGCTATGTCCACCCCTCTGACACTTGCAGACAGACACCACATCCCACCCTGAGCCATCATTTTGCCAAGCTAAACAGATGTAACTCTTTTAATCCTGCCTCGTAAATCAGCCCAGCCCTTTCATCATTTTTATTGCTCTCCTCTGAATCCCGCCCAATTTGTTGACATTGTCCTGTTCTTTAGGTGCTCAGGGGATGGATATTCCAGGTGAAATTTGCCTGGTGGCACGTTAGGAGGTTCATTAGCACAGCCTCCCTCTCTGATTAGCTGCACACAGGTCACAGGCTGGGTGCTGCAGCCCTGACTGAGGGGAAAATGGACCCTCTGCCATCCCTTGGGATGCTGAACATGGGATCCCAGGGCTGAGGACCTGCAAACCCCAGTTCTGACCTGTCTGGGGAGGTCTCTGCTCCTGTCACCCCCCAGGCCCCTCAGAGGCTGGTCCTGCACAGGGGGCTGCCTCAGGGGAGGGATTTGGCTCAGCAGCATTCCCTGCTCCAGAAAAGCCAGGCAAGAATTGAACTGCACACTGAAAACTCACCTGAACCTCACTTTTGGCAGGAGCAGGTTTGGGACAGAGCCCCTCCAGCCCAAGGTTCCTGGGGAGGTTTTGTTATGTCCTTGGCCCTCACAGCCAGCACACCCCAAGGTGACCTCAGCTCCTTTGTGGTGCCCCCAAGAGAGACCAGAGAACAGGGGAAAATCTCTTCTGTGCCAAAACTGAAGTTTCTGATCAGAGCTTTGCCTTCAGCTCAGACAGAGCCATGTCCTGGGCAGCCCCATCCCACACCACTCAAGGTCCCTTCATCTCTGATGGACCCTGCACCCTCCACCCTCACACCAAAACCCCCAGGGTCCTGCAGCACAAAGGGAATTCTCTTTAAATCTCAGTGATGCCACCATTCATAGACTCACAGAAACATTTAAGCTGGAAAAACCCTCCCATATCACCAGTCCTACCTTGGACCAAATGCCACCATGGCCACTAAGCCATATCACAGTGTGCCAGGTCTACTTGATTTTTGAACACTCCCAGGGATGGTGATTCCATAATTTCCCTGTTTCAATGCTTAACCACTCTTCCAGTGAAGGAATCTTTCCTCATATCCAACCTGAAGTTCACCTGGTCCCACCTGGCTTAGCCTTAGACAAATAGCCCATGATAATAAATACCTCAGTGAGATCAAAAGATCCTTAAACAGCCTTGATAAAAAAAAAAATAAAAGATCAGAGCAGAGCAATTTGGTTCTGCTCTTCACCACTTCTCTCCTCTTTGGGAAGGTAACTTTTGCATTTCAAAGATCCAGGTCCCATTGTGTGGAGGGAGCCAGGCTGAGCTCGTTGTGCTTCCCTGGTTTTGTCCGGTGGTTGTCCCACTAACCAACCTCCTGCCAAGGGAAAGGGATTTCTCCCTTCTCCTGCTGGCAGCAGCTTTGCTTTGAAAGTGAGAGTTGTCTGCTCCTTAATTAGTGCTGCCATGAGCTGGTCACTGCAGGCTGGGAGTGGGGCAGGGGAGCCCAGCTCTTCACTCCCTGCACATCCTGGGGAAGGATTCCAGGCCTGCCTCAGCTGCAGCTGCCAGGAGCTCCTGGGGATTCTCCTAATGGCCCCATCCAAGCCATGAAACACAGCTCAGAAGCCTTGCAAATAAACGCAGGGCGCTTTGGAGATTGATTTGTTATAAAAGGGTTTCCTTTCAGCCCCCAGGTATCCTGAGGTGCCGCACACAATAACGCGGATCCTGCTCTGCTCAGAGGCCCAAAGGCTGCTCAGCCACACACACAAAAGTCATTCAGCTCTGGAGACCTCACAGCCCCTGTTTGCAGAGGCACACGTGCAGTTCTGACTCTCCCCAGTGTTTGTGTGTGTTACAAAAGCACCTGAGAAGAGTCCTGGGGCTGGAGTTGTGCTCTGGGATGTGCCACAAACCAGCACAAGTGATGGGACCATAAAACAGCTCCAGCCCCGAGCTCCATCACCCTCCATGAAGTCAAATAAAAGCCATTCCATCAGCCTGCACACCTTCCACAACCAGACAAGTGCTCCATAAAATTCCTACCTTTTTTTTTAAACTCAAGTAATATTTGACCTTGAAAATATTAGCAGCAAATCAAGCTGGAGATTTTTTGACCCAACTATGTTACAGTCAGCCTCAGTGCAGATCCCCAGCTGATTGCTGGGCTGAGAAACATGCATCTTTTCCTTTGTATGTTGATTTGAATCCACACCAAATACAGGATAACTTTCCTTTGAAGAAAGTGGGAGAGCAGTATGGCAAGGAGCCACTGAGTTACTTTCTGTAATTCATATTTTCTCTAATGAGAGGCTTTCCAGAGAGATATTCCCCTGGTCGCTCTGCAAGTCAGACAGGTACAACAACAAGTGCAGCAGGCTTGTAATCCAGAGAAGGCTTTGAACCTGCTCCCAGGACACAGAGCACTCCTGAACTTTAAAGGTATTTAGATCCCAATCTGCATCTGGGCATTGTGGTTGACCATTTACCCCATTCCCCCATCATATTACATATATATATATATTTATTTATTTATTTATTTTTTCAACAATGACCCAGATGAAAACACGAGATGGGAACAACTTTTGACCTCGAGGCAATTTGTTGGCATCTCAGTTTTTTGACTTATGTTTGTAAAAGCCAGAGAACTTCCACAAACGTGCCTAGCATATGACTTACAGCATTTTCCTGAAAATATCACTCCATTTTGCAGATTAGCCCAGCTCAGAACAGTTAGAAAATAAAATAAAGCACAGTAGGAACACATGTAGCTTGTGGGGTTCACATGCCAGAGCACTTTATCAAATCCTACATTTTTCCTGCTGGGATCAGAACAGGAACTTCCTCAGGCTTGAGACTGGAGATGAGACAGGACCCTGAACAAATACAGGATTCCCTGACATTACTGTGATACCTTCATGGGAAAATCAGAATTTCAATGAATTCATCAAGAGGTTTGCAGGCCAGGAGGGAAAGTAATAAAGATCCATAATTCAGGCCAGAGCAGCTCCCTGAGTGCAGTCCGATAACTTACAGATCTCAGATGAGAACCATCCTTTTACTCTTCTAATGGCATTTCAAATTTACTGCTCTGTGGAGAGGTTTCAGATTCTTTAGGTGAGTTCTGCCCCTGCTACCCACAGCCCTGGGCTCCTGCTCCTTGCCTGAATACACTTGCAAATGCTCCACCCTCGACATTTCTATGAATTAAAACAATTAGTTCCCATGAATTCATCACGGATACAACTTTGAAGTGCTCCTTTTGTGAGCACTGGGGTCATTCAGAGTCACTCATTGCAGAGACTGAGGAAAGGAGTCAGGATTGGGATGGGTGGGGGCAGCCAAGGAGCCAAGGTGTAATTTCTACACCTGGTAATCAGCTTGGGAGAAAGTGTCCCTCAGGATTTCCTGGCATCACTTGTGCTGTTGGGATGTAATACAAGAGTGGGCAATGGCATCTCCAAAATCTTTTCTCTCTACAATTACATTTTCAACAGGCTTTTAAAATACAAGACCTTCCATTAATTTCCTCTCTCCTCATGGCAGAAGCATCCATGAAACTCCAAGCTCAGTTTGGCCCTCGAGCTAAACCCAGTGGCTCTCACAACCTGGAAAGCCTTGGCTGTGCTAACAGGGAGGAAAAAAAATCTTGGAAGAGGAACTTTTCCTTCTTTTGAAGTCAGAATGGATTTGCAAGGGTCTTAAGTGATGAGGGGACAGTTTTAAGTAGAGGGGATATGTGTATAATTTTAACCATGTAAATAGTCCTTTGCAGCCTGGGAATCTTCAGACTTTTCAAAGCTTTAAGAAGTTGGCTCTGCATACTTGTTAAAATCAGTTTAACCACTTGCCAAGAGGTTTAAAGAAAGACGACACCTATTTTGCATGAATAGTAATATTACTCTGATGAATTTAGTTATACTAATGGGAGAGCTTAAAGAATATGCTCCTGCCCCTGATGGAATTTTTAAGGCAAATAATAAGGTTCTGGAGGGTGTAACCTAAAACAGACATTTCATAAAAGATTCATCCTTGAACAAAAATGTCATGAAAGCATGAAATGAAAACTAGACGACAATCAGAATTCCTCTTGAAGTGCTTTGTAGTAATTATTTTTAAAAAATCCTCACAAAAGGCTCTATTCAATTGCAGAATAGCAAGTGAGGTCTGGATGGTTCAAGGCCAAATAATTTCTGCAATGGAAAAAAACAGGCTTCAGTTCTTCAGTTCTGATGTAAGGTATTTTAAATGGGCACGAGCTCCAATTATTGCTTTCTTTTCTGCAGCTTCTGTGGGACATGAATTGCCCACAGATAAATCCCCTGCTCTGCAAAGTGGTGACCAACATCATTTGCAGCTCTGATGCCCCTGATTCCACAGCCACACCATGGTCTCCAGGTCAGGGGCTCATGGTGCCATGCTCTCATCTCTTTATTCTCCCTTCTCCTGGCTTGTGCAGGAAAAGGGAGCTGCCAAAACTCAGCCTTGCCCTGCTGGGTGAGCCCTCTGCAGCACAGGGAGGGAGCACAGGCTGGGTACAGCTGGGATTTCCCAGCTCCTCAGCAGGGAAAAGCCCTTTCCACACCATGGCACCATTCCATCACAGGTGTGTGGGATGTGCCAGACACCAGGCAGTGGCCATTCCCTCCTTTTGGGGGTCACAGGGTGGATCCCTGTGGGGAAGAGGAGTAGGCAGAGCAGGACCAAGGGTTCCCATTGCCCACTGCACATACAGCTGTTGATATTTCCAGTTCACTCCAAGCCAACACCGTGCTTGCTTTGCCCCAAGGAGCCAGACTCGTGCTCTGCTGGGCATCAGCCAGTGGCCATCCATTCCCTCCTTTTGGGGGGTCACAGGGAGGATCCCTGGGGGGAAGAGGAGCAGGCAGAGCAAGACCAAGGGTTCCCATTGCTCACTGCACATACAGCTGTTGGTGTTTCCAGCTCACTCCAAGCCCACACCGTGCCTGCTTTGCCCCGAGGAGCCAGACTCACACCCTGCTGGACACCAGGCAGTGGCCGTGGTCATTCCCCTCCTTTTGGGGGTCACAGGATGGATCCCTGGGGAGAAGAGGAGCAGGCAGAGCAGGACTAAGGGTTGCCATTGCCCACTGCATGTTCAGCTGTTGATATTTCCAGTTCACTCCAAGCCTACACCGTGCCTGCTTTGCCCCAAGGAGCCAGACTCGCGCCCCGGCGTCCCCGAAAGGCGGGTGACAGGAGAGCCATTCTTCCCCCAGACAATAGGGACTTGTTCACAGCTCGATGGCAGCCTGGTAAAACTCTGAGTTTTCAAGTGTGTTTGAGTTGGGGCTTAGCTAAACAAAACTGGTTTTCTCAGCCAGGCTGAGGGATCCTTACAGGCTCTGTGCCTCCTTGTCCGCAGCTCTGACTTGCCCCCAGAATCCTTCCCCTCTCCCTTCTTGTTTGTGCTGCTCACCCCTTTGGCAATTCTAATTTAGCTGAAAATCCTCCTGCTCCTTAAACTGAGGGCTGACCTGTGTTTAAGACTGTGGTGTTTGAAGCAGAACCCATTCCCCACCAGAAGATTTTAATTTTAAGCTAAGTGCTGCGCTTTGTTTCCAAATGCTCTATTTAAAATTGCTTCAATGTGTAGCATTTTGAAAAATTATTTCCCCTATTCTGAGGCTTTTCTGGCTTTGGATTTTTCCCTCCCGATTTTTAGGACTTCTCTTTTTTACTTTCCTGATGAGCTACTACCCCCCAAACCAGTTCTCCTGCAAAAGTGCCTCTGGACCTTCCTACAAATGTACAACCTCTCCATGCCTCAGTTTACATGGGTGTAAAAACCCAGGGAGAATCATTTCCCTGCCTCAGAGAAGTACAGTAAAACTCAATTAAACCAGCTAATGCCTACAAAGGGATCCCATATCCTCAGGTGGACAATCTATATGGAAAACACACTTCTGAGAGAGTGCCACGAGCACTTCAGCATGGAGATAGAGCAACAGGAGATCACACAGGGACTTGGCTGTGCTCCTCCTCCTCCAGCAACTCCTCAGTCTGTGCATCTGTTTCCCTTGAGGGACTTGTTGGGAGCCTGCAAGGGGAGAGGATGGAGGGGAGCTGGGTGCCTGGATGTCCTCTGGAAGGGGATGGGGACAGAGCAGCGGTGGCAGTGCCCACGTGCAAGGTTTGTGCTTGACTTTGTGGAGCTCCTGGAGGGCACAAGCAGCTCATGCAGGATCTCCCCTTCATCCTGAGCCCCTTCAAAACCCTGGAGATGACTGAGCTGCAGGGTTGCTGGCAAGTGACAGCCAGAGGAG
The DNA here is from genome assembly GCA_035582745.1 of Loriotus luctuosus. Taxonomy (NCBI): domain Eukaryota; kingdom Metazoa; phylum Chordata; class Aves; order Passeriformes; family Thraupidae; genus Loriotus; species Loriotus luctuosus. Next base: position 2,711,865 of record JAWWEY010000056.1, on the reverse strand, counting down.
AAGCTCTGGAGATGGAGGAGCCAGAGCTGGGGAACTCACAAGGTGCTCAGCCTGGGCTTGGTGCAGCTCCTGCCCCAGGGTGGGAGGGGAAGGTTGGGATGGGGCAGGTCCTGCACAGGGACTGGGACTGTGCTGGAGGCTGATCTCAGAGCTGGAAGGGGTGACACAGCCCCACAGGGCTGGACAAGCCTTGCCTGGGGGCACATCCAGCACAGCCACAGGAGCCACCATGCCCGGGGCTGCCACCAGTGCCCTGCCCCACCCTGGGCATCATGACAGGGCTGAGGCCCACCTGGAACCAGCATGGGCACTCTTGGGGTTTCATGGGGTTGCTCTGCCCTTGGGGTGGGTTTTTGGAGCAGCCTGCTGAACCTCACTCCACAGCACCCCACCCTGTTGGGAACTGCTGCCCTCCTCTTCCTCCTCCTCCTCCTCCCCATGCACCAGGAACTCTTCCCAGGGGGAGTGAACTGTGTTCATATGCATGAACACAGCCCAAAAGCCAAACCAGAGCTCCATTTTCCAAACAGACAACATGCCTGCCACCCTCTGCAGGCAAACCTGGGCTGCCTACGTGATGAACACAAAGCCATGACTCTGCAAGCACGAGGAAATGAATATTTCATCACCATGACATTCCAGCCACCTACAACCAAAATAATTAATGACTGCTTAATGGCTCCAACAGGGTTTGGTTTGTAAGGAGATGAACTTTATTCCCAGTGAAAAGAAAAAAGGTATAGATCACTTTGACCTGGAATAAAATAGATGTTATATTATTTATTGTTATGTATTTATCTAGGTCAGTAATTTCTGTATGACTTAAATAACCTTGGCTTTTTTTATTTTTTATATTTTGTACAACTGTATTTTTCCTCAGTGTTTCCAGAAATATTGTTCTGAATTTTTTCAGCCAGAAGGAAACACTATTTTTGGTTTACAACAGTTTCAAGGGATGCCAGTGGAAATGAAGCTAAACCAGCCCCAGTGACAGGATGTGTCTGACCACTGCCCCACACAAGCCATCAGCACCCATGGTACCTGCAGGAACCCCATTCCTGAACAGCCAAACCCTTGGAAAGAGTAGTTGGGATGCCACGGGGTGAAAAGTGTTGTTTTGTGCAAAGCCTGAAGGAATTCAACTTCTTTCCTGGGTTCAGGGAGCTCAGGTTTTCCATGCTGAGCTTTACTCTGCCATGGTTCCCTCCACTCAACATTTCCTCCTGTCCTTGAGGGGCTGCAGAACCCTTGGAGCCATGGCCTCCCTCACTGCCATTGCAGCAGCCACAACAGCTCTCCCACTTTCCTTCCACATTGGCATTGTTTTCTGAATTTGCCAATCTGTCTCCTGTGATTTAAGCAGGATCTAGGCCAGCAGCATGGAAGGGTTTGGGAAATCCCTGCATCTCTGCCAGGGTGTCCCAGGGATTGGGATCCCAGGTAATTTGGGATATCTGAGGAGCACCAGCTATGCTGCAGCTTTGCTGCCAAGTGTCACTACAATATTTATGAAGTGGTTGGCACTCCTGTGCTAGACTGACACATTTTGAGAAGTCATAAACAAATCATCTTTTCAAGTGGAATTTAAAGCTGTTTTGCAGCATTGTGTTTTCTCTAACAGCCCCATCACTTTTAAGGCAGAAACGTTCAAAATTCAAGTCCTGCAGGTGCACTTACTACTCCTTTACTACCATGAGCATCAGCCTTACTCAGCTGGAGAACAGGACCAGATCCCATCTCACCACTGGAACCACATCCAGCCCTTTCAAAGCTCTGGTTTTTAACCAGGCTGTATTTCTCCTGACTGGCTCTGTTTGGAAAGATATTTAAGGACTTGTTCTTCCTACAACATATCCCACATTTCATCCTACGTCTGCAAAGTGAATTTGTGCATTTCCCCAACAACTCCTGGAGCATTTCACAGCAATGACAGTCAGAACACATCCTAACCTCTCCCCATCATGATTTTTCATGATGCCTGCTCTTCCAAAGTGCATTTTCCCCAATTTACTGCTCTGCCCCCAGTTCCACTCCTCCCTCCAATTCCTGCTGAGCAGGATGGAGACCTGGTGGTGCTTTGATAATTTTCAGCCAGCTCCAAAACTGGGCATAAACACACACAGGGGTTCAAGCACCACTGAGCAATCCCAGCACTCAACTCCAAATACAAGGTGAGTCTTGCTGGAAAGTTAAAGCTGTCAAGAAGCTCTTAAAAGGCATTTAAAACTAAAATACAAACTTCAAACAGTCACCATGGGGACAAAATATTCAAGTGACAGTTTAAGCTGTCAAACATTAACTTTTGATATTTTTATTGCCTTCCATTGGCTACCTTTGGCACATCACCCATCCCGCTAATGGCTGTCCTGTTATTAAGGATGGATTTCATGGTCATTAACTTGAGTTCAGCAAGTCACAGATGACTTTATTAGGCATGACTTCAATAATCACCATTTTAATTGCACAAGCTGTCCTCTGTGCCCACCCTGAAAACACAGGCTATTTTTAAGTTGAAGCAACATTATCCTTTCCACTGGGCATCATCACACAGGGCAACCTGCCAGAAAAAAAAACATAAACCCTAAATAAAATGATTCAGGGTAAGAGCTCACCCTTTTCTATGCTGCTTTGAGGTACAAGCCACATCTGATAAGGCAGAAATGAGGCCACGAGAACCACATTCTGCTCAAGGTTCTAATAAAAAGGCTAAAGGAGAAAGGAGGTGAGATGGGGCTCAGCTGAAAGACTGCATCAGTCTCTGTCTGCTTCAAAAAATACCCAAAACAATCCTTTTACAGCAATCCTGTGATGAGTGGCTGTGCCCACCCCACAAGGGTGGCACAATCAGGTGGCACCAGGAGCAAACACCACATTGCCCTGCTGAAAATTCCCCCCTCTTTCCATCACTCTGGACCCCCAAGGTGTTTTCCAGGATGGGCAGACCAAGAACCTTGGCTGGGTCTGGCAGGAGAGAATTGATCCTCTCCTGCCAAGAGAAGGGGGTTCAGAACTAAGTCTGAAACAAGAGATATTGGAAGGTGGGAGATGTCCCTGCCTCTGTCAGAGGGGCTGGAACAGGATAATATTTAAGGCCCCTTCCAACCAATTCTGTGGATTTATGATGATTCTACACTAGCCAAGCACTTGGTCACCACCTTTGGAGCTGGCTTGTGCCTCAAGGGCAAATCAACATCTCCCTCTGCATCATCAGCATGAATAAAACAAATCTGTTCTCAGCACTCAGCCTCTCAGGGTAGGAGTTTCCCTCCCCTGATCAAAACCAACCCTTTCAGACCTGGATTTCCATGGGGATAGTGACCTGTAGGGACAGACACTCCTCAGCACTCTGCCCTCACTCCTCATCTGCAGGGAGCATGACCTCCTTCAGACACCAAAATTCCAAACCCAACATTTAAACAAACAAGAGACCCACCCCAAACAAACCAGTGAAAAAACCTTTTTTAAAGTTTATATTTTTCCCACTGCCCTGTGACCAACCTGGAATAGGATTTTTGTGACACTTCAACTTTGGAAGTGTAAGAAAAAATGGATCAATATCCACCAAAGTGGATTCTGTGCCAAGCTGGGCTGTGTGCTGGCATGGACAAATTCATTTCTGCATGAACTGTGCTAAAGCACATTCACATCCCCAGGGCATGCAAATGTGAGGTTACCATGCTGCAGCTGACACCAGCCCTGATATAATCCTCAGCTCTCAAAAAAAAAAAATCCAAACCCAAACCTAAGAAACCCCCAAGAACTAAAGCACAGCCATCCCAGGTCAACAGATCTGCCACAGGCACAGGAAGCCCTCAGGGATATTCCACAGGATCACAGCCTCAGATCTCCCATTCAATCCCAGCTGTATCACTGCTGCCTTTTACAGACCCTGCTAACTTTTGCTGCACAGTTTAAGAACATAATATAACATGTAATAAATAATTGTGTTAACCCTGCACCCATGAATGGCTTTAACTCACAGCTTGAGCTCAGTAATGAATGTCAAAATACGTGTTAATAAAAAATTAAATCACCAGAGAGCAGTGTCAGGATACACAGTTTGGTAACCTAATGCTGCTAAGTTTTCATGTCATGTGAGCTGCAATGTACAGTAGCAAGGAACAGGAATTTCCATTCCCTTTGAATTGTACAGATGTTTTGTGCTTCCAGAGAAAATCCTAAAGAGAGACGCACGCTCTTAGTATGTATCTATTATAACATTATTAGCCACACTCCTAATTAATCCTTAGGAATTCCAGGCATTTTTCATTTAGTTCTTAGCAGAGGGAAGGGAAAAAAAAGGTGCCTGAACAACTATTTGTGTCGTAGAGTTCATAAATGAGCCCATCACCCTATACCAGAACTGCTATAATTTTATCGGAATGAAAACCATTCTCTTTGATCTCTTTTAGTTCTTAAATCCAGCAGTTGTGTATTCAAACATCAATGGAAATGTGGTTTCAAGCTTCCTCTTTCATTATCTTTCTCAAAGATAAAAAAGAGCAAAAGAAAAAAAAAGTTCTGAGCTTTAGAGATGAGGCAATATTTTTACAGTAATTTCTTTATCTGATTTCATCCTGTTTACAGAAGCTGCTGTTTGGAAGATCTCATCCCCCCCTCCCCATTTTTGAGATGGCTTTTCTTTAAATAAACGTATATTAAAAAATAGAACAGACAACAAAGTCGGCTTCCTGCTTGCTCTTTATTGTAAAGGAGATAAGGTTGCTAAATGCTGCGTTATCTGACTTTGGTTCGGTGCGTGACCTACACGGATCAAGATGGAGATTTAATGATTAAACTCAACTCCTTTATCTTCAGCAAAGGGGGATGGGGGGGAGGAAAGAGTACCCAAACAAACTACTTATGTTCTGGCGTGATAGAATTACAGTTCAACACAATAATTAACTATCTGACACATTCCTGCGAGGCTGCAGATGTCAGTAATGGCTCTGAAATGCCCCCTCTCTGTTGTCATAACCCAGCAGCCAAAACATGCAGGATCAGGGCTGGCAAAATGCATTTCATCCCTCCTCAGCTGATTCACATAGAGCACAGGTGAGCTTCATGCTTCAGGTACCACAGAGAGACAAATTTAGGAGTAAATTCAATTAAAACAAAATGCATTTTTAATCTACCAAGCCCACAAAAGCATTTTAATCTCTTCTGTCCAAGGCCTTGGAGTCCAATCTTTCTGTAAGATTCTTTACAGCTCTTGAAACGTATTTCAGCCTCTCACTCTCAGATAACATAGCTCATTTCACCAACCACTGCACATCCTGTGTCTCTGAACAACCCAGAGATGGTTCCCAGTCTCCTCCTCCTGCACCCTATCAACTCCTCTCAAGTAGATCCTAAAAATCTTGAATTAATCTGCTACACAAACTTCAAAAGGCCTGGCACTTCAGTTTGGATGGCTTGTAAAAACTACACCTACCTATGTGTGCAACACTTGTGCAAAAAAAAAAAAATTAATGACTGGCAATGAAACCCAAAAAATCCCCAAGCCCAACATGGGATCACCATGGAGCCCCTGGGTTTGGGACAGCTCAGACTGTGGATGCTGGCAGAGGTTTTTTATGCATGAAGGCCACATGACACACAGCAAGTTTAATGAAGTTTTTTCTTAGCATTATTTCAAACCTCCAGGGCTGCTGTCACCCACGTGGATCAGAACAGCAGGATTTATTTGCATCAACTCCCACTGGAAACAACAAACAGCAGCCATGAGCCCCAGCTCCTGCAAGATCCAGAAAAGCAACGAGCTCCTTCCAAATCCAGCAGCAAAAAGATGGGGACATCAAGGGCCGAACTCACTCCCCACCTCAGAGCACCACATTTCATTAAAGCAGAGAACAAACTTAGGATCTTACCTTCTAGAAAATCCCCACAGAGCTGCAAGACCAGCTGTTTCAGGTGCCAGAGGAGTTTCCCTGCCTGAAGTCCCAAGGCAGCCCCAGCAGCACTCATTGCCTCCCCTCTGGGAGCATTTACCTCAATTAACAAACCCACATGGGGCTGAGAGGCATTTCTGCCCCCTGCTCCTCCTGGAGGGCTGACATCAAACCTGCCTGATCAGTAATAAGGGGTTCATAGGAGAACTGGTTTTTCTCTGTCACCTCCTCCCATGCTGCAGTGGAGTGGGAAGAGTGAGGTTCTTGTGCTGCTGGTGGCACTTCCATTCTCTGATAAGCAGCTTGAGTGAAGATGAGTTATTTTATCACTTCCCAGAGCCTTCTTCTCCTATCTTTAATGATCTTCCTGTTTTTCCCACCTTCCCCTGACCATCTAATAGCACAACATCCCAAAAATCTGACTAGGAACCCAAATCCCAGCTTCATCCCATGGACTATTCCCAAATAAAAGTGCTGCAAGGAAGCAACCTGCAAACACAATGCTGAGCCCTCATCAGGGGAGAGAATTTCATCCTGGAAGGATGAAACTGAATCCCATGAATGCTGTCACAGCCAGAAACTGAGCTGCTTCCAGGAGATGCTCTGCAGCTCGAGGGGAGATGCTCAATGAGGTTGTGTTGGTCTCTGCATCACCTGGTACTGATCACTGTCTTTTCTTGCCAGCAGATTTAAATTCCAATGGACAACCACTACAGCTTGACATTGGAGTGCTGAGGAATCAATTAGCTGTCATGAGAAAGCAAATTTGGGTATAAAAATAAAAAGAGAAGAGAAAGAGGGGACAACAGCCACTGATCACCCTCTTGCTCCCATGTCTTTCTAAGGAAGTGTGGGAAGGAGAGTGGATTTAGGGGGATAGCCTGGATGCTGAGATGAGCTACAGCTGTCTTGGGCTGGGGGATGGGAAATTCAGAGGATGTTTAAGTCAAACATCAGGGACTTGAGTCATCCATGGAGCAGCAAACACAAACTGCTTTGGTATTTGGGGACATCTGGCCTCGAAGCTGATTCAGTTCCTAAACTTTTTAATAAGCTTCCTAAAAATTGCAGCATGAGGCATTTGGCAGGAGAGAGCCAGAGATGGGAAGCAAATCAGAAGGATTTCCACGCTGCCACACGAGCCATGGTGCTTGGCAGGCTGATGGATTGGGGCCGTCATATGAAATAAAATGCAAAACAATTAAATGGCACGTGACTGCAGGAGGGGGTAGGTTTACTTTGCAGGATTTGCATCAACATTTTCTTTGGCTCCCATCCAGGTGGCTCAGCACCCCTTGGAGTCACTTAAACAAACCCAACTTTGAAAGCAAAGCTCTGTCAGAAGTTCTGAGTCTCACCCAGCTCCATGTTCCCATCAGGGGAATGGAGAATCCCACACGAGGTGGTTGCAAGGGCCACAAATCTCCCTGAAGGTCTCTGCTCTCCTCACAGGAGCCCTCATGTGGTGTTTGAGCCTTGTGATGAAGACTCAGCACAGCCCTGTGCAGTCCAGTAGGAAGATTTCTGGTCAGGGCTGTAACAGAGAGATAACACCCAGCTCCACCTTCTGTCACTTGGGAAGTTGAGAGGAGATGGTCAGAGCAGGGATTTTGGCCAGAAGGGTTTAGGGGGACCTAATTTTGGGTTCAGATGTGCCCCCTTTCCCTGATGCTGAGCAGTCAGTGGATGATCTGAGGCTTGACTTCAGACTCGTGAGTTTTGGTGCAGAAAATAACCTGGTGCATATCAAAACCCAGCTCCATGTTTGTTTCCAGCAGATAGTTATGGTTTATCTATTTCATGGCATGGTTTGCAAGTGCAGAGCAAACTTTTTGTTCTTTAAATTTGGGAACAAACTGCTGGCTCACACTAATAACAGCATTTGGGGCCTCGTGATTATTTTATTTAGAGCTATTTTTTGCAATTAACCTCGTCCCTAAAAGCCTTACTGTTTTGCTGAGGTTATTTTCATATGGTGCAAGTTGAAAGGGGGGGGGGTGAGACAGCTACACACATGTATTATAATAATATTTGAGCCATTTTTGTGCTTCATCTGTTTAATGTCATCTGCACTGCCAAAGCAGCCAAGCTCCTTCAGGGCAAGCTGGGTAATGGGAGCCAGCATTGCTGATTTTGTGATCCTGGAGCAGCAGGGCAAGCTGGACAATGGGAGACATGATTCCTGATTTTCTGTCTCTGGAGCAGCTTTGGGAGCAGGGCACTGCTGGGTAATGGGAGATATCATTCCTGATTTTGTGATCCTGGAGCAGCTTTGGGAGCAGGGCACTGCTGGGGCAGGCTCAGCTCTCCTGGGCTCATCCCTCAGTGCCCGTTATTTTACAACCCCGTGGTAACCCCGTGGTAACCTCGTGGTAACCATTAACCACTGTCAGTTGCTGTGTGTGTGCACAGCCTCTGCTTGGAGGGAAACAAATCAGGATTTGGTTCTGGATTAAAATCAGGGCTCGGGTTTGTGCAGCACTTTGGGAGAGCTACGAGCCCGCGGGCTAGAAAGTTTTATCCAGGAAATCATTGAGTGAGGAAGAGTTTGAACAGAGGCAGGTCCTTCCTTGCTGCTGGAGTCAGACCCTTCCTTGGGAGGCAAACACCACCCTCAGGCTGCTCCAGCTGAAGTTTCCAAGCCTGGATCCTTCTCACACATATGTGATCAAGCTGTGGATGGGAGTCAGCTCCAGCCTGCTGGAAAAGATGCATGGAGGGGTGTGTGGAGGGGGAGTTTGCATCACTCTGTGTTCTGGTTTAGACTTTTCCACTTCTCAGTTAATAAACAAGTGTAAAATGGTGCCTCCAGAAGCCCCTACACCCCAAAGTCACAGCTGGTGGGTGAGAAGAGGCTGGAGTTATGGGATGGGTCTCCCCTTGCTGTCCTGCTTCAGGAAGACATTCAAAGATTTGCTTCATCCTGAAGCTGCTTGGGGAAAAGTAATTCTGTACAGAGAGGGGACAGAATTTAATTTTGCTTCCAGACTTGTGTGAATGAGGTGTGTTTGTCCCCACAGGCACTGCAAGTTCCTTTCTCATCATCTCCACCTTCCTCCTTTACTGCTAAGGCAGCACTGACAGTTGAGCTGTTGTACTCCAAAACACGTCACCAAAATTCATTTCTCAGCTCCTTCTAATTTTTCTTCATGTTCCCTGAGTACACACAGATATTTAATGACCTAAAACTGCAATTGAAGCAATTTAACACTGAGGCAAACACAGGTGTTAGCACCCTTCCAAAGCAGCCCTTGGTGCATTTGCCTAATGCTTTTAATTACAGTTGTTAATATGACAGATTGATTAGATGTTTGACAGCTCCTGGGATGTTCTGGTACCCAGCAAATGCTTGGAAGCAACATCCTGCCCAGGACTCAGAGCTACTCAGTCAAGCCACATCCCAGGGCATTGCAGCAGATTGAAATGACTTTTTTCTTCTCTTTTCAATGGGGAGTTTTTCCTCTTTCACCTCCCAGTGTGAATGTGGATGTATGAGCAACAAACAGCAATGGGAAAGGAAATGCAGAGAAACCACACAAAGATTTACTGGGGCTTTAGCAAAATATTATCATTCTTAATGTTTGTCGACATGTGGCAATTTTATTTGAACCAGGAATAGTTCAAATTCCTGCTTGCTTTGAAGACTTAATTTTCTCCCATAAAAATTATGGAGACTGTCTTGGATAATTTTAGGACTAAGGCACCCTATTTGCTGAGCTCAGGCATGTTTTGCAGTGTGTATATTTTATTTGCCACCTGCCAGCTTGTGTCCACATTTCCCCAAAGTCCAGGGAAGAGGTCCAGGACAAATCCTGGGCAAAACCTTGAGCTCTGGCCCACCCCTGTGCTGGAGGTGCACAGCTCAAGCACCCACACACAAGGCAGGCACAGCTCCTTAAATAACATTTCTAGGGACAGTGAAAGCCCCAGCCCTGCACACAGGGACACCTGTGAGTAACTTTGCCACAGGTGTGACAAGGTGTCTGGCTGGTGATGCAGAACCCCTCCAAGCTCAGTGGACAGGCAAGCAAGGCGTGAACCTAAAGATTTAGAATTATAGAATCATTAGGGTTGGAAAACAGCCCCAAAATCATCAAGTCCAACCTTCAATATCTCCATTACTCTGATTAAAACTGGGCCAGGACTTCTGCCACTCTCTGGTTTGGCCATGGCAGAATGGACAGGTAAGATTTGGAGGGGACATGAGGAATCATATGCGTCTCTGGGGACTATCACCAAACAGAAGACGGAGATGAGGTGTGAAAAAATGTGTCAGTGTAAATCACAGCTCTCTGCTTAGGAGGGGAACACACTGAAAAGGACCAGTAGATGAAACCCCAGGCAGACAAAGTAAAAATAAAACCTGTAGGCACAGCAGTCATTGTGGAGTGTTCGTGAACGGCTGTTGTGCCTGCACTCGTGTCTGCAGACGGTTAAGTAGAAAGGGATTGTTGTCTTTACTCACACACATTCCCTCGCCCTGAGTTAACTTCCTCAGGCAGAAGAGTGCCCAGAAATAAACTGTCATAACCACCAAGTGAAACTGCCAAGGGGTGGTGAAGTGTCCAGCTCCAATGTCTTCAATCAGGAGCGGTTTTCTCCTTTGAAGATATGCTTCTGCCAAGCACAAGTTGTACCTCAGTCAGACGCCAGTTATTGCACTTGATACGGGTGAAATCTAATGGCCCACGAAATAAAGGTCAGCAGAAAAAAAAAGATTATTGAGTGGTTTCTTCTGGTCTCAAGTATATGAATCTGTGAAAGGTTGGCAACTCGTACCCACCGTCATGGTGTTTTTCATGGTATCCTTTGATAACGGGATTAGGAAGCACCAATATTAGTTCAAAAAAGCTGCTGAAAAGTCCCTGACATTTGGTCATTACCAGTCTTCAGTCACTATTGATTGGTGTCTGTGCTGGAGGCACTAATCCAGCACAGGGAGGGATCCAGGGTGCCTGCAGATAGGTCGGGATCGATACGGAGCTGCTGATGGGATACTGCTGTCCCTGCTGCTCCTGGTGGGACCCCAACACTTGCTGTGGGGATTTTAACAAACCAACCCTGATTTTCTTGTTTTTTAGCAGATTATCCTGCCAAGCAGTTTGGCAGCATCCTCATTTCTGCAAGCAGAGGAATCACCATTTCTCTCCTCCCAAAGCATTTGCTGTCGAAGCAACCACCCTGCCTGGAATGGAGCTCCCAGAACATGAATATTTCATGGGACTGGTTTTGGGGAGATTACTTATGGTTGAGTTTTCATGGCCAATAACTAGATTTTTGTGACTATCAGCACTTCTTTGGTAATTTAAAATTGACTTGAAAGGGAAAAGAAGCAAACTGAGGCTGGATGGGTACAACCAAGGTCTTGTGCTCCTACAAATACCACGATAAAAGTGTATTGGTTCATAAGGATACTTTGAAATATTTAGGAGAACATCAGCAGGAAGTATAAACACATGTATATGAATAAAACTAGCATTTCGTGAAGTGTGTGGGAAGGAGAACATTTGGGAGTCAGCACATTTCTTACCAACCCCATTAAGTGCACCCAAGGGTGAATTTTTTATTTATTTGGGTTTTTCTTTAGAACTCCCCCCTACAGAGCTTTGGATTTCTGAACATGAAAAAGAACAACAAACTTTACAAACATACAAGTTGTAAAACCCCCACAGTGATGCAAAAAAGGTGCTGAGCCTGCCCTGCCTCTGGACACAGCTGAGGAAGGCTGGTCCCAAAAGCTGAGACTTCTCCCCAGAACAGTCAGATCTGACTGCCCCTGATAACTGGGATGGTTGTAAGCTTTTCCTGCTCTTCCATGAACCATCCCACCATAACTCTCCCATGGCAGGGAGATATTTATTTTCAAGGCGAGCATTCCTATTTAATGGGAAACATCTCCTTTGTGTGGAAATCAGTTTGAAACATCCCTGGGCTCAAGTGGTGCAGAAAGCTTTGACAAAATATTAGAAGTATGTTTAGCTCCTTGGATATATCAGCCTTGCCAGAAATGAAACCATTTTGATAAGCTCTCATTTGGAGAAAGTTCTCATCTCCCTCTTTGCTCCCCAAACAGAATAATTAATAAACCAGGAATACAGAAGACTCCACTGGCATCCCAAAGAAGCCTCTCCCTTGCTACAAGAGAGTAGATTCTCTCAGTCTCTCCTAGTGGGATTACTCCACTTTCAGAAATCAGCAAACAGCCCTTTTTTTCCAGGAACTCGAATCAGATTTGGCCTGAAAGTACAATCCAGGAATCAGTGACAAAACACAAGGCAAAAGTTCTGCAGGTTTTGTCCTAGGGTAGGACAGTCAAATTGCCATTTACCCTTCCTCAGCGGCATGTGGATGGTGCCAGTGGAGCTTCTCCTGCTGGCCAAAGATGAGAAGTGTCACAAAAACTGGCTCCTCCTGCCTTTCCCCAGCAACCAGATCAAGCTACTCTTTTTCTTCCCCTCAGTCCCTCACTTTCAGGGTATTTTGCCTTCTCATTAATTAGTCAGTGGCCTGGCTCAGTCTTGTCCAGGTTTGCCTCCTCTCCTTGCATCCTGTTTGGGATGGAAGCTGCTTCATGGGCATCAAGGTCCCCGGGGAGCTCACAAAAGTCACCCTGAGATCTTCCTGACCCTCGCTGTGTTTGCTCATTTCCTTCTCAGCTCTCTTTCTATTGCTTTTCAAATTAAGGTGCACAGGAAACCAGAGCAGTTTCTGATCTCTCCTCCACCTAAAAAATTAGAACATCAAAACCAGTTTTACCAGCAATAAACGAAGCTACTTTGAAAAGTGAGGCAAAGGGATCTATCTGGAGTCAGTAAGACATTGTTAGGATCTCTTTGATCAGGAGCCTTAAATGAAAATTATCAAATGGCGCTTTAAAACATACACCCTTTTGTTTGATTAGCCTGCTGCAGATAACCTTTATTAAACCTGATCTAAAATTACAGCCATGCACTGGTGGTTCTTTGATGCCTTGGCTGTTTCATTTCCTGTTTATACTATGATACACGTTGCACTAGGAGATAAAGCACTTCTGAAGGATATTAAGACATGAAAGTCCCTTGGCTATTTGCTGGCACTGTTTTGATGTTTTCTTGCTCTCTAGAAATTAGCATATCCTTTTCAAAGACTGCCTCTGATGAGAGTAATCCTTTGCCATGATGTATTTGCTAAAAGTCATAAATGATAGTATATTGTGTAAAGAAATGACACATAAAAGGGACGATGCTAGATTATTGATAATGAGGCAACTTGTGCAACTCTGCTTTTGGCTTTTATAAAACACATTTTTGACACCATAAATACATTGAGCTTATATTAATGAGGATTTAATACTTCTGAGATTTTAGAAACTTGCTTAGAACAACTTTTCAAAAGAAGGTTTTTTTGGGAAGTTTAACGTTTTCACTAATTTTGATAAGATATTCTGTTAAGCACGTTTTGCTGCCTTCATAATGAGGAATGATGGAAAGGTTTTAACATGGTTTTGCCAGAATTAAACTGTGCTGCAATATTTAATTTATTAATTTGTATATTGTCTATTGCCATAGAAATTAGGTTGATTAATTATAGAAATTTGCAATAAAATGTTACTTTTCAGAAAAAAAAAACAAACAAACTTTGACACACATAAAAGCAAAACATAAGGATCTGGTATCTGAAGGTGTAAATAAGTATTGCTCCATGGAAGCTTTGAAGTGACATTGATTTACATCACCAAAAGATCTGTCTCCTGTTGTCACTAACAAATGACCTGAGCATTTTCACAAGAGAGAAAGCCATGCCTGGATGACCTAGAAAATAAAGACCAGGGTGTTGGGATGATAGAGGGGTGAGGAAGAGTAACAAGGGCATGGGGGTCTTCACCAGCCTCTCTTCAAAGGCACTTTTTGGGGACTTTTCAGAGTGCTTTGCATGACAAGATCTAAGTTAAAGTATACAATTTCTGTATCTGGATGAAAATCATAATAATATTCTTTGAGCTGTGTTTGCAAAAACACTCTTCCATCACTCACAGGGTGGTGGCACAAGATCTGAGCTCTGATGGAGGTGCCATGTGCCAAGTGTGCTGTGGTGACTTCACAGAAATGTGACAGAGATTTACTCTTTGCCTTACAGATGGTGTTTTCTGTAGACAGACACAGGGATAATAATTTTGCATTCTCCAAACTGGGGGATGCAAGTTACACACCTGAGGCTGGTGTGTAACACCTGTGCATGAGGATTTCCCTACCTGAATTTGTAAACAAGAATTTGCAAGGACTCTGAATACCTGAACTCACCCTGCCAAAAATCCAGTCCCTTATCTATGCACCTTTCAGTGGAGCTGAGCCCTCACCTTAAACACCCCAGGCTGATAATCCTGCCCTCAGGAAGCAAAGATCTCATCTGATACCCACTGAAATCAATGGAACAATTGACTGTGGGTGGCTGTCCCGAGGAACCCTGAAGGCATGAAGATCACAGCCAGCCTGGATCAGAGGCAGAGCTCTGCTGCCACCAGTTCCTCCCAGTAGGCACCAGCATGGACCAGTTGCCACCGAGCTGATCAGTCCAGAGCACTGCTCCTTGTCTCTGTGCACCTCACGAGCTTGGGGCAGGAGCTGGAGTTTTATGAGTTCAGGTAAACTGGAGCAGGAGATGAGAGGAAGGAGCAGCTGGAAAGGCAGAGACAAATGATACCTCCAGTGATGAAAGCCACCCTGACTGCAGCAGGGCTAAGACAGTGCCAAGATGATTGCCAGTTAAGTATGTATTAGGCAAATATCTCTCCTTCCTTCCAGCTAGGCCTCCAGTGCAATTGCCTTCTCCTACAATTTACTGGATTGAAAGTGCATTGAGTGACAAAATTACTTTTTTAACGGCTGCAAAGAAAAAAAAAAGAAAGAAAATCACAAACAGTTGACAATTCAAGAGAAAGAGACTTTTAAAAAATTGATAGTGTTTTTTCTGTATCCTTGTCAGAAAGGCTTTCAACTTCCCTCTTGGAAAGCAAAGACATGAAGGAGGTACTGGGAAAGGGATTTCTGCACGGGCACCTGCTGTTATTACTGCAAGCGGTGACAGGGAGCGGAGGCATTTAGGATTAGTCCCTAAGAAATGGTGATTATCAGGACTTCTTTCTGCAGGACCTTTGCTCATTGGTCTTCGTGCCAGCCAGTAACAGGATTTGCACGACTCCAGCCAGCTGCTTGGGGAATGTGTCCCATTCCAGTGCTTTACCATATGCCATGGAGCATTCACGGCAATGAGCATGACTCATGAGATCAGCTCACGCCTGCATAAGGTTTTCCACAAATTTGGGATGATTTAACTCAAATACATGCAAGGCTCACGCTGAGCTCATATTCTAACCCAAATAAAAAGGAGTGAAGAAAGGCAACGAGCAGAAATTGTGTGGTGGTCTCAAAGCCAAAGGGATTGGTCTTTCTTGGAGGTCCTTGACATCCCCCTGCTGTTGTCCTTGGAACCATCCACAGGTCTCCATGGACCCAAGGCAGAGGAGTCCATCCCTGCCTGGCTCAAGTGGCCCAAGAGGCAGCTGTGATGCAGGCCAGACACTCCCTGCAATAACGGCTCCTTCCAGGAGCCTCCCCAGCAGGGGAGCCAAGGGTGCTCCCTGCCAGGATGTCACAAGACCGTGAGTCAGGGAGGATCACAAAGTGTTCTCATAATGCAGCTTAATAACAGCCAATGTCAAGGTAAAAGCACCTGTAAATGAGGCGGCTCAGAGCTTTACAGGCTGGCAATGGCACTGCTGCGCAGCTCCTGATCATGGGGATCTGCTCTCATTCCATCCTGTCCGCAGAGCAGCTCTTTGGTCTGTCGTTGCCACAGACCAGTGCTGATAACGAGGCAGATAACCAGCTCCTTCCTCTCCTCAGAGTGTGGGTTTGATTGGTGGCTGACAGCCAATGTGGACAGTGAGGAAGCCCAGCTCTGCTGCCTGGGCCATCTGCAGTGAACATGCTGTAAATCAGATTGGTCCAGAGCAGTGTCCATGGCATCCACCTGGCACTGCCATGACCCTCTGGAATCCCACAGCTGGGCCACAGCTGGCACCTCTGAATACACCATCAGATTCAGCCCTGGTGGATGGGCAGGTGAGCCCCAGTGTGCCTTGTTTGGTGGGGTGAGGAAGAGGATGCTGCAGTCACCAATAGTCCCCTCTTGGCCTGACAATCATGGTGATCCTAACATGTCACCTCCTGCCTTCTGCCAGTGGCCTCAGTGACTGTGGGCTTTCCTGATCTCCAGCAATTCTCTGGTTGCTCTCCCAGGCTGCTGTGTTCACTCCAGATCCTGTGAGAGAATGTCCCCTGCTGTATTTTATACTGCTTAACTCCTTCCATCAGCAAATCCTTCTCTCCTTCCCATCCTTCCACTTTACAGCTTCAGGAAAACTCCCCTTCACTTTCCTGACATCCAGGTGACACACCCAGGTGCTGCCACATTCACCTGGACCCTTCCAGCCAGGCAAGAGGTCCATGAACAGCAGAAAGTCATCACCAGATAACCACGGCCAAAACTGCCCATTCCATCACCTGGGTGAAGACATCTCAACTGAAAACTTTCTTGCTGATTTCCCGGAGCTGATGGTGCCCTTCACTCCTCCCTGGCATGTTCAGGGTTGCATCCTAAGCATCTAGACAGTACCCACGAGATTTGGTGCAAAAAGTGACTTTTCCCTTTGGAGCTCCTCTGCATACCCACCCAGCACACTTCTCTGCCATTGTTTGTCTCCTGAGCATCGTTAGGGTTTGATAATGATCTCAGAGGTGCTAAGCTGATAATCACCTACCTCAGCTACTCCCAACACTTTGTCAGGCAGGTCGCTAATGAAAACACAAAGTGTAAAGATATCCCCTTCCCAAGGTAATGGAAAAGCTGCGTGGAGATTGACATTAGAAACAAGATAGGCAGAGGGAGAAGCCAAGTCAAAAGGAGGAACATCTGGTTCCGTTTTCCTTTGTGAAATTATCTCACACTGACCAAGCAGTACCTTCTCTGAAGTATATAAACGCTGAAGACACACACACATGGTTGTTATCAAATGGTATTGTGCAAAATTAAATTGGCTACTTTATGGTGAAATGGAGAAGGAAAGCAGGCATTTCAAACACATGCGTGTCTCTCAGCGAGGTCTGGAAGCGATCACGATGCAAGGATGGCTACTTTAAAATATCTACAAATAGTTAAGGCCATTCTGTGAGATGAATAAGCTGGGGCTGAATTTAATAAAGTTATCAAGGCCATAATAACACAGGGGCCAGTGCCTGAAACTAATAAGTGGTTTGGTGAGTATGAGATAGTTCATATGTGCAGACCATTCCTCTAGCGCTGACTTGCAGAGGTAAAACACCAGGCCAAATTCCTCTAACCTCACCCAGATGTGCTGAACGTCTGCCCTTTGGCCAGCTGGGCTGGAGGGGACATTCAGCACGTTTTTGGCCAAGGGACAGTCACAAGGCCTTTGCTGAGCAGAGCTGGTGGGTGCCCACAGCAGGCACGTGCTTGCCCTCAGCACGTGTGCTCCCCACGCCAGTCAGTAGCACTTCTGTGGTTTGAGAATCAAAAAAACCTTCACCAGAAACAATCTGTTACTGCAAATTTTTATCTGATGTTTTTCATCAGTAGCTTCAGGGAAGGTTCCTTAGGGATCCAGATTTGCTGACCATCCCCAGCCACAGCCAGGAGATCTCACTGGTCATGGAGCTGGGAAAGACATGGGGACATGTCTGAACATTGTGTGTGGAGAAATGTTCTCCTTCATGTTCTCCAAAAATTATAATTTCCATGACTGGAAAATCCCACATCTCTGGTTTTATTTTTCCTTTTGTTTTTCTAATTCCGAGGAATATTTTAGATATGAGAAATTTTCTCAGGATGAGAAATTCCATTACTGCACATGTTGGGAGGAAAGTGTTTAGTTTTTCCATCAGACAGGTGGCAGAGCAGGAGAGAGGGCTTGATTTTCCTGAATGTCACTCTGGAGAGTGGAGTTCACCAAACCACACAGTGATTGCAACACTTTAGCTTAGATAAACCCACCTTTCCCACAGAGCTGCAAACCTGGGCAAAGGGTGAAGTAAGAACCCTACTTATTTAATTTTATTTTTTTTTTAAATTTCAGTTTCAGAAGCAGAGACCCACGAGCAGTGCTGGGGCTGCGCTTCAGGGAACTCAATTCTCATTCCTTTGAAAATTCTTGTTCTGCTGGTTGGGAATTTTGTTCAGCCTTTCCCTTCCCAGCTGGCATCGTGGGGCTGAACTTTCTCAAGGTGTTGACTATGTGGAAAGAAGAAAAAAGAAGAGAAGATTCCATCTAGCTTGGATTAACCCGGGGAAAGATTTTCTTCCAGAGATCCTAATCTGAAACCGCTTCTTCCCCGTGGCAGTTCACAACCTCTGACGTACATCCACAGGGCTGGACTCTGCAGCTGGGAGCACCAATGGGAAGAGATGAATTGGCATTTTGGCTCAGGAGATTAAGAACCAATTCTACTCCAGCCACGGACTGTGGAAACCACAGTATTTATGTAAAAGCTCTTGGCAGAATTTGCTCACCTATCTCAAATTTTTGCAGGGTAGGGGGGTTTAGCTGAGATTCAGGACATCTCCCAGAGCTGTTTCTGTTGTGATTAATTTTAAAACTCCTCACTACAGCCCTCTGGAAAGGTAGGAGAGCTGGCTGCAGCCACATCCTTTGGAGCAAATGGTTACTGAGGAAACTTTCAAAGTGCCTTGAGAAACAACTCTGAGCCCCAAGTTTCAATGGAAATGCAGTGAAGAAAAGCTCAAAAAGCAAACTACAAGCTCCTCTCCCAGATTTCCTTTTCCTTTCATGGCGCAAATTAGAGAATACAAACTTAGTGGAATTGCAAGCATCTAAGAATAGCTTTGATTTTCCTAAACATTTACAATTCTGTTTTATGTACATAGTCAGAAAAAGAGCAAGGAAATAGAAAATGTAAATCTTTAAATGAACCTGAATACCAAGGAGACTTTACATATCTGCTTGGAACAAATGGGATGTTGCAGCTAAATATCAAACAGGGGAATCAGAGAGTTTCAATAGCCGTGGATGTGTGGAGTATGATCAGACATGGGATGTCTCATGTAGGGTTCTTCTCTCCCTCCCTCCCTCCCTGCCTTGCAGGTTAAGAAAATTGTTGTAACTTACTACAAATTTTGCAGCCTGTTTGGTTTCACAGCTCCCAGAGCCAGAATCCCATCTCCATTTCAGAGAGCAGCAACTCCATGCTAAGCTGGATGTCAAAATCCTCCTGGAAAGGGGTTGGGAAGGTGCTCCATGGATACTGTCCCCATTAAATGAGCACCAGGCAAGGTCTAATGAACCCAGCAGCTGTGGATCTGAAACATCCCCTGACATGGAAGATTTGCAGGAATTCCAGAGAGCCTGTTGGGTACCTTTGATAAAAAGTCACCTTTACAACAGGGATATTGTTCTTGGTTGTACCACAGTGCTGAGAGAAAAGTTGAATTTGGGGGAAGATATTAGCCCTTTCCTCAGCAGGACAGCCCTGATAGAGCAGAAAGCATTAAGAAAGCAATTTAAAAAACATAATGCTCAGGAAGAACGTAATTTTACCACCAGCTGGGTGTTAAATTAATTGTGTGCAAGTCAAATGCGACACAAGATTGAAAAGTCAGGCTTAAAATGTGTGTCCCTTTCTAAGAGCAATTCTGTTTCTTGGTTGAAAACAAAGGGTGTATCTCAAGGAAAGCATCAGGTGATCAGTGAGTGATGTCCTGATGGATTAGCCCAGCACACACCTGCCTGGCAATGCTCTGGGGTCAGGAGTGGGTTATAACTCTGTCCAGCACTGAGTTCTGGGCACCCTTGGTGTGTATGGAGAGGAATTTTGGGATCAGGAAGGAGGCTGCCTATGGATGGGCAGAGCCATGACTCGTCTCAGCAGGCTGAGGGAGCTGCATTAATGAAACCTCAGAGGCTGCAAAGTGTTACCACTCCCTTTTTCTCACTAGGTAAACTGAGGTCAGGGATGCTTTTTGACTTGCCCAAGGTCATGCACAAATTAGTGGTAGAGCCAGAAACAAGACCTAAAAGACCCTGTTTCCTTTCATTGCCACAGTGTTTTCCATTGCAGATGCAGAAATGTTGTGGGTCTGCTGTTCAAAAAGAACCCATTACCCGTCTGCAGGGCTGGGATCAACCTCAAGGGAGATCAAATAGCCCCGTGGTGAAAAGGCATCCCAGAACTGCTGCCTGCTGCTGACTGGTTTTTAGGCTGAGATTTCCTCAGTAACATCGTTTCTGGTTCCCACTGAACACTTAATTCAGATTGATGGAGCCATCCTGCAAAGCAAGAAACTTTCACTTACAGATATGCAACTTCTGCACTTGTTCAAAACAGCCAGAAATGTTATTTATACCAAATTTACAGCTCAAAGCTATCAGCTGCTAAAGCCCCTCCCTGCCTGCTCCTTCCATCTTTTTTTTTCTTCTTTCTTTTTTTTTTTTTTTTTTTAAACTTTTCTGGTCAGACTCTTGTTTTGGAAATACCCCAGACTGTAATAATTTTACTTGTACTGCATTACTTGGCTTTGTTCATCTACTGATGAAGTGCCAGCTCTGAAGTGCTGCCAGATGAGAGTAGGCATCCTGCAGCACTGAAGGGAACTTTCCTGGGATGATTTACTGCTCCAGTCACCCTGCAAGTGCTCTGAACAAGGCTCTGCACTCATGGGGTTAAGGTGGGAAGGTGCACAGAAAATCCCATGCCCTGCACCCACCAAAGCCCAGGGAAGAGGATGCAGCTTCAGCTGGACCAGCTCTGGCCAAGTGGATGAGAAAATGAGCAGCAGTAAAATTTCAGGGGTGATTCAGGTTCCCCAAGCAAGGCCATCCATGGTGTGAAGCAGCAATGGGAACGGGGGAAATGCAGCCACCAGCTACCCATGGTCCCACTCCAGACTCGCCTCCCCGCTGCTTTGAGCTCCAAACCAGGGTTAGTTCAGTTCTCAGGCCCAGATTCACTCCAAAGATCTGAGTCTTGATGAACATTTTAACTAACTTGGCCCAAACCCCTAGTTCATAAGAGAACACAAATCCAGGCGCTTTGATGTGGTCTGAGGTTTTGTAAAGAAAGGTTCAGCTGGCTCTCGAGCTGCCTTTGGGTTTGGCTGCTCCTCCTGGGTCACTCCAGCCTGCAAGGGCTGGTGTGGGCTGGCCCAGGGCTGCTGTCACTGTCACAGCTGGGGACAGAGCAGCTCTTGGCACTGCCAGTTGTAGAGAGGCAAGAAAACACTGGGGAAAGGATCTCATTAACTCTTTGCAGGCTGCACCGTGATCTGCCACAAGGCCTTCTAGAATTTCATCCCCTGATGGCTTTCTACAAAGAACCCGCCCTCTGCAACAACAGAATTTAAACAAGCAGATCATCTTACGTGCTTTCCTTGAGCTTGAGTAATTTT
Source organism: Loriotus luctuosus (assembly GCA_035582745.1). NCBI lineage: Eukaryota > Metazoa > Chordata > Aves > Passeriformes > Thraupidae > Loriotus > Loriotus luctuosus. The sequence goes on along the minus strand of JAWWEY010000056.1, from coordinate 2,690,518 downwards.
AACAGTTTAACTTGCCTCTTGGTAAGGTCTACTGAGCTATTACTGCAAAAATCAGAATGCCACAGTTTCCCCTCATTATTCTCCCTTGCACAGGTTTCAGGGTGTAGGTGCAATATCTTAGCAAAGAAGAAGGAATCTTTTTTTTTCCCTGGGAAAATGTGATGGACAGCAAGTGAAAGTGAGCTCCTGGGGAGTGAAGTCCTTTGGGTACTTGTGGATGTCACTGCAGTGGCACCCCAGCTCACTGACCAGTAACTAGCTTGGTTGAAGTCTGGCTCAGCAGATCCAACTACAAAGACTTGCAGTTTTGAAGGACTCCTTTCTTGCAAGAATATATAAGAATCCTTTCTAAGAGCAACTGCTTAAGTCCCTCCTGTGATCTCCCACAGTAGACCTAAAAAGTAGATTAAGAAAAGTAATAAGCTAAAGGAAAAAAAACCAGTGCTTTGCTCATTTATTTTATACATTAAGGGGAACACTGACCTTCGAGATCTCTTTTTTCCCTAGAATTCATGGTGATGAATAGAATGTATTCTGACTTTAAATGAAACAGAGTGCTTTGAAAAGACAGAAAATTAGCAACATATGGGCCAAAGGACCCAAAGAGATGAGAAAAAAGGAGGGGGAAGAAAATGAAGGGAAGTTTCAGATGTCGCCGTGATCCTGCAGCAGAATATTTTAATGTTTGTGCTATGAGAGGAGGTCAGGCCCCCTTTGGACATCCCCTGGTGTTGTGATGAGGCCTTTCTGTGGGCAAGGCAAATAGAAATTGCACTTCCTTCACTGCAAATGCTCCTTTAGAGCAAACCAGAGGATGCCACAGAGGGAAAGGACAGCAGGATCTTACAGACAAGGTGATTTTCCCCTTCCTTATCCCCTCTCTGCTGTCACCCAGACATGGTTGATTGTGTGTGATACAATATCCCCTTCCAGATTCCACAAAAACTTTGGAGTCCCTGGATTTTGGTCCTTGGTTCTTAGCCCCAGGCTCAGCTGTGCTCTGCCCAGAGGAAAACTTAGGCATGAGGCAGGCGAGTGGATGCCCTTGGGTGTCTCTGGATGTCCTTTGGGGTCCCTGGGTGTCCTTGGGTACCCCTGAGTGTCCCTGGGTGTCCCTGGACATCTCCACACTGCAGAACAGCCACCACCAGCTTCCCCACAGGAAGCTGTACTGGGTCATACTCCAAAGGGACACCAGTCCTACTAGCTGGCCACCAGCACTGCTCACAATCCCATTTTCCACAGTCCCTTTTTCCATCACCCAGCACTTCCTCAAGTATTTCCCCCACCCACAGCATCTCTATAACTTGCACCATAGACAGGGCCTGCTTTGAACTCACCACTGACACAAACATTTGCTTATTTTTATTCAATTAAGTCAATTTAAAAAGTCATATTGCCAATTATATTCCTACTATAACTTTTCCTTAACTTGCTTTTTTTTTTTTTGGAGGAAGAATTTCCATGTTTTTCTCAAAAGTATATTTGAAATATTCCATTTCTACAGGAGTAGGCAGCACACTCTGTAAGGGGTGGTTGGTTAAAAATAGTTTATGACCCAATCAAATGCTAATTACCTGAGCCTTTTGGATGGCTGGGAATCTTCATTCAATCAGGAGTTAGCTAAAGCAGGAGCTGCAGTATCAAACCCTTCAGTTAACTTTGTGTAATCACTTAAAGTGTCTTATTAATTGATTCAATATTTTGAATTAAATTAAAAACCACTCTCATTTTAATTAAGGTTTCATTCAAGCCAACCAGAGCAAGGGAACTTGGAGTGAAGGCTCCCATCTTCACCCCTGATGCTACTGCAGCACTTGTGCTTGGAGAGGCCATGTGCTGATAGGAAATCTCTCCAGTGGAAGGGAATAAGTGCAGAAAAATCCAGCCTGGTCATTCCTGTCACTGCTCTGGTGACACTGGCAAGTGCCACATTTATACATTATGCAGACAGTTATGAGAAACTAAATGCTATTTCTTTTTCCCCAAGTGAAACCAAATCTGGGTAAAATTAACATTCTATCATGTGAGTACATTTAGTCCAGATCCAAGTTTGCTTATTTTTTCCATTCTGTCTCTGTCATTTTAGCTCTGTCATTTGTCTCTCAGCTGAAAAAAAAGTGGTGGTGAGGGGGGAATTGTTCTGCTGTTGGACAAACATGAAAAACTGTTCTGTGCTCCCCAAAACACCCCTAACCCCTAAGGTTACCCCTTCATATACATATATATATATATATATATACACACACACACACACACCATACCTAATATTTGCACAGACCTGCCATCATTTTACTTCCCCCCACACATTTTGGAGTGTCTGGTTGAAAATTACTAAATTACTTCGGGCTTTGCTTCTCCTCTTGGCCATTGTGAAGCTTTGCATTTGCACAGGATGCACAAATATTTCTATAAAAGTCTCTTTTTATTTTTTTCTTTTTTTTTTTTTTTGCAAGTGCTGCTGCTTCTTTCCAGAGCTGCATGTGTTTAAATCAGCAGAGTGTTAAAGCAGTGAAGTAAATAGGAAGCTTGTGAGTGAAATGCTTGATCCAAGAACTCTTGCAGTAATAGCATAAACCCCTTTTGGCATTAACTGTGGCCCACTTTGGGGAAGGACAGGAGAGAAATTAAGCCCCTCTGGACTTTGGCTTCTGTGCCAGGCCTGCCTGTTAAGGTCCTGCTTTGTGTGAGGTTGTTAAATGGCTCATGGATTATGGAAATCCTTTAGCAAATGGGCTCTCTGAGCAGGTCTTGGGTGTTTTTCAAAGAGGAAGTCAAAGTCCTGGGATGGGGTTGAAATGACAAATGCCAGGCCCGGCCCAGCACAAACTCCTCCAGATGTTGGTGGGACAAGTCATGATTTGAATATTGCTGACTCTTACAGAGCTAAAAGTTGTTTCTCAGCGTTTCTTCTGGTCCAAGTGACCACCAGCTCCACCTGCCTCCTACAGTGCGGAAAAAAGCCCACCTCAGCCCCTTGTCCAAACTCACTGGACATCCATGCCTGGGATATAAGTGAGGCAAGCAGCACCCTGAGGTCACATTGTGCCCTCAGAGCAGTGTCACCCAGGTTGAAGGCTCCTGGTCCCAGCTGGTTCCAGCAGGGAGGACACTGGCAGCCTGGGGACACCAATCCATAAACCACCAATCCATAAACATGACCACAGAGTGACACCCTGGGCCCTGTGATCGGCCTGCCAGCAATGGCAGCCCCTGAGCCTCTCCCAGGCTGCTGTTGGACAATTTATTTGCAGATGGGCTCATTTTCAATGAGCTGCTGGCTCTTCCCACAGCCCAGTTCACACAGCCTCACACAGATCTGCAGGTGAACAGAGAGGGGATCTTAAAGCTCATCCAGTTCCACCTCCCTGCCTTGGGACACCTTCTATCTCAGGCTGCTGTGAGCCCCATCCAGCCTGGCCTTGGAGAATTCCAGGGATGGGGCAGCCACAACTTCCCTGGGCATGATTTTGCTCTCAGGCTCCCTCACAGAACCCAAGCACTGGGATTTAAGCTCTATCTGCTCTCCACCAGTTTCTCCTCTGCCCGTCAGGTCCTGCCTTGTGGGCCAGGTGGGCTTTGGGCCCAAGCGCCATGGTGCCCTCACCCCACTGAGGCTCCTGTGGGACAAATATCCCCAGCCAAGCCTCATCCTCACCTTCATCCCCAGCCAAGCCTCATCCTCACCTTCATCCCCACACCAAGAAATTCCAGGAGCAGAAGACACCATCCCCAGCTGGCCTGGGATGTGGTTATGCATCACCTCTGAGACGGGAGGCCCCACAGGAGTTTTTTTTCTACTGGCTGCCTTCCCAACTCCCCCCAGCCTTTCCACACCGTGCAGCACATGGAACATGGAGCCCTGAGGGCCATGCCCTCAGATAATGATTTTTAGGGTCAGACAAACTCTGCCCTTTGCTTCCCCTTTGCACCACGAGGACCCCACAGCTGGGGCCAAGAACACCAGCCAGAATCTCCCAGCCATGGATTTGAAGTGACATCATGACTTTGTCCGGGTTTTTTTTGCTTTGTTTCTTTTTTTTTTTTTTCCCAAAAGGATCTTTCCAAGCTCACCTCTTGTGGTTCCTTGCACTGATGTTGCTGGAAGAGATAAGGCTGGGTTTTGGCCAGAGTCCAGCTCAACTGTTGATGGAGCCGTGCAGTTCAGTGCCGAGCTGCAGGACTCTTCCTCCAGAATAAAGGCTCCTTTTCAGTTTACAGACACAAATACGTGAATAAAAGCATATTTCATGCGTGATGTCTAAGTGTATCAATCAGATAACTGGAACTGGTGTGCGTGTGGAGAAATTTCTGACGTAATACAACTTGTACAAAGAAGAAAGGCGCTTTCATTAATCTGCTGCTTGGAATGTCACTTGTACACCAACGAGTGATTCAGTAAGAACTTGGAAAAACAAATGAAGCCATCGCTTTCAAATATGCAGGAACCTCCCAAATTACAAGAATGACTGAGTGTACAGGATTCACAAGCAGGAAAAGACTCCCAGATCCCAGAAAGGTCCAGAAAAATAACTGGAAACTGCAGAGCAGGTAGGCATAAATGATGCTGATGTGTCCAACAGAAAACAAATCAATTCATATTGTTCTCTCTTTTTTCGGGAAAGGAGGAGATCACCAGAAAAAATAAGATCCTGAGGAATAGAGTTTGCAACAATCCTCATGCAAATTGCCTTTGTAGTGTGAGTACAGAGGGGACTTGAGGACTCCTGCCAAGATTAAGAGTCTCCTGCATTCAGATCTCGTGTCCTGTTGAGATTTACAGCTTGTCTGTAACATGAGGACAGAGTCTTCCATCACGTCCTTGTAGCCCCAAGAATGCACAATATTCAAGACTCATTGGGACCAGCTCACACAGATACAAGTGGTGGATCCACACTGCAAAATTCAGCTCTGGATATGAGTTTAAATGCCCTGAAGAATGGCGAGTTTGGATTTACTAGAAAGTACTACATTAAATTTAAACAGAAGGTTTTATTTGAATCGAAGAAAGGAAATTAAATTTAGGTGGAAATTCCACCATCAAAAATTCCCACGCTGTGTTTCAGTGTTTTGTCACCTACAGATGGGTAAATATTGTTCTGTCCTTGGACATCTCCATTTTATCTTAAGTGACTTTTGTGTGGGCACAAGATGATATTTAATAATATTATTTAATCTTTAGTGAGAAACAGTTTATTTTCACTGAGAATGAATAATTTGCTATCATCTTTTTTTATTACTCACAAGTATTTATAAGGTGTCTGTCACACAGGTATTCAAGTGCCAGGTTTTTTCTTGTAAAGAAAAATGAAGTTCTTTGATTATTTTTTAAAGGTAATTTCATACCAAGCAAATGAAGCTTTAATTTAAGAGGTATTAAAAGAATAGTTGAAAAAAAGGAGGAAACACCTCTCCAGGGATAATAAGAAAACTGTATCTGCTTTACAACTGTTATGACCCATTCCAGTATCTCCCCAAATGTGGTCTTGCACCACTGATGATCCATGGAATATTTGCTGGAGCTCCACAGAGATCTTGGCTCTCTTCCCCATTTTCAGCTCCTGAAATATATATATAATATAAAATTTAAAATACACATTATTCTTTCCTAATGCAGCTTTCCACTCCAGCACGCATTGCTCTTGACAGAGGGAAGTGGTGGGGCAGGCATGCAGTCAGTTCTGCTGCAGAAAAGGAAGAAAGGGGCAAGGAAATCTGGAATTTAAGAGATAAATGGGAGTAATGAACATTTCCCCAGGACAGGTTGCTGTCCATACAGGAAAATGAAGCTGTCCCATTGTTGGGGTCTGGTGGCACCATTGGCTCTTGGTGGTGATGAGAGAAGGGGACACACCCAACATGAGCTCAGCCAAGTGTCCCATTGAAAAGTGGCATTTCCCCATAAAATGCAGAAGAAACTCTTGAGTTCCTCCCCTGTCTTGCAGGGTAGGTGCAGAAAACGGGGCTCCAGCCACCAAACCCATCCTCGGTGCTTTTAGTGCTGGATCCTTCTCCAATGAGGCGTGGAGTAGCAGCGACAGGATAAAGGAATTCTGAGATAAAGGAAGCCGGTCAGCAAAGGGTTAATCCCCCAAAGACCAGCACAAGCGATAACAGCACCCTGCTAATGACGGTGCTGGGATAGCAACTGATAACAGCAACACGGGCCACCCAAAAATGTGTCAAACCTGTCGGTGCTTTGGGGTAAATTAACTGAGTTTAGGGCTGCACCTCACCCGTGGATAATGTTTTGGTGCCATAGAGAGGGGAGCAGAGGAGAGGGGAATTTGCAGCTTTAGTGCAGCCTTTCTTTTCCCAGGGAGGATGGGAATCTCAGCCTGCAGGGGCATGGATGGAGCAGCAGCTCTGGAGCCTCACCTCTCCCTCACCCCTGGTTCTGATCAACGCCACCGCAGAGAACAGAGTTCCAGCCAAACCCTCCCATATAAAGGTTTAGCTCAAACCCTGTGTGGTGCTGATAAACATCTCAGAGTCACTTGAGTCATCTGCATCGAGGAGGGGACATTTCCCAGCTGCTGCTGTGGGTTTGCACAGGCTGAGTGTGATCAGCCCAAGGACCAGCCCAGCATTCCCACAGATTTATCCTGCCCGTGCCGTTTTGTCCCCATCCACAGAGCAGCGACATCCAAAAAAGCTCTGCCCATTCCAAATGGAAAGGTTAACAATTATGCCCAGCTAATTATAACCTGATAAAAACATCAGCTTCATTATTCCATCCCAGTTCTTATTTTCATATCTAACTTCTGTTTATTCAAAGTAAACACCCTCAAATTATTATTATTACTATGCTTTCTTAAAAATACAAGATATCCCCAACCTTATTTTCAGGGATACATGTACATTAGAGATAAGGTGATTAAAAAAAAAAAAAAGTCATTTTATACTGTTAATTGTAAGCAGAAAACAATAAGCTCCCCATGAAAATGCATAAATAAAGCAACACATGGGCCTCGAATGCTAGAAGTTCAGTAATTGCTTTTCTGATAAAATGTTTTCAACTTCTTAATATTATTTTTATAGCTAGAAATCTCACTTTCAGACAATGGGCTAAGAGCTGGCATTCCCCACATGTTTTAGACAAATAATGCACTCCTGATCGAAAGCAATGGAAGAATTGCTCCTGCCTTGTGGGTATTATATTTTTTAATCTACCAATAAGTTTGGTTTTTCTTTCATTTTTTTTTTAGTTTTACAGAAAGTAATTCCAAACTGTAAGCCACGACTGACCCAACTACTTATTAAAAATGCTAATATGCTTTTGTGCTTTGATGTCTGGTGAAGAATAAAAGGGAGAGAGTTACTCTGGGACACTGTAATCCTTTATTTGTCACTAAGTTATGACACCCAGCAGAGCTGTGTGACAGTCCAAATCAATCATCCCCCGTGCACTGCAGGCCTTCTCTGCCTCCTGCAGAGTCTATGCAGTTTAATTAGCTTTTTTTCACACTAGCATAATGTACATCTGCAGCTTCAGCAAGAAAAAGAAATGGAGGATAGTTCACTGGGATACGGTGCCTTAAAAAAAGTTCATATTAAAAAAAAAAAGTCTGAAAGAAGAAACATCACAATCCTTTGTAGTTTACTTCAGAGGAGTTTGCGGTAGAAATCTACAGGACTGGGTACTCTATATTGTTAAATGTAGATTTTTTTTAACCTAATAAAGGGCTTTTCAGCTAAAATCTCAGATGGCATTTAAAGCCTTGTTCTTTTCTAATGGTCTATATCTTTTATACCTTCTTCTCGCGGTTGATCATGCAGCAGCTCATTATCTGCTCCTCTCCCCCTCCCCACGGTGGGCTGGCACAATGGAGGCTTCAAACTGATATTTGCTGGTTAGAACTGACTGCCCCATCCCTGGCTGGAGGAGGCAAAGCCCTGCTCCCTCCCACCAGCACCGACCCCATGGCCAGAGCCCACTGCACGTGCTGGATCCACAGTAAATAAGAATTCCCCACGATCAGCCAAGCAGGAGCCCATGGGAGCGTGGGTGGAGAGGGGCAGGCAGGGGCTGAGCCTGCCTGGCATCCCCTCAGCTGCCCTTCCCGAGAGCAAGCGACGTCAGGGGACGGAAAACCTTCAGATAAATGGGATTCCATCATCCCAAGGAAATATTTCTGGCCTTATTAGGCTCGTGGTCGGATCTGATGACACATTCAATCAAATGAAACCAATTCAGGCTCTGCCTCGTTTCAGAAGGGCAGTATCCCTTTCCAGCCATTCCAGCTGAGCTGATAGAAGTTTTTAAATGATGGTGCAAGCTAAACTGCCTGGCTTTTATTTGCCTTTTCTCCCCTCCATGTATGCTGAGGAAGTTTAAAGGCCGGAGCGACCCTTCCTCGCGCTGTTCCTCCGAGCGTGGCCACAAAGGAGTCACCTGCAGGACTCGGCAGTTGCTTTATACAAATGCTAGATTACATTACCAGAGGCTTGTCACTCCTAATAACCTCCCAGCAGAGAAATGCATCTGAGGAGACGACGGGTTGGGTTCAAACGGGAGCACTCCACAAGAGCCAGCACTTCCCATCCGCGGCTGGAGGAGCCGGGCTGCCGTGGGAGCGCCTCACAAAGGCTGTGCCTGCGCAGGGATGAGGTCCAGTGGGTCACCCTGGTGGACACCACCACAAAGGCTGGGGAGCAGTCAAGGACATTTATCAGCCTCTTGATTTTGAAGCAGAACTCTGCCTTCAAATAGCAGCAATTTGTTTAAGATCTGCTTGGACTGCTGATGTTCCCCTCCAGCGCCTTCGCCCCTGAAACGCAGACGTGGTGCACCAGTTCTGGGCTCTAATGAAAGAACAAGAGCACTGGCCAGACCTACTGTCAAAGACCCTTTCAGAGCTGTACCTGAAACTGTCTTTTAAACAGCACCTCTCTAATCCTTCAGTGCAAAAATACTTTATCCTCTTGTGGGAATTATACATATTTCCCAGTTCAAAGAGGTATAAAATATAAATGTACGTCTGTACAATTCAGCATTAAGAAGAGTAAATAGTGTACAGTGCCTTTTCATCTTTAGATTTCAAGTTGCTTAAGCATTTAGAGACTACAGTTGGCATTTCTTGCTGTGCTGCTTCTTGGTCTAATGCTATTATTGAAAATACTTTTATCCTGGGCCTTGGCTGGGGTAATTCCTTTGAAAAATCTTATTCCACACTTACGCCAGCAATTCTCCTCTGTTCCCCCCTTCCAAAACAGATAATTCATTAAAACCATAATATGCAGTTTTAACATATTTCCAGTTTAATGTTTAATGGAGTGTTCCAGTTTGGGAGTCTGGTGGACAAAAGCACTAGATCTCTTGTTCAGAAATGAAACACTTTGAAATTTTGACAATAACCCAGCTGAGCTCCCCTCTGTGAAGAGCAAAGAGCAGCCATGCTCCTCATGAGAGAGTTTTCCCCACAGGACCCTCTCCTGGGTGCTTCAGTGCAAGGAGCCACTTCCCTCCCAAAGCATCCCAAAGATGGATCTTCAAGGACTTGGAGAAAGACAAGCAGAGGAGCAGCCCATGTTTCATCAGCCACGCTCTCAGGAGACCAGAGCACATTGGGCTCCTCAGAAACACGACCAGAAGGACACACACACTCCTCCTGCTCTTTATCCACACACCAGGGGACTTGCAGGGACACTTCATCAGCCAACACCTTTCTCCTGGCCCGTGTGCCCAAACCACTGCACTCCCAGTTCCTCTTCCCAGGGAGAGCCTGCAGGTTTTTCTTTTCATTTCCACCCCCATCCTTCCTGGCCAGAGGACAACCCTCACCCCAGAACAGGCTCCAAGACAGGTAGTGCAGGGTGCCAGGGAGTGTTGTTTGATTAGAGGAAAGGATGAAAAGTGAGATGAAACCTCACTCCTTCCTGTTTCTTACGCCTTGTTAGTGGAAATCTTTTGGGGATGAGGAAAACTGAGAGCTTTAAGGATTCCCTGTAAGAGAGATTTTAGAGCAGAAAAGAATTTTTCCTTGTATTTCAGCAGGTTATACTTTGAAGAGAAAGAGTTCCCAATCAAATAATAAAAAATAATTTGTGAGCCATCTAATGCCTTGCCTTTCGCAGGAGAAGCATTGCTTTGGTGAAGAACAGCCTGAGGAAGAGGAGCAGGGGCTGGTTCTGGGAAGAAGATGAAGAGGTTGATTCTGTTTTTGGGAAAGTCAGGGGAGGGTGGTTGAAAGCATCACACTTCCACTGGAAGATGCCCCAGTTACACAGTGAAGACAAATCATGGTATTTTCCTCATTTGCCACACCATCATCTTCTTCAAGAAGATCGAAAAACAGAATTTTCCTTGTTAGGGCTCAGCAGGTGAGATCTGCAAGAGCTTTCAATGCTGCTACTGCCCCATTCTCACCTTGCCCTGCCCCTGTGAGATGTTCCTGCTCCTGTGGCACAGGGAATCAGAGGCTCAGCCCTGCAGAATCTGGGGGAAAACCCTCCCTCCCTCTCCGTGAAGCTGCTGGGTTTCCCCTGGAGAGCTCATGGTGCCAGCACAGCTTTGCTCTTCCAGCTCTGCAGGGGAGGGGTGGGCAGGGGTAGGACAGAAGGAAGGGGAAGTGGGGGTGTGATAACATCTCCAACCACCCCAGCAGACCTGCTGGGATTCACCTGCCAGCCCTGAGTCAGACAGGAGGTCAGTGGGACCCATCTCTGTGGTTGGGTGGTTGCCTCCAGCAAAGCCAGGACCTGCTGTTCCAGTGAGGGAGCAGCACAGGGATCCCACCCCGTGCCTGATTTTGGAGCTCTCAGTTTGCTGACACTGGAAAGGCATCAGAGAAGATAGGAGCATACTTATGCAAAGACTTCTATCAATGGGGAGGCCCATCTTCAAAGCTTTGATTTTACCAGGTGCTGGCACCCCTTCTGAGAGCTGTTCTTGCTTGAGGGGATTCCATCTCAAAGTCTTCACATCACAGGAAGGGGAGCCTGGCTTTGAAGAGCCTCACCAGCAATGGGCCAAACCTCCTATTTGCATTTCATTTTTGGCTGTGTGAAGCTGGTTGGCACCAAACAAGCATTTTGCAACCTTTTTAAAGCAACAAGGAGCAGTGTTTGCTGACACAACTCAACACCAGGACTTGTACATGTGCATACAAATGGGAAAGTCACCAGCAGTCTGGGCAGGTGTAGATGAGCAAATTAGAGTTAGAACAAAGCAGTGGTGCACTTGGAGTATGCCCATCAAGTTGCAACAAGCTGAAGTTAATGTTAAATTAAGGGATGTACTTCCAGCATTTGCACTTGGCAGCTGGTTTGATTTCTGAAGTGAAGCCATGAAGAGAACTTTAAATTGAGTTTATTTTAAGGCTGTCTTGTTTGAGTGACTTTGCTGATGGTCCTGGGAATCTGTGTCACGTTGGACTCCAGCAGAATTTCTGCTGGATCCTCAGCACAGCCAGTGGGGCCTGCCTGGTCAGGGAGCAGCATCTTGCAGTATTTCAGAAGCACAAAAGGCATTGCCAAAGGCCACTCAAACTTGTTTTTAACTTCAACTTTACAACTTTATCCAACTCAGAGATTCTTTAATTTCCTAAAGGTTCTTAGAATATAGGGCAGCGCTGACATAATCAAAGCAGCCAAGTCTCCTGGCTCAGACACCGTCTTTGACCTTTCTGTGGTTCATTTTCCCTCTGTCACTTACTTTTCAGTGGAATTGCAGAGCTTCACCCTCTAGTGTCTGAGGAGGAGTTTGGAAGGCATTTAAGAAATGAAGGTCATTAGACGTTACCTTTCCTGCTGCAAGCCCTTGCATGATGCACAGAGAGGATTATTATGCCCTTGCCCTTTGGTGTAAACAAACCTTGGAGCTGTTCTCTGCCATGTAACCAGAACAAAGCCCTTTGCATCGTTAAACCTCCAACATGAGAGACTCAAGGAAAGCCTATTTACCATGCAGAACACAAGAAAGGTTCCCAAACAATCCAAGACAAAACGTCTGTGCTGGGAAAGTACAGAAGTGGGACTGCTGGTTTCCCTTTTATGAGGATCCCCATATTCCCCAGCTCCCCACTGGGCTGGCACAAAGGACCTGGAGCTGCTGGTCCTCCCTGCTCTGCTCGCTGTCCACAGAGGACTTCAAGAAGATGCAGCAAATGTTACGTCATGCTCAAAAATACTTTGTGTAGTGGGTGATCTCTTGGTGCCTGGGGACAGGTTGACAAAAAAGAGGGTTCCCAGGGAGGCAGAGCTTTACACTGAACCCTGAAGACATAGAGAAACTGCTTTGAACCGTGTGTGACTTGGGTTCTGCTGCAGCACAGATTGTCTGGTTGGGCTGAGGTGGAAGCCAAGGACTTGGTTCAGGTCAACATACCCGTGGAGGGGGTCAGAGCCAGCTCAGCTTCCCACAGAGAAACCAAGGCCAGAACGTGGCTGCTGTGCCAGCAGGACTTTGGGAACTTTCCATCCTAGTGCCCATCCCAGCACCCTTTTCATGCACAGCAGTTGTAAGCACAGAGCTACAAACCAGAGCTCCTTTTGCCATTTCCCATCTTTCAATCCTTCCCCTTTGGCCATCCAAGCACAGCCTGGCTGTGTGGGAGCACGGGGAGGCAGCTCTGCTGGGGTGGTGTGGGTTGTGGCTGGCAGGGCCTGTGCAGGGCTGCTGCTCTCCCCATCACACGCGCGGCAATCAAAGCCCCGCGCTCAAAGCCCCGCGCTCGGCTGAGGTGCTGCCCGCAGGGTCTGCAGGGGCAGCTCTCCTGCTTCTTTGTTTAAATGCTGGCCCATTTGTTGACTTGGAGGCACCCACTCCTTAGCAGAGGCAGCAGCACTGAAATCGTGGCTCGCTCTAATGAGCGTCCCTTCAATAACCATTGCCCTGATTTTTGATACCTGGAGAGAAGATGCACCAGCTAGGGAAGAATTTATCAAAAACACGCCACTGACTAGACATCAGAGGGAACCTCAAAGGGACAGTGAACTAGAACAAAGAACAAAAACATTTACAGAAGTGCTACGCTGAAAAAAAGGGAAAGGGAAAAACCGTACTAACAACAGTAACAAGGTCAGCTATAAAACCAGAATTAAAAGGCACTGCTGGGGAAAAGACGACGACTCAAAAAAGCACCAAGAACTAAGAACACAGCTTGCCAATCAGATCTACACAGATTCCCCTTGATATCTTCCCACTAACAGGCTTTCCTGCAGGACAAGTAAAAAGTTTAAGCGGCCGGCTCTGTGAAGGTGGGCTGGAAGCAGGAAAGCAGATTCACAGCTTTTAACACAGATTCAGGTTCTCCATCAATGGGATGGCTCAGAGGCTCAGGGGCTCGGCAAGTGGAGCTGTGCAGTGGCCAGGAATGTGAGCAGCCCTCCAGCAAAGCCCATTTAGGGCAGTCGGATAATTTGAATAATTATTAATGGAGGTTGACACCTGAATGGATGAATGTACTGGCTGGTGCTGCCTCTGCCACTCACAGCCCAGGGCTGGGGGGACACTGCTGTAAATCACTGCAAATAAAGGTCCAGCCCTGAGCTCCACTAAACTGGGACTAAAATTAGAATGGGTTGGAATCCTGCAAAAAAAAACCACTTCCTGTAGCAATTGAAGTTTTCTACTCCACGACAAAATAATTTAATTTCTTTTTTAAATTGCAGTCTCTGGTAATATGAAAGTTTTCAGGGTTCAAGAAAAATACCCAGGGCTTTTCTACACAGAGAGATCCTTGCACAGCTGTTCTCTTTGCCTCCTGTCCAGATGCACTCATGCCACCTTCTGTGCATCCAACCAGTGCCATCCAAAGGGAGGGCATTTCTCTCCCTCCCACCCTTATCCATACCACAGAGAACCTCTGGTTCCCTATGGGACATTCCAATGTATGCCCCACATAAAAACCAGTAGAAGAAAATCAACTTGGGATTTCAGTCCTGAATTTTCCCACTCCCTCATTGATGAAGGCACCAAAAAAGATTCATGGCCAATACAGGCACCAAATTGTGAATATGTGGGCACAGATAACAGAGAAACTTTCAGAGCCAGATCAGCTTCTCAGCTTGGACCTGTCCTCTGGGCTCCTGAATGCTGCCTACAGAAACTTCAAGAAAACTGAGTGGCTTTCCCCAGAAACAAGAAATTTTCAGTCTTCCAAGCCCTGATGTGTCCCCATCACATCCTGCCAGCTCATCCCAGCTGGGGTGGAGCTGTGCTTGCACAGGGATGAGCAGATGGAGCCCTTTTGAGCCCTGGGGCACCTCCCTGATCTCTGCACACTCCATGCCCCACCAGCTGCTGCTGTGCCCACTAGCCTGGGCAGATCTCCTGAGCCACCTGTGGAGCCCACAATGGCACAAAACATCTACACTGAGGTCACAGAACAGCTCAGGAGATGTCACAGAGCTTGAACTGCCTTCCACAGGGATATTCACTGCACAGTCAGGGGAGCTGGTTACCCTGGCTGATCAATGGGGATGGACAGGTTCCTCTGGAGGAGAATGAGAGCAGGAGCTGACCTCCATCTGCTGCTCCTAAAGGAACCCCTCTCTCCCTGGGAAGCTCTGAACACCAAGACCAAACATCAGGCACTGTGAACACCCTTTAATCATATGCCTCCCACCAAGAGCTCTCCAAAATCAGGACGGCTTCTATGGGCTGGGCACTAATATTCCACTTTTAAAGCAGGTCCTGGCTGCTTTTTTCCCAGTCCCTTCCCTGCGAAGCTGTGCTTGTTAGTGAAAGTGAAGAGACTTTTGATTTCTAAAGCCAATGTTAGAATGAGCATTTCCCCGTGAGAGCACCTGGTTCTCATGTTTAATGAGTAAACACAAGGAAACACAGGCTTGAAGAATGATTGTTCCCAACATCATTACTTCTGAACCCGACATTAAAGCGAAGCAAAAGACAACAGCACAGCAGTTCTTTGTTTTTCCACCACTCTCCCTAAAAAAATATCTTTAATGAGACACATTTGAAGTCTAACATGGGGCCGTTCTCCTAGATTATAATTGATAAATCTTCCAAATTGGTGTGGGGGGAAAGTATTGTGTAATAATTACTTGTTCCTTTTGAGGAAATAAATAAAATATGAAAAATGTAATTACTACCGGGCGCAATGCAGCGAGCGGGTTTCCCGCGGCTCCGCCGACCAGAGCGCGCGGAGCCGGGATTTCAAAAGTCTCTCTGCGAGTGCAGCATGACACACAAGGATGTTGCTGCTGCTCTTGTTTGTTTTCCAAGTGCCAACTTCTCCACTTGGAGTCACTGGCTCCTTTGAAGTCCTCGCATTTACTCCTGTGCCACAATTAATTTCTCTTTAAAAGGGAACAAATTGCTGCTCTCGCTCTTGTCGGGCGGGCGGTGTGGGGTGTGAGGGGAGGGCTCTCCCAGCTGCCAGGGAGGGGACAGGGATGGTGTGGCCGGGCTCCCTGGGCATGTGGGGGTGTCAGGGCCCTGTTCCCCTGGCACGGTGGGAGATGTGAGTCCCACTGTGCTCAACAGACACATGGTTTTCCCAGCATGCTAGCTCCTCCTTACTCCGCTCCCTGCACAGCCCATTATTTCAAATTTTTGTGTAAAACCACATTAATTTCACTTAAAACCATCTCCAGCATGTCTCAGCTGGGGCAGTCCCCCACCCTGCTGTGTTTTGGGGGTTTAATCCCTGATCCTGCCCTGGGAGACATGTGCACACCCACCCAAAGCCCATAACAGCAGCTGCCACAAAATGGTTTTCAGGTCCTGGTTTTTGTGCCTCTCCATGAGGCAGCAGAGACCTGCTGGCCTTGGCAAGGTCACCACCTCCCTCTCCTTTCCCTGAAGCATAATTCTTGCTCCAGCTGCTTAGAGGGAGGCAAAACTTATTGCAGAGGTGCCTAAAGACACTTAGGCCTGAGCAATTCGCTGTTTCTCATGAGATACAAAGATTTTCCCTGAACTTTCAGCAAAGTGGTTTCACTGCCTTGTCTCTGGCTCAACTGCATCCAGTATCTTCTGGGAATGACCCTCTTCTTCCCTCTGCAGCCTGGAAAGTTCATGCTCTGCTGCAGTCATTAATCATTCAGAAATTCTCAGCCAACCCACAGATAAAAGTTTCGCTCAGCCCTAAATTAGTTCAAGTTCCAGACTTCTGATTCTCAGATAAAGCTGTCAAATATATATTCAAATATCTATATTCATGCCTTCTAGACCTTTTTCTTTTCTTGCTTTTTTAACCATTGCTTTGAACAACAACATGAAAATTTAATGGATTTAGAAGATTTCAAGCCAATTCTCCCTTTCCTAATTTTGTAAAATGTTATCATAAATGTTTTATGATGTTTAAAAAAAAATAAATTGCTCCTTAAAGTAGCAATTTGAATTTTTCATGCACAATGAAGACCTTTATCTTATTCACAGTTGTCATTTTCTGTTTAGCATCACAACACAATACTAATAAAAAAATGCATTTGGATTGCCTTAAGCAGTTTTGCTGGTTTTAATGTATGGTACAGCCTTGTTCATGTTATTCCTTTCTATAGAGCATCCTTAGATCTTTGTTCTCCAAGCACATAATTTATTGGTTTTTAGGCAGGGCAGGTTACCTACAGAGCATGCTTTCCCTACCAAAAAAAAAAAAAAAGAAAAAAAAAAGGGTGACTTTTTGATTCAAATACTAAGTAGTAAAATTCTAGCAAAGACAACCATCAGCACATTACTGTTATTTTCTGAATTATAATCATTCAGTTTGGTCCTGAGCCTGCAAACTTCAGCCTGGTTAATACCCAAGAGCAATTTTCAGCGAAGTGGTAGAAAGTATTTCACTACAAACCCAAAGTATTTCACTATAAACCCAAAATATTTCACTGTAAACTCACTGCTGGCCTGACGTGCTGCCAGCAAAACAAACCTTTCTTGATTGATGTCCCTCCTCATCCGTTGGTCAAGAGCATTTGTCCATGAATAAAGGTGAAAAGGCCCTGAAAACTCCTAATTTAAACCTGAACTGCAGGTGAATTAATCCTGGAGTGCCCTGGACATGATGGGGCAGGGTGAGCAGCACACCTGGGACCAGCCTCAGCATCCCAAATCCCCCTGCGGGGCTGAAGAGAAGGAACAGATCTGTTGGGTCTCCCCACTGAATAGATTTGCAGCTTTCCAGGCTCTGGGCTCAAAAGTGCAGCTCTTTCAAGTTCCCAGGCAGCAGATTTTTCTCTCCATCTTTTGCTTTTGAGAATTCTAGGAGCATCTTCCATTAAATACGAAGATGTTTAGCCTTTTAACCCTCTAAATGTGATACCACGGGCTCGAGTGATCTATTGTCAGCTAAATTCACCCTCTACACTCTCTACTCCAGCCTCTCTCTTGTATTTTCCTCCCTGCTGTGTGCTCTTATCCCTGCATTGAAAATATGCTTTTAAACTAACACACACTATTAGTTATTTTTAGGTATCAAAGACATTTTTCTCAAGATCTTTCTTCATTAATTCACTAATTCACTTTTTTTTGTCTTGATCCCGTTTGCCCCATGTTCTTTATTGTCTCTTAACCCTGATGCTCAAAAGGCATCAGCACAGATTAACAGGGAGCCTGAGAGCTTCTGGAGAGCAGCATTTCATGTTCTCCTGCATCCTTTTAATCAGGTTTAAACTCTTGTGGCCTTCTGTTTAAGTTCAGTTTGAAAACAGCTAGCAAGCCTCAAATGAAAGACCAAATAAAACACATCAGCATCCCTTTTTTTCCCATTTTGACACACGTTCCAAATACACAGCAATGTAATGGGAGCCAGGAAAAAAAAAAAGTAATGAGAAAGTTTTGCCCTTTCTATTAGACCTGCAAATAATTTTGCTTGAGCTGGTCAATAAGAGGGAGGTATCATAACAGTATGACAGAGAAAATCCTCCTGTCTTTCCTCCTGAATGGTAAAATAAATATTGAGGGCAAGAGATAAGTGCTGCAGAAGATGTGCTGTAGACCTCTGGAGCAGACATCTCTGGGAATCCACAGTAATAGATCCCAAACCTCAAACTGAAATGCTTCTCTGCTCAAATGCTTCTCCACACTGGGGTTTTCAGTATTCAATCCCAGCAGTGCCTCTGAATCTGCAGCCTGAGTCCATCTCAAATGGCATCCCAGTCCTAAATAATACATTATTGCAAAAACTGTAACTCTATCCCCCACAGACTGCCTGCCCCAGTAATAGCTTCTTATTCCCAATTGCTTTTCCCATCCCAGAATGAGGAAAGGCTGAGCTGGCAATTAAAGCAGGGGATTGTGAGCTGGGGGTCTGGGGTCTAATCCCTGCTCAGCTCCTCATATACTTTGGGAAAACACTTTACTTTTCTGACCTGAAAAATAAGGTGGCACTTCTTTATGCTGGGACTTAGTTCACCAAACTTTGCAAATGGATTTGAAATTCATAGCGGAATAATACTCTAAAAGGTCAGAGTATAATTAGGAAATAGCTAATAACCTCTTCTTATTTTCTATTGCTGGGCTTGGCATAAGAAAAATAATTTAGACTAAAACCTCAGGGATCTCAGAAGACTCATGAGAAGCCTGAACTGGCACAAGTCTTTTCCCTATGGATGTCCCAGCAATTGATTTGGATGAGTGCAGTTACCTCCTTTGAGAGCTCCAGGATGTTTCCCAAGGCAGGGAGAATGAAGAGGCTGATGTGAAGTGGCTTTGCCTTTAGGAAAGGGACCAGCAATGGAAGAGCTGTGCAGCCTTGGGAAGAGAGGAAATTTCAAAGGGAACTTCTGCCCTTATTACCTGTTCTGAGCAAGGCCTTGGCAGTGGTGGTAACAGATCTGAGCAGACTCTGAAGCAGAAGGAGGCAGGAGGCACTCAGGAGGGTCAGCCTGGGCCTGTGACCTGGAAGTCAGTGCACAGAGCCAGGAACGTGCCTAGGCTGCACGTGTCCTCAGAAAGCACCAGCAGCTCATTGGAGCAATGGAGACCAGGAGTGACTTCATCCTCAAGCTCAGGGCTGAGCACTTTGGGAATCCTCTCTCCAGTGGGGTGAGAGAGGCAAAGACCTGCGGCAGCCCCGCTGTCCTCCCCGAGCCACCGCCCCAGCTGCCCGCCTCGCATCCTCTGCTGGCATCCAAAAACAAGCAGAGGAAAAAGTCTCAGACTATGCTAAGCAGCAGATCCTTGTCACCCCACCTCTGCCAATCACCAGATAAAAGGAATCATTATTTTAAGACCCCTGCAGATGTCTGTCTGTCTTTTGTAATGAACCCGTGAGCAGCCGCCATCGCCGTGGCACCGTTAATTGGAGCACCCACGGTGCCGGCTGCTGGAAGGCTCCTGTTTGTGTCACACCAGCGATTCCTCCTCCTCCAGCAGCTCTGCTTTACAGGCAGGCACACATGTCTGCATGCATTTGGGTCCAGGTGGCTCCAGAAAGCCAGACCAGGCTCCTTTGGGAGGGCAATGGCTTCCAGAAAGCTGCTCGGTGCCTCCTCCAGGGGCACAGGGTGTCCTGTTGGCTTTATGGAAACCAGTGCCACTGGCCACCCAAGCACTCACTCCTGACTGCCTGCCACCTGCAGCAATAAGCTCCATCAGGTAATTAATACCAGCCTTTGCTACCTGCACTACTAGATCTGCTACAAAGAAGACGGTTTTGTTACTTTTTAAAGAGCTTTCATGTGGTTACTGGGGCTTGTGGAAAAAAAAAATCCTCATTCCCCCCGCTCAACAGCAGTCTGTACAAGTTGCTTTGTATTTTCCTCCTCCCATACCCCCGTCCATCACTTTGGGGCTTTCAAGTCATGTAATGTTTCAACGTGGCACTGGGAGAACAGTGAAAGAACAGAATCATCACAAGGATGTTGGAAAACTCTACAAAACTCTTCAGCAGCAGGGCAAGGTTAGTTAGCAGCTTTGTTTAGTTCACTTTTATAGTGGAATTTATTTACCACAGAAAATTCAGCCTCAAGATGCCACATCTGGTTTTCCAGTGAGGGTGTTCCAGCAATTTTTTTCTTTTCCAAGAAGCAAGAAAAAGGAAAAAGCCCAAACCCATGGTTGTCCAGAGGGAGCTTTACATGGCAGCTGGCCCAAGTTACACATACAGCCAGTGGCTTAGTATTAAATCAGAAAAATAAGATGTTTCCTCACCCCATTTCCATCACTACTTTGCCCCTTTCTTCCACCTCAATCCCTGGGCGGTCCAGTGCTCTGCTTGGAGAGCAGCAAGGCAAGAATTCAGAGATTTCCTTTCTGTTTAAGCCATGTGGTCTACTATTTCTTATCCTTTGTGAGACCCTCAGAGATGTCTATTCAACAGATATGTGATAGCCTTGGGGGACCTTCAAAGAGCTAAGCTGGACTTGAGACAGCCCACACAGAAGATCAGGTCTGGACCAGCATCCTGGAACTTTAAACTTCAGCTTGAAGTGGCCTTCCCTACAGAAACACAAAGGATGTTGTGATGATTAATTATGCTCTGTGCAAAACTTCTCATCTTATTTCTGCCTTGACCTTTGGCAGCTCCATTTTAGTGGATCTTGCTACTCCCTGTCCCAACCAGAAGTGATTACTGTGAATAAAGGGACCTTCTGCCATCTTTGCTATTTCAAAATGAGAACAAGGTGTCATTCCAGCAGTGGAATCAGGTGGAACCAGCTGTGACCAGGTGCCATCCTGCAGCAGAGCACAGCTGGATCCAAACACACCTGCAGATGTGGCACAGCTCCCAGAGCATCACCATGGGCACAAAAACTCCCAACCAGGAGCTGCCTTCAGCCACTGGGTTTGGTTTTACTGGGGCTGAATTTCATGCAGGTTTGTCAGGTGATTTATTCCCCCTCCAGCTTTCAAGAAAGGATCAGCATTTTCAAGGGCAAGCTAGAAGTGCAGCCAGGGGAGCTCTCCAGACTTTGGGGAGAGAGGAAATCAATGCCACAGCTCCAAAGTGATCAGACAGCCACAAATTACAGCTCAAGAAGAGATGTCTAGACCTAAGCTCACAAGGGATTTTGCTCAGGGTTTCTTTCTTGTTGTTGTTTTGGAGTTTCTAGGAGCTAACAGGAAGCTACCTCCTCTCTGAAATCAGGTTTAGCAGTTGAGGGATGTGATTGAAGTGGAAGTCAAGGCTGACAGTGCCTTTTCCTGGTTCTAGGAATAGAAGGAAACACCTGGTGTCTGTGCAGGGGAGAGGAGAGTTATTCCAGCTCTGCACATCCCAAGGTGAACCTGGATGAACTCAGCCCTTGCTGCCTTCTCCTCCCCACCAAGGCCCTGCAAGGTGGGATGGTGCAGTTGAGACCTCAGTGGGAAGGAGCACATGACTCAAAAGCAGTGGGAAAGGCTCTTTTCAGTTCCCCTGAATAAAGTATTTCTTTTTAAATAGAAGTTTGCTGATTCCTGAGGTTCACATCATGATCTGATGTATCAAATGCCCATCAGCCACATCTGACCTTACTCTGAGAGAATATTCAGGCACACATTCTTCTGAAGGGTTGAGATGAATACACAAGACACGGATTTCCCAAAGTTCTGCCTTATTGAAACCAAAACCCCTCTGTAAATCCTGCAAAGCAGCTCCTGATTAGTTATAAATACCCTTAAAATCATGGGCCTGCAGGTGGGATCCATCCTGCCACATGGAAATCAAGTGTTTGGTCTATCCAGTCACACAGGCAGCTCCACTCATCAGTGGAGAGTGGACATCACCACAGGGCTCCTCAAACCTGCCCTGAAGGTCAATCCAAGGGCTCAGACCTCTCCCTTTGGGGCAGTACCCCTGTTCATCACAGAGGGAGCCAAGATGTCTAATTTCATCTGATTAAAAGTTGTGTCTAAGTTAAAAGAGACAGATCCCACCCTTCCCAGCTACACTGATGAGTCAGTCATGCTGAAAAGCTTCTGCAAGGCTTCTTCTGAACCTGCCCACAGGACTGGGTGGCAGCACACAAGGTGCTTTGGGCTGCTGTCTGGAAGGAATGCTCAGAGTTTACCAGCAGGAAAGCTCTCCAGTAATGAAGTTTGAAGTTTAAAGCCTTGAGTGTTACCCAAAAGCAAATTTCAGATCAAATATTTCGAGTATTTTGTTAGTCAATCACCCAAGTTAGTCAGGAGGAAAGAGAAGCAATACCACAGGACAGAGCTGTTTCACCAGCAGTGATGGAATGCTGAAATTTAACTTTTTCAGAATAACCAGAGAGAAGAAATAAGGTACAAAGGCATGGAGAAGTAATTTAAAATAATGAATATAGGTGAAATTCTCTTTACCTGACCATCTGCAGCAATGTAGCCTCTGAAAAACTCCCCACTCAAGGAAGAAGTTCATCATCTTTTCTTCAGACATCAGCATTGGAAACATCAGGGACAGCCTGAGAGCAACCAGTTAGACTGGGAAGTGGAAGCAGTGGGGAATTGTGGCTCACTCTGAAGCAATGGAGCAGCAGAGGATCACCTCAAGGAACATGCCAGGGAGTCAGCAACACTCCCTGGAAAAGGCCACTCCAACAGCACAGCCTCATCCATCACGGCCTGGGAGGACAGATTTACAGCCAGCAGGGACCAGGTTGGTAATTACAGCACAGAAATGTGGCATGGAGGGTATTGCAGACCAAGTGGCACTGGGAGGCACAGCCTGAGGGCTGGGATCTGCATTTCCATCCTGGAGGGAGCAGGGGAGGTGCTGGCCTGGCTCGAGGGTCACTCAGAGGAGTGGGCACTATTGCCTCAGGTTTGGCTTTTCTATTTTTCAGGTTCTGTGCTGCTTTAGTGTGTGGCTCTGGGCTCACATCAGGGGATGCTGAGCTCTGTGCACAGAGCAG
>JAWWEY010000056.1:2645137-2659599 GCA_035582745.1 Loriotus luctuosus | reverse complement strand
TTCTATTCTTTTAGTATAGTTTTAACATAATATATATCATAAAATAATAAATCAAGCCTTCTGAAACATGGAGTCAGGTCCTCATCTCTTCCCTCACCTGAGAGCCCTGTGAACACCACCACAGGATGGGTGCTCGTTCCACCCCTTTCCTTGGCAGGACAGGTCCCACAGGTCCTGGGGAGCAGCTCCAGGAGCATCCCTTGGCCATCAGCATCTCCCCATGGCTGCTGCCTGCTCCAGAGCCCAGAACTGCTCTGTCACCAGTGCTGGCAGCTGCCTGTCCCATTCCCCTGCCTGTCCTGCACACTGGGCTTTCCATCACAGCCAGGTCACGGTGGGACATGAGAGCTGAACTTGCTCCCCCATCCCTGTGCAAGCTCAGCACTGTAGGGGACACCACAACAATCCTGTGCCTGGAGAAAATCTGCCCATAAATCTGATGGAGAGGGACCACGAGTGCTTAAAACCCCTCCCACTGCCCCAGGCAGGAGCTCACCGGTGGGGCTGAGGATGAGGAGGATGAGGAGTGTGGCTGGCATCAAGGAGAGAGGCAGCACCTCGGTGTCCGGACAGGGACCGAGTGTCATTGCTGCTGTCAGCCCCTCCTGCAGGCGAATTTCCAGAGGACACCTCCTGAAACATGCAGACAGCAGCGTTAGTGGTGGTGGCCTGGAGAGCCTGTGGTTGCCAAGGGCCATGCAGGACCTGTGAACATGTCACTCCTCAGTATTTCCAGGAGCAGTGACCAGAAGACACATGAAAATCTGGATTAATTGAGAACAAGCGATTTTTTTTAAGTGGCAAGATGAAGCTGAAGGGCTGTATCCCACCTGGGAGATAAAACTCAACAACAGGGAATGAGGAAGAGATTCGGTATCTTAAGATCCCATTTCCCCCTCATTTCCCCCCTCGCTGCCAAGGAGTGGATTCCCAGCCCTGTCTCACTCGCAGGCTCTCTGCGAGGGGGATGGTCCAGGATTCCTCTGGGATCCCAGACCCGCATCCCGCTGGCAGCAGCGTGGCTGGGGGAGCAGTGCCACCGTGAGGACGCTCCCACCATCCTGAGGATGCTCCCGCCACCGTGAGGATGCTCTCTCACGCGGGTTCCAAAGCTGGGCTGTCAGGCTCAGCTCTGTCACCACATTTCTCTTCACAGAGAAAAGCAAGGCACAATTCTTCCCAAGGATTTCTGAGATTCACATTCTCTGAATCTCAGAGAAAGGGAAAACATAATTCTTATCATTTGCTGTGCCTGTGTTTGTGCCAAAGTAGAATGCAATGTGGAGATTGTTTACCCAAAGTGAGGATGTTTTGTTTCCTTGGCCTATCAGGGCCAAGTGTGTGTGTGTCAGGACTGCTGGCTGACAGTCATGAGATTCAGAGCAGTTGTGTGCAGAGTAGAGTGCTTGACAGATTCAGTTTAGATGAAATATATATAGTAGAGTATAACAAAGTAATTAATTAGCCTTCTGATATCCATGGAATCATTCTCTCTCCCCTCATTAGAGTCCCCTTTGATTTACAACATAGCTCAGCTGAGCCCTAAATTAATCTCTGCAGCCCACACGGGGCACACAAACTCCTGAAGGGATGCACAACAACTGCTGCCACTTCAGGCATCTGCTGGTGGTCAGAAACTCGGGAAAGGTCATTGAAATCCTCATTGAAATCAGTGACTAAGCCCTCCTTCCCATGGAAACCCCTCAACCAGCCTCTTGCTGCTCCTGGTTGTCCCATGTTGAGGCCTGGCATGAGAAGAGCTCCCAGGTGGGACCATGTGCTGGTGTCCATCCAGCCAAGTTCCCTCCAGACCATGGGCTGGGGTGTCACTGACATATCTTATGAAAAATCCTTTCATTAGCATCTTTTATCCTGAGAAACTGAGAAGCTTCATCTTCTCCATGTTTTGCTGCTTTGGAGAATTTTTTACCCAGCATGTGAAATTGTTTTTACTTGATGACCAATGACAGCCACCTGTGTTGAGGCTGTGAGCAGTCACAAGATTTTATTATGATTCCTTTCCTTTCTATTCCTTTCAAGCCTTCTGATGTCTCCTTTCTTTTATTCTTTAGTGTTGTTTTAATATATAATTTTCTTTTAATACAATATATATCATAAAGTAATAAATCAGCTTTCTGAGACATGGAGTCAAGATTCTCATCTCTTCCCTCATCCTGAGACCCCTGCAAACACCACCACACATGCTCAGCTCCAGACTGGCTGGGATTGAGGAGCTAAATTAGCTTCTCTCAGTATTACATGAGACTGAGAGTGCAGAGCCTGCAGAGCTTTGACAAGAGCCCCACTCAACAGGCAGGCCTGAGTCCTGCCCTCCATTCCCAAATGGAGGCACAGCCAGAGCCCTGCCCTGGAGGGAAAAGCAGCTGCTTCCAGGGAAAAACACAGGGCACAAACGTTCTGCTGCGGCCCTCTGTCCCAGACCCGTGGCCATGCAGAGCCCTGGAGCTCCCAGAGCACTCCTGGGAATGGCAGGAACAGCCACTCACCCTCATCTGGGAGAGAACAGCTCAGATCAACACAAACATTTCCCAATTGTGTCAGAGGGCTCCGTGCCTGGCACACACGGCTGCAATTCCTGCAGGAATCCAAGCAAGGCAAGATCAAGGAGTCCTGGTCTGTTGGGCAACATCAGCCAGAGAACAAAGCCAGGGAGTCACTGAGCAGCACCAGGGCACTGGGAGGATGCCAGGACATCCTGGTGGAGCAGCCTAACCGTGCCTAAGGGCAATGTTGGCAGAGAGGAAGCCATGGAATGGCCTTGCACACACTTCCCACAGCTTTGTGCTCCTCTGTTTCCTCATCCCCACCTTCACCTGCACAAGGATTTACATGCCCAAGCCAGCTGGTTTTGGTTCAGATGAAGATGGAGATGGTTTTGGTTCAGCCAGGCTCCACCAAAATCCCTTCTGCTAAAATTCACTTGATATTTTTGCTGTTTATTTGTTATCTGGGGGCTTTTAATGTCCCCTGAAACAGTCTGCAAATGTAAATCCTGCAGTAAGGATTGTTGAAAGAAATCAAAATTTAACAAAAAAATTTTAAAAAATCAGAAGGAAAACCTAAAAAGTGAGCACTGGGAGACACCAAGGACATCCTGGTGAAGCAGCTTGACCATGCCTAAGGGTAATGGTGGGACAGAGGAAGGTATGGAATGGAATGGCCTTGAACACACTTCCCACAGCTTTGTGCTCCTCTGTTTCCTCATCCCCACCTCCACCTGAACCAGGATACACATGCCCAAGCCAGTTGAGATGGTTTTGGTTCTGCCAGGCTCCCCCAGCATCCCTTCTGCTAAAATTCACTTGATATTTTTGTTGTTTATTTGTTATCTGGGGGCTTTTAATGTCCCCTGAAACAGTGTGCAAATGTAAATCCTGCTGTTAGGATTGTTGAAAGAAATCAAAATAAGAAAGAAAAAAAAATAATGATAAAGGAAAATCAGAAGGAAAACATAAAAAGTAAGCACTGGTTGACACCCAAAACATCCTGGTGGAGCAGCTTGACTGTGCCTAAAGTTAATGGTGGCAGAGAGGAAGCCATGGAATGGAATGGCCTTGAACACACATCCCACAGCTTTGTGCTCCTCTCTTTCCTCATCCCCACCTTCACCTGAACCAGGATGCACATGCCCAAGCCAGCTGAGATTCAGCCAGGCTCCCCCAGCATCCCTTCTGCTAAAATTCACTTTTGATATTTTTGTTGTTTATTTGTTATCTGGCGGCTTTTAATGTCCCCTGAAACAGTGTGCAAATGTAAATCCAACTGTTAGGATTGTTGAAAGAAATCAAAATAAAAAAGCAAAAATAATAATAAAGAAAAATCAGAAGGAAAACATAAAAAGTAAGAGGCAATGAAATATCTCCCAGACAGAAAGGGAAGAGTAAAACTGCAACAGTGGGTTGCAAAAGCAAAATCCATTGAACTTCACAATCCTAGCAACACATCCCTTTGTTTATGAACCATCTGAAGCAAGTTCTACCCTGCAAACTCCATGGGGAACCTTGATTTCTCTAGCCAAATTAACTAATTTTCCTAACACACACTAAAATCTGCCCATTTGATCTGTCACTCAAAGCCTGTCCTCCAAGAACATGAAAACACCCCGGAGTTTGGATGCCACAGCAGCCCATGAGGACAGGGACAGCATCCCCAGCAAACTGGGCTCCACCAGGTGGGTTCCCCACCTCTCTTCCAGGAGGGGCACCAAGAGCTCAACTGGGCAGGAAATTAAAAATTAAAATATACATTTTAAATACATAAAATATACATTAAAATATACATTTTAAATACATAAAATATACATTACAATATACATTTAATTACAGTAAATACAATTAAATACATTAAACTATACAAATTAAAATAGAAATTTAAATTTAAATAAATTAAAAATTACATAAATAAACCCTTTTTATATATTAAACAGATTTATATGTTTAGACCATATATAAAATAATTGTCATTTAAAGTCTTGAGTAGACTGAGGGGAAAAGAGTGGGACTTCACTTCCTGTGGCACCCAGGTGCTGCTTCTTCCTCTGCCCCAGGTACTGAATAACTTCAGCTACAGCTGGAAAAACCCACCCAGATGTCCATGAACAGAGGCTGTGCCAGGGGTTCACATGGAGCAAAATCTGGCTATAAATATAATGGAATCATAGACTCATTTAGGCTGGAAAAACCTTTAAGGTCATGGAGTTCAACTGTAAATCCAGCACTGCCAAGGATGAACTTTAGAGGTACAGGAATCTCACAGGTCTCACAAGATAAGGTCAACTCAAACATTTTTTTCCCTGTTTTTCCTACCCAGTTTCTATTTACTAACCTTTGAGAATTTCCCTTCTTTGATTGCAGATAAATGGCTGTGCATCCCTGAGCTGCCCCAAAGTGCCCAAAATAGCCCATGGAACCCACCCTGGGGCAAGGGCTGCTATGGGAAGGGGAAAATCTCCATCCTCTGCCCCAAAGGGGAAAACCCTGGGCTATTCCTGCTCCAGAAACTCAGAGCAGTTTTCATCCAGTTCCTCCTTGGAGCTACAGGGGTGTCCTGTCTCCCCTCATGAGTGAGAGATTCAGAATTTCAATTTGATGCCCCACTGGGTAGGCTCCATCCCCTTGCTTTACAGAAAAAATAAAGGAAAAAACCTGGAGAAAGAAGAAATTATGCTTTGAGACTCCATCCCATTGCTTTACCAAAAATTAAGGAAAAAAAAAAACTGGAGAAAAAAGAAATTATGCTTTTGGACCAATGCAATAGAATGACTTAGTGACATGAGAATTATGTTCCAATTTGTGGTTTATGGGATGTGAAATGCAACAGGTTCAGAGCTGCTTTCCCATCTTCACATGAGACCCCCAACAGCTCTGAAGCTGCTGCTGAAGCTGTTTGCTTTCTCTAGGAAAGCTTTGGTCCACCAGGACCAGATGGAGATCTCAAAACCCATTTGCAGTGAAGATAAAATGCCAGAGACAACATGAAGCAATAAATGGAAATGCTGATGATGGTTTAAGTTTTAAATTTTCACAACATCACTGCTGTCCCTTCACTGTCAAAGTCTGCAGGCCCAGACAGACAGACAGACAGACAGGGAGTGCACAGAGCTGTAAGAGAGCCTGGCACATTTTTCCTTTTATAATTTCCAATTGGTTTTAAAATGTTCTAGTTGTTAATTAATTGTTTTTATACCAGTGTTTCCCCAGCTCCTAAGACATGACTACAGAAGAAGCCTGACAAGAACTGCATTATTTTGATATTAGGAAAAAATTCATCCCTGTAAGGGTGGTAAGAGCAGCTGTGGTTGCCCCTGGATCCCTGGCAGTGCCCAAGGCCAGGTTGGACACAGCTTGGAGCAGCCTGGACAGTGGAAGCTGTCCCTGCCATGGCAGGGGTACAGGAATCAGATGATTTTAAGGTTCCTTCCCCCCCAAACCATTCCATGATTCTGTGCAGACTGGGGAATGTTCTGCTGCCTTTGCCCATCTTTGGGTGCTCTTAAATTTTGGATTAAATTAAATTAGATTTAATCTACCTAGATTCAATGCAAAAAATGCACAAAAAGTTCTGCCAGCTTTAAAGAGAAGTCCCCAGCAGCAGCTCTGCCTCTCTCAGGGTGCAGCTCAGCACAGCTCCCCGCTCCAGAGTTTGAGTGGGAGGCTCCTTAGTACATTTTACAGCTTCATGATTGTATAATGATGATTATTTTATGGGTTTTCAGGTAAAGCTGCTGCTCAGCTGTTTGAAAGCCCAACTCTGTCACATCCCAGGTGGCAGAACCTTGCAGGCACTGAGTGTCCCCTGCTCCTGGCTGAGCACCTGTGCCCTGCTGGCACCACAGCATGGAAAAATCCCCCAGCATGGAAAATCCCCCAGGCACAACTCCTGGGAGAGCTGCTCTGCTTGCTGCTTGTGGGGCCCCTGCTGCACAAACACAGGTGAACAAAGAGATCATGAAAAACAAGAGGAGGTGAACAGGCTGCTGCTTGCACAGCCACAGGAGCAGCCTGGGGAGGGCAGGTGCTGTCCCTCCACAGCCACCCCAGCCTGCCTGAGCTCAGCAGGCACACAGGGGAAGGGGAGGCTGCAAATCCCTTCCAGTTCTGAATGGTCATGAATAGAAATTCTCATTTACACCAAAGGCTGCTCAGCTTGGCAAAGTGATTTAAAAGGGTGGCAGTGGAAGGGGTAATCCTGCTCATACTTCTGCTGATCAGAGCAGGTGAGCTCATTTCCCTGCAGGGCTGTGATCCTGCACAGGCTACCAAAGTCAAATGCTGGGAGCTGCCAACCCTTGTTCTGTTAATTCCCTGGTACTGGAACCCTGGTCACTGAGAATTTTAGAATTTCTGTGTTGACAGGCACTGACCCCCAGGAGAACATTGCACTGACCTGAGGCTGTGGAGAAGCTTCCAAAATGGAATGACAGAACTGGGATTGTGGGTGTGGAGTTTGATAGAAGTGTGTGATATCACAGGGGGGGAAACTTAGAGTTGAAGGGTTTAGAATATAGTAATATATATAAAGCAAGATGGAGGGTTTAGGGCAGAGGCTGCTGCTTCTTCTCCATGGGTTTGGGTGGTTTTGTGTAACTGGATAAAACCACCATGGGTGGTTGGTTATTGGGTCAAAAGTAAAAATAATTGAGGTGTCATTTCTTAATTGGACAGTTCATCCTTAGATAGGGTTCCAGTTTTAGTTTGTTAGAGTGAAGTGCTGCAGAGCTCAGGGTTTGTGAGACTGTGACATAGATCAGAACTGATAAACATCTGAGTCCCAACAAGAAATACCCTCTAACACATTTAATCCTGACCTTGGCATAAAGAAGCAAAGAATGCTCACTCTGGGAGCCATAGCCAAGGCACATGGATCTGCTGGCTCCTTACAGGAGCAGCACCCTCCCAGAGCTGTGGGCAGAGCAATCCTCATTTTGCTCTCCTCCAAACAAGTGGAATGGATCATTTACTTCAGAACTGGGCAGTTATTCCAGTTACTCCATTTTATTATATAAGGAAAACTGTTTTCCTCAGCTCTCATGGTGCACCTGTGCCTGTGTCACACCTGGCTCTGCTCTCTCTTCCCCCTCTCCCTTTCCCTCCAGGTGTCCCAGGGGCTCCTCTCCTGTGTGACCACAGAGGGAAATGTGCAATTCTGGGGATCCAGGGCACTCAGGTCAGGAATTTGCTCGTGTGCAGGGTGAGAAGGCAAAGGAGCAGAGCTGGTGGGGCAGACACAGCTCCCAGCAGGGAATCACAGCCCCAAAGCCAACAGCCCTGAGCCAGCACAGCCCCAAGGGCAGCTCCTGCACCTGCAGCCCCTTCCCTGAGCTCTGAGGGTGCTGCAAAGCCACAGGGGTCAGCTGAGAGTGGGCACAGACTTCCAAAGGCAGCATTTCCCCAGGTGGGTGGCACTGGTGGCCAGGAGCTTGGGGAAGGCATGCCCAGCTCCAGCACAGCAAACACCCTGGGCATCCTGGGGGCTAAAGGGTTTCACTGATAAAAACAGGCATTATCTACCTCATCTTCTGCATCCTTGCCATACAAACAATTGCATTTTCTCTCACTCCCAGCAGAGCTCCAATGAGCCCCTCATAGCAGCTCCTGTTTAATTCCAGTTTATTAATTCCTCCCAGTCTTATCCTTATTCCCTCTGAGCAATATTCAGGTACACAGTGTCCCAGCTTGTTCCCCTACAATGCAATTTTATCTAAAACCTGCAGGTTCTGGTGGTCCCACCAGTGCCCATGCCATGTGTTTCACCTTGCCCTGCAGCAGGGACAAGCTGAGGTTCTGTCCCACATTGTCCCCAGCTTTCCTCAGGGGCCATGCACATCCTTCTCCCTCCCATGGGCATGGATTTGGGAATTTTGCAGCAGGAATGAAGGTACACAGAAAAAAAAAAAAGAAAAAAAAATTGGATTTCCCTTTGCAAGGTCTCCCTCTCAGCCTGCCTTTGCCAGGATCTGCTGAGATTCAGCCTCTGAGTTTTTCTTGGGGAAGGCAGGGGGGAAGCATTTGTTTCCCAGTTCCAGATTTTCTCCTGCACTTACATGTTTGTCCATGAAAAAAAAAAAAAAGTCCTCTATTGTAAAACTTGTCAAATGAGACCACCCAAGTGGCCAGAGGGAGGGAATTGGGGAGGAGGAAGAAATGCCTTGAAAACCATTTTCTTTTTGATGGTTTAGAAAGGGAATTGGATGTTATTGTCTCACTTTAAATATGTTCTTTATGAGGAGGTCATGTAGCAGGCACATAATTTTCTAATTACAACCATGCAGATAACATGGAAAACAAAATATATGGAGATTTTCCAAAACAGAGGACGCCTTTTCAAACAATATACTGTACAGTTCATCTTCCAAGGCCCAAAATAAAGCAGAGAGCTTTGCTCAGGAGGAACTAGATACAGTTGTAAGCTGCTAATCACTTCCTTTTACCCACTGTTTTATTGTCAGCAGAAAACCTAAACTCAGTCAGCCACCAGATAATAACTGGAAAATGCTGTCTGAGCTTTGATGGAGGTTTCTGAGGATGTGCTGGTGCCATCCTGGAGGAGCTTCCCTAAAACTACTCACAGGAAAGGAGGAATTAATTCCCACTGTAACCCCTCCAAAATCCAGAGAGCTTTCCCAGCAAAACTTGCATGAAGGGAATTGCAGGATCACATCCCATTAAATGGGCAGGAAATGAGGCTTCAGTGAAAATTACTGTTCCTTTTTAAACATCTCAGGGAAAGGGGGGACTGGGGCTCTGAGGTGGATCCAGGTGTGATCCCCTCACTCCAGCTGCAGGACACCTCCAGCTTGGTGTCTCCCAGCTTCTCCCAGGGCTGCTGACATTTCTGGCCCTAGCTTGGGGTGAGGTGGCTCTGATAAAGTGATTCCAGCTTTTATTATAAAAAAGAAAAGCTTAAATCAAGGGGGCCCGGGCCGAGCAGGAGCGTTCCCGTCGAGGATGCTGCAGCCATGGCCCTGATGTCCCAGATGGAGCAGCACAGCTTTCCTGGCTCAGATGCCCCTTTTTATCCTGTTTTTTTGTCCCTTTGGATTGGTTTCTTTTTAGATCCTTCATTTGCATGAAGGTTTAAGGTGCTCGATTGGCCATTACAGTTCTGTCCAGGAGGGTGCTGTACTTTACTGAGGTGTCATTTCTTACAACTCCCCTTTTAACCTCTTTTACAATATAATAACCAAACTAACAGTACAATCTATCAACTATTTTACAACAGTTTCTAACCTGTTTTTAACAGGTCCAGCATCTTCCCAGCTGAATCAAGGTGAGGATGAGGAGGGGTCATTGTCACTGGCATATTTTATGAAAAATCCCTTTGCCAGGATTTTTCTCCTGAGAAGCTGAGAAGCCTCAGAAAAGAAATACACAATAATTACCTGATTGCTTAGAATGTGGTTTGGATGCTGCTTACCAATAGGTGCATCTTTGACTGGTTCCATGTGAATTATTTTTAATTAATGACCAATCCCAGTCCAGCTGTGTCAGGACTCTGGTTAGTCACGGGTTTTTATTATCATTCTTTATTATTATTATTATGATTTATTTATATCATTTATTATTTAAAGACTCTCACAGGTTTTTTATTATCATTCTTTTCTAGCCTTCTGAAAAAGCTGTCTCCTTTTTCTTTCTTTAGTATAGTTTTAATATAGTATTCTTTTAATATAATATATGTCATAATATAATAAATCAGCCTTCTGAGAACTTGGGGTCAATTCTCATTTCTCATCTTGTCCTGGGGACCACAACAACACCACAATTAATAACCACAACCACAATTAATAACCACAGGCCACAGCAGGGGAACCCTGCACACACACCTGGGCTGGAGTTTGTGCAGCAGCAGCCAGGGGTGGCTGCTTTTCCACCAGTTTTGCTGGGATTGACTTTCCCCACTGTCTCTCTGGTGTTTCTGGGGCAGAGAGGTGCCCACCTGCCCTGGGACAGCTGCAGGGCACAGCCACCAGCCTGGCTGGCACAGCCAGGTGTGCGCTGGGCAGGATCCCATGGACATGTGCCCACTGCAGTGCCAATACCTTCCTGGGGAAGGAAAACTGTGGGGAAAGGGTGGCCCCAAAATGCCCTTCCTGGTCATCTCCACCTGCTGAGGATGGAGGAGGGATGAGGATGCATTTGGGTGCAAAATGGGCTCATAAATTATCTCTGGGGTTTTATCCCATCCCACTAGAAAAAGCACCCTGTGAGTGCAGCGCTGATAATCCTGGTGTGCAAATCCATCTCTGGCAGGAACAGGCAGAGCCTCACCTCAGCAGCAGACCCTGAGAGCCACAATGGAGCAGGGGAGCTGCTGACCAGACTGGGATGGAGCTGCTGACCAGCCCAGGATGGAGCAGGGGAGCTGCTGACCAGCCTGGGATGGAGCTGCTGACCAGCCCAGGATGGAGCTGCTGACCAGCCCAGGATGGAGCTGCTGACCAGCCCAGGATGGAGCTGCTGACCAGCCTGGGAGTGCAGCATCCCCAGGACATTGTGACACTGGGTTTGTCATTCACAGCTCTCCAGCACACATTTTCCCAGCACACAAAACCCTCCCAGTGCCACTGTGGCTCCGTCCAGCTGGATTTGACCATAATGAGTGATCAGGTTTTGCAAAGAGGGCAATTTCAATGTGTTTACACTGCCACGAGCCCCCCTGCTTTGTTTGCCCAAGATGCTGGGGATAAGGGGATGTGTCTCTGGTCTCTTTGGAGCTGAAGTCACACAGTAGCAGATAATTGAGTGGATCCCTTCTGGCCTGAACTGTCCTGCTTGCAACCCTGGAAAACAATAAATTAGCGTGGAGTGAAAGGGACGAGGGTGGCCTGGATTTCCAGCTCCCTACACTGGAAAAAAATCTCATTTTGGGAGATGCCTCTTTGAGTTTCTTTACTCTGTAACAAGCAAATCCATCATTCTCCTTCCCCACATCTGTTCCTGATGCTCAGGACTGCAAATTTAATATACACAACAGCTGAAGCAGCTGGGGACCAAGTACAAAATAACCCTTTATGGCCTGTAGTAACCAACCTACCTGGAGCAACCAACACCCCAAGGCTCTTGCTGGTTCCAGTTCCAGCCCCAAGTAAAGTCCAAGCAACCTGAGTTTCCTTGTGGCCTTTTCTTTTCTTTAGGAATTTACACCAGGAATATGATTTCATAGGTTTGATCCAGGATGAAAAAAAAAAAGAAAAAAAACCCACAAAAAAAACCCCAAAAACAAACAAGCAAACAAAACAAAACAAACAAACAAAAACAAAAAACCAACAAAAAACCCACAACAAACAAAAAAAAAACCCCACAATGAATGAAGCCCTGAGTAAAGTCCAAGCAGCCCGAGTTTCCTTGTGGTCTTCTCTTTTCTTATCAATTTTCACCATGAATATGATTTCATAAGTTTGCTCCAGGATGAAAAATAAAAAAAAAACCAAAAAAACCACCAAAAAACAAACACCAAAAAAACCCCAAAAAATCACAAAACTAAAAAAAAACAACCAAACCCCCACTGAATTAAGCTCTGAGTAAAGTCCAAGCAACCTGAGTTTCCTTGAAGCCTTTTCTTTTCTTTAGAAATTTTCACCAGAAATATGATTTCATAAGTTTGCTTTGGATGAAAAATTCAAAAAACCAAAAAAACAAATGAACAAACAAAAAAAGGGGGAAAGAAAAAAAAAACCAAACCACACTGAATGAAGTAAAAGGAGCCCACGTGGAATAAGGAAATAAAAAGAGCAGCAAAGGACAGGGGGGACAGGCAGGAGTGACCCCAAAGCAAACCACTCCTTTTGTTGAATTGTTTTCTGTCCCAGCCTGCCCAGCAAGAAATGTCCTTTTTGAAAGGAGCAGGGCTGGAATTCACACCTGGGAGCTGGAGCTGCTGCTCCTGCCTTGGGGAAGCCACAAAGGCCGAGTCAGCTCGGATCAGTGTCACTGCAGAGGGGCACCAAAGGGACCTGAGCCCTTCCCTTTCCACTGCGCTGCTCCAGAAGAAAGCTGGGTTTGTTCGAGGTGGGCTGGGTGGGATTTGGGGGGAGTGGTTTCTTTGTTTTGGGGTTTTGGGCTCTTTTGTGGCTTTTTTGTGTTTTGGGGATTTTGTTTCTGTTGTGGTTTTTGTTTGTTTTTGTTTTGGGTTTTGTTAGTTTCTTTTATTTTTTTTTTTTAAGTATCCACTTTGTATCTATTTCTATCCCCAAAAGGGGGAGGAATTCTGCAAATCCACATGAAAGCTTCCCTGGGAAGCAGCGAGGAGTTGTGCTGGGAGGGGGGTGCTCAGCCCCCTTGGGCAGGAGCACAACCCACCGGGATGCTCCAGCAAACCAAAAATCAGAAAATCAGCTCCACCAGCTCACAGGGGACCCAACCCCAATCCCTCACAGACACCACCAACCCTGGGGGCTGCAACCTGCCTAACCTGGGAACCATGCCTGATGCTCCATTTGACATTTCACTGCCCTTTTTGGGCTCAGTCCTGGTCCCCATCCCAAGCTCAGAGCCAGGCACACAGAGAAAACAGGGGATTTTCACACGGGTGATTTTCACACAGCTGATTTTCACACAGGTGATTTTCAAGGATCCACAAAGCTGGAGCCCCTCAAGAGTGAATTATCAGGTGCACCCCACAGCAGGATGTGTCTCAGGATCCATAATTTCCTCCTGATCCTGTACAGAAAACAACAATTCCCCCCCAAATCCCATTCAGAGGCACTTTGAGTGAAATCATTGTCCCAGCCCTAATCAGCTGCAGGAATTAATGACCCATCCATGCTGTAATGCCTGTCCTTAGACCATTTGAAGCCCAGCATCTTCCTTGTTCTGCACATTTCCTTCCACCACGAGCAATTCTAATGAGGTCAAAAATTATTTTCCTTCCTTTGCTCTAATCTCCTCGAAGAACAAAAAGAAGTATGAAAAGAAAACACAATATTTATTGTAAATCAGTGACTTCTGCATTAAAATGATCAAAGTGTGTTTGCTGCACACTTGAAGTTCAGATGCAAAGGGATTTCCAACTTAAATAAATAAAAGATTGTTTTTCTGTAATGCAAATTGTGAGGCACAGAGTCGTCAGACACGCTCTGCACAAGGCCTGGCCCGCTCCTGCACCCCACATATTTTGCATGGATGATGCTCTTCATCTTTTCAAAAGCTCCAGCACTCCACCAGGGCATGCTAATGTGAGCCAAGGGGGGAAC
This sequence comes from Loriotus luctuosus, assembly GCA_035582745.1. Taxonomy (NCBI): domain Eukaryota; kingdom Metazoa; phylum Chordata; class Aves; order Passeriformes; family Thraupidae; genus Loriotus; species Loriotus luctuosus. The sequence goes on along the minus strand of JAWWEY010000056.1, from coordinate 2,645,885 downwards.
TGGACTCTACTTGATGTCTGATTACAATGTGCAGCTTAATAATATAATTTCTCAGCTCAGATATTGATCCTTGGGAGCGAAGCAGTGCTGGGAATAGAGCAGAGCAGGGGGTGGAGAAATCTCTGCTGCCTGTTTTCTCATCTAACAACTCCCCAAAGAGACAGAGCCTTGCCTATCCCACATAGCCAGGCATGACAAGAGATCAAAACCCGCTGGGGACACGCTCGGTGCCTTTCAGGTAACTTATACTATTATTAATGATCATAAAAGAAGCTATCAAGGTATTTTACATTCCTTTCATCTGGCAAGCCTGTGAGCACGTTTGTTAATTGAGGAAGCCTCACTTTTCTGCAAGGTAGACTTTAATATTTCTTCACTACAAGCAGGAAGCAGCAGCACGGGGGTGGCTCTGCTCCCAGGCAGGCACAGCAGAGCCACACAGGGTGACATCAGCTCCTGGAGCAGGGACAGGGACTGTCCTGCCCCCAAATCAGGGACAACACCCTGTCCTGTGCCCCAAAACCCAGGTGCCAGGCTGGGCTGGTGAGAGCTGAACAGAGCTGCTGGAATTTGGAAAATAATCCATATTCTTGAATAAAAGAGTGTAGGAGCGTCGGGGGTGGGATGGTCGGGGTGGATGGAGATGAGAGATCTCTGCAGCCAGTCTGGAACTTGGGGTTTATTGCAAAGGGCCAAGTGCAGGGCCCTGCTGGGAGCTGCCAGCCACAGCTCAGAGCAGGCTGAGAGA
>JAWWEY010000056.1:2600803-2640364 GCA_035582745.1 Loriotus luctuosus | reverse complement strand
CCTGGCCTTGGGCACTGCCAGGGATCCAGGGGCAGCCCCAGCTGCTCTGGGCACCTGTGCCAGGGCCTGCCCACCCTCACAGGGAACGATTTCTCCCCAAAATCCCATCCACACCTACTCCCTGTCAGTCTGAAACCATCCCCCTTGTCCTGTCTCTTGTCCAAAACCCCTCCCCATCTCTCTCAGAGCCCCTTTAGGTGTTGGGAAATGCCCAATACAAAACCCTGGGTTCTCTTGGATCCTTGGAGGTCCAGATCCCAGCTGAGCTGTTCCCAAAACCTTTTGCTCAAGTTTTCAACCCCCTTGAGCAAACCTGGTCCCAATTTTGAGTTGATTTGAACTCCATTTGAGCTGATTTATAGTTCAGCATTAAACAAAAACAACAACAACAACAACAGCAACAACTGTTCTTTAAAATGGCAACTTTGGCCATAATTTACGTGAGGCCAGATGGAACTTGTTGTTTTCAATTAAGTTTCAGCTGGATTTTGTAATTTTAGGGGTTTTTTTTTGTTCAGAGCAAAACATGAAAGAAGGAATGGAAAGCATCAATTAATTCACATCAAACTTAATGGGAGGGGAGTGATACAAATGTCTGGGAGCAGAGCAGTGTCCTTCCAGGTACATCCAGCTGCAAATGGAAGACAACACTCCCTGGATTTCTCTCCCAACACCAGACCTGACTCTGTGGTCCCTTGGATGAAGCGTGCCATACACAATGCTACATCCAAGACATTTTAACACCATCTTGTAGCTACTTTCCTTGAGATCCTGGTATTTTAATAGCCAGGATTAGCTCACAGCAAAAGCTGAACCTTTGACATTTCTTCCTTGCAAGCAACTCACAAATTGATGCTAATATTTGGCTGTGCTCAGCAGAGACCCAGTCAATACTCACAAAACTCCCTCCTCCCTGAGGTTCCAAGGCTGGGTATTTTGGTTTGTTTTCTTTTTTTTTTTTTTTTTTTTCTTTTTAACAGGGAGGAATATCTGGAACCTTTTAATGGATTAAAAAATAAGTTGCAGTTGATCATTTGTTTGCGAGACAGAAAAGGCTTCAAAGATGCGCGAGCGGATTAGGCGGCAGCGGCAGGAGGATTCGCGAGCTGATCCGGGCCACCAGGCAGGAAACGTCTCAAATGACTTGTTCCTTTGTGCCCGCTTCAAAGCACCCCCGAATGACTGGCAGCCCCTCTCCGGGGACCCCGAGGTGGCAGCAGTGACAGTGCCAGCAGCGAGGTGTGTGTGCTTTGGGGAGGGAAAAGGGAGTTTGCCTCCCCGCTCGCCCCGCTGTGCTGTGCCTGCAGTTTATGTGCCAAAATGGGTTTTACAGCCAGAACCTTCCCCTCGTGCTGTTTTCCTGCCTTGCTGTTATTTCTTTGTCTTCTCATCTCTGTTTTATCTTCTCTTCTTTTTGGGCTGGGCAGAGGAAGAGTCTGTGTGTCAGAGCCTGCAGCCTGAGCGAGTGTCCCCTCTTGTCCCTGCCCTGTGCCCGGGCTGCTGAGCCAAGGAATGCCATCCCAGAGGGACCAGGGGCGCCTGCTGCTGAGGGAGGGGGCAGCTGAGGGTCACCTGCAGGATTTATGGCCCACTAAAGACAATGGGAAGAACATTCCTGACAGAACTGGGCTGTGCATGAAGCCTTGGGCTGACCCATGCAGGGAAATCTGAGTAGAGGGTTGGAAGCGACAATTACGAGTTCTAAAATTGCAGCTGGACCCATGATTGCTCCCTTTTTCTATCTTTTTACCCTTTCCTGAAGATTCTGGGGGTCAAAAGGAGCTGTCTGCAGCACCAGTCCTCCAAAGCTGGATGGGGATGAGCAATAGTGAAGGTGTGGGATGGTTCCCAATTGCAGCTGCCCAGGAGCAGCCCAAAGGGGGCTGTGGCTCAGGAGAGGGTTCTGCCACCTCCTGCCTCAGTGCTCTGAGTCTCTGGGAGTTGGCATTTCAAAACCTGAAGGGAAGTCAAACTTCTCATCATTAGAATTTTCCCAAAGACATCCCTGGAAATATTGAAGGCCAGGCTGGATGGGACTCTGGGCAACCTGATCTGGTGGAAGATGTCCCTGCACGTGGCACAGGGGTGGAACAAATGATCTTTAAGGTCCACCCCAACCCAAACCAGCCTGTAATTCTGTGAAACTTTCACTCAAAGGCTGCCAAGGAAAAGATGGACCACAGGGCAAGAGGCAGAGAGCTCAGCAGATCCTGGAGGCCAAGGATTAAGCCCATTGATCTTTGCAGAAAGGCTGCAGGAGATGAAGGCTGCCCACATTAATTCCAGGCAGATACACAAGCAGCAGCCACATGCACCATGTGGCAGCAAAACCTCCAGAGTTCATGGCAAAGGATGGCAAGTATTTAAAGGAGTAAACTGTGAAATTAGCTGGGAAAACTCTGCATAAAGGGAGAAGAGATATTGCATATTCACATGTGGGATCATTATATTACAGAGATTTTCAACACCATCTCATAAGGAACACTGAAACAGACCTTACAAGAGACTAAAAAAAAAATCCCACACCTCTTAACATCCTGCACTTTTAACCAAAGGCTTAACTTGCACAGAGAGCAATGCTTTTCATATTTAAATCCCATCAGCACGATGGCAGGCCAGGAGGAAACGTATCCAGGCTTTGGAGCCCAGCTCTGAAGGGGGAACACATGAAAATGGGGTCAGCTGGGAAAAGAGGCTGACAGACATCCCAGGGTGGCCACCAGCTCAGTGTCTGGCTGTGAAAGGCAGAAGTCACTCTGCTTTTCTGAGTCTCCTTCATCCTGACCTGGTGCTCCTGATGCTCCATGAAAGAGCAGGAACTGCTCGCTCATCCCCAGGAGAGCCAGACCCCGAGCCCTGGGCTCTCAGATGGTTTGTGGCACAGCTGGGTGCAGCTGTAAAAGTCATGGGAGGTCCTGGAGGGCTGGGAATGGTGTCTCCTGTGCCATCCCAAGGGATTTCTGCCCCAGATAGGGAACACCAGGGGGCTGTGGTCCCAGTGCCTGCCCCTCCTGCTGCCCTGGTGAAGGAGCCCAAGCAAAGCCAGCACAGGAGCCAGCAGGTCCCTGTGCCTGCCCCTCTGGGATGTTTATCCCAATGCTCTCCTGTGTTTTGGCACTCCATCCCTGCCCCTCTTGGATTTTTATCCCAGTGCTCTCCTGTGTTTTGGCATTCCATCCCTGCCCCTCTTGAATCCTTATCTCAGTGTTTTCTCCTGTATTTTGGCACTCCATCCTTGCTCCTCTTGGATTTCTATCCCAACGATCCCTCCTGTATTTTGGCACTACATTTCTGCCCCTCTTGGATTTTTATCCCAAATGCTTTCCTGTATTTTGGCACTCCATCCCTCATCCTTGTAGATCCCTGCTCTCAATGCTCTCCTGTGTTTTGGCACTCCGTCCCTGCTTGGATCTCTGCTTCCAATGATCCCTCCTGCATTTTGGCACTCCATTCCTGCCCCTCTTGGATCCCTGCTCCCAATGATCCCTCCTGCATTTTGGCACTCCATCCCTGCCCCTCCTGGATCCTTATCCCAGTGTTCTCCTGTATTTCGGCATTTCATCCTTACTCCTCTTGGATTTTTATCCCAATGCTCTCTCCTGTATTTTGGCACTCCATCCCTGCCCCTCTTGGATTTTTATCCCACTGCCCTCCTGTGTTTTGGCACTCCAGCACACAGGCAGCTTCCAGCTACTGGAGCTGTGGCTGCTTTCATTTGCTGCCAGAGAAAACTCTGAGCCCACAGCCCTGACCAACCACCAGGCCTGCAGCTCCCAGCCCTCAGAGGCCTTTCAAAGCAGCTCTTTCTTTTGAGTTTGGGGGAAACCACTGGCTTTGGTGAGATCTGCTGCTTCCCTTTGGCTCTGGGGTGTTTCCTCACGTGTGCACATCCCCTCTGCTCGTGCAGATGGACTCACAAGTCACCCTCAAGGGAGGGTGGAAACACCACAAGTCACAACTCAAGGGAGCTGGGAAAGGGCTGTCCCAGCCCTGCTTTGGGGCCCTCCTCAGCAGCTTTATCACAGCCAGGAGGATTTATCCTGAGCACATTTATCACAGCCAGGAGGATGGCCAGGCTGGGGATGGACACAGGTGTGGTCAGTTCTCCCACACAGACTGACACACACCTCCCTCCCCAGCCAGGGGACCTGTCTCTGACACGTCTCCAAAGTTCACCTTTCCTAACAAGGCTAAAAGGATGGCATCTTAATTAGGTGGGAAAAGTACATCAAGCTCATTAACTAATTATGAGGGAAAGTCCCTGCAGCAGATGCCTGGATTGCCTAAAGTACTGCTTACTCTTAACTGCTAACTTTGAAAAGGATTCTGCTATTAAAGCATTATTTTGTTCCAAAAGCACAACAAAGTCATTTATTTTTTATCGTGCCTCTCCAAACTAATCCCTGACAGCTCTTACAAAGCTTTGTGTGGGAGAGGGGCTGGGGGCACAGGAAATCATCCTCAGAGATTGCTGGGACCTTCCCCAGTGGCACCAGCTGCCTTTGGAGGGACAATCCTGTGCCTGACACTTCAGCTGCCTTCAACTGGTTCCTCTACAGCCCTGTCAGGAGTAAAATATTAAATGACCAGAGGGGTGAGGGCTGGACTTATCAAGCAGCCAAGAATAAACTCAGCCAAGAACCTCCCTGTGATCAGCAGGAGACTGTCCTCCTTTCCTTTCTACTGGGAGCTGATGAAGCAGGAGAAGGAGATGGATCTTGTGGCTACTCCTCCTTGCACCAGACAAGAACATGAACCAGAAATGCCATTTCTATCTCTGAGCACCCATCCCTGCTGCTGCAGCAGCTGGGAGGCACTGCTGGGGTGCTGGGCTGCACTTAGAGATGGGATTTTGGGGAGAAATCCTTCCCTATGAGGGTGGGCAGGCCCTGGCACTGGTGCCCAGAGCAGCTGTGGCTGCCCCTGGATCCCTGGCAGTGCCCAAGGCCAGGCTGGACAAGGCTTGGAGACACCTAGGATAGTGGAAGGTGTCCCTGCCCATGGATCTTTAAGGTCCCCTCCATCCCAAACCCTTCACCCCAATAACATTTCCTCCCCACTAACCCCCCATGAGAACCAAAGAAATTTCAGAGAACTGCAAAAAGGGACACAAACCTTGCAACAGCCCAACCCAAGTCTCCCAAAGCCTGAGGAGCCCCAAATTCTCCCTGGGGAGCAGCAGCTGGAGCTCAGCAGCACGCCTTGGGAAGGAGGCAGTGCCCTCCATGACCACCCCTGCACAGAGGAGCTCTGCAGGTGTCTGCTCCCCAAACTACACACAGCAAACCCTAAATATCTTCCCTCCTCCCCTCTCGAGGCTGAAGGAATGCCTCAAAACATTTCTAATTGTGCAATCTCAGCTGTCACACGACCTCAGCAACAGAACGTGGCCAGCTTCAGAGGAAATTCTTTGCCTAAACCCATCATTAACTCTCCCCCACACCCCCGACCCATTTTAAACAAACAAACAAACAAATCAAAGACCCCACAGCCCCGTGAGGGTGTTGCTGTTGTTTTCCTTTCCCTGGGAGGATTTTATGGCCAGGGGAGCCCAGGTCTGTGAGGGTGCTGTGGGAGCCACCCTGGCCCATCCCTGTGCTCCCTCAGGGAGCATTGTCAGCCTGCAGAGCCATAAATCGCCTGCAGGACAGGAACCTGGAGACCAAAGCCGTGCAACTCAAACAGGCTCAAAGCAAAGGAGTCCCTTTAGTGTGAGGGTGGTCTGTGTGAAGTTAGGAGACACCTGCTAGCAAGCCCTGAGACACAAGCATCTGTGTAAACTTGCCCCCTCCCCGCGCCCGCAGCCCTTAGAAGGTGTTGAATGAAGCAGTTCTCATGAAAAAGGCTCTGTCTGGGGCAGCTCTGAGCTCCCGTGCACCTCAGCAAACAGAGGCAGGGCTGTGCAGCCCCGGGATGGATTACCAGGCAGCACAGGGAGGGTTATTAATCCTGGTGACACGCTGATCTGGGGTTTGGGCTGGGTGTTGGGGTGATAAGAGCCTGCTCTGTGCACGGGGCTGGGGCAGCACAGCAGAACCCAGGGGATCTGGGGAAACCAGAGTGAGGGGGGAGCCCCAGGGAGCAGATCCTGAGGGCTCAGAGCTTGGGGGGCTCAGCCTCACATCCCTGCACATCCCTGGGCCAGGAGGGGGTTGGCAGCACAGATTTTTGCCATCCCAGCTGTGGTCCTTCACCCCCCCGGATCAGCAGCCAGCAGGATTGGAGCACTGATTTATTTTTAATTGGGAAGCAAAAGCTAAACAGTGAACCCTCTATACACAAGGCCATCACACCTTCTTATGAATTAAACAGTGGAAATGCTTGAGCGCTGGCAAAGCTGAAATCTGGAAATACCAATATTTCACCAAAGAGGTTTTTAATATGCAGAAGTGTCATACACATTGCTCTGAAGTTCCTAGCTGTAGGTGAAATCTTCTCATCATCAACTCTCAATATAATATGTGCTTATCTTAAAGGACATTTACTTTCCTGTGCTTACGGCCTGTATTTGAATTGTCAAATGACACTTTGCTGAAATTATTAAAACCTAGAGGTCACAGGGAGCCCGACTTGAAAGCAGGAACACACATTCTTTGGTCTGAGCAAAAGTGCATATTTGGAATTTTAAATGCAAATTTTTTTTTGGAGGAAGAACCACTTTTCTGGCAGCCAAGCACAGATGGAACATTTGAAAGAAGGTTCTGCTTTAATTTTTCACATGTGCTGTGAATAGACACCCTGCTCTGCTGGGAGAGGGGAGCCTGGTGGGGGTGAGTGGGGGTCCCAGCCTCACCCAGCCCTCCCTGGTGGGTGTTTTACAGCAGGTGAGAGCACAGCAGACTGCAGCCCAGCTGGCAGCTTGGTGCCTGGGGAGGGAGGCACGACAGGGAGGGCTCTGAGGGTGCTGGGAGCTGTCCCCCCTCAGCCTCCAACCTCTGGCTCTTGTCCTGACCCCAGCAGAGGGCAAGGCTCTGGCTGTTGGAGTGCTCAGGGTGCTGGGATAGGCAGGCTCTGGATTCTGGGGTTCCTAGGCTCTGAATTCTGGGGTACTCAGGCTCCAGATTCTGGGCTACCCAGACTCAGATTCTGGGGTATCCAGCTCTGGATTCTGGGCTCTGGATTTGGGATACCCAGGCTCTGGATTCTGGGATCCCCAGGATCTGGATTTTGGGATACCCAGGCTCTGGGTTCTGGGGTACCCAGGCTCTGGATACTGGGCTCTGAATTCTGGGATATCCAGGCTCTGGATTCTGGGATACCCAGGCTCTGGGATCCCCAGACTCTGGATTTTGGGATAACCAGGCTCTGGATTTTGGGATACCCAGGCTCTGGATTTTGGATAGCCAGGCTCTGGGATACTCAGGCTCTGGATTTTGGGATACCCAGGCTCTGGATTTTGGATAGCCAGGCTCTGGGATAACCAGACTCTGGATTTTGGGATATCCAGGCTCTGGGATCCCCAGGCTCTGGATTTTGGATACCCAGGCTCTGGCTGCTGGGATCCCTGCACAGTTCAGGCTGAAGGAAGGCAGGGCAGTGTCTGGCTGATATACCCTGACTCCAGGAATGTTTTCTTTCTGAGGGATAAGACTTATCTGCTCCCCTTGCTCCTACTTCTTTTTAGGGTGCTCAGTGAACAGATAGGAAGGGGAAGTAAAGATGTTCAACATCTCTCCCAAAAAAATCCCCCAGTCAAGCACCTCATGTGTTTTGCAGATTAACCACAACCTCCCTGTTGTGTTGAGGCTCTCCTCAGGATGGGCCATGGTGCATTCCAGGACGTGAGCCCAGACCATGCCAAAAATACTCAGGCAAAGAGCAGGGAGGTGGCAGCTTGAGAGGGAAAGAGAAGCCACCGTGCCCAGGGGCAGAGCCAGGTGGGTGCCCTGTGGGGAGCTCATCCTGCCTGAGCTGGGAGGATCTGAAAAAAAAATCCCCTGGGGCTTTGCAGGGCAGAGCTTTCCTGACACCTCTCAGCTACCCCTGGGCTGCTTTTTGGTCCATATTGCACCAAAGCTTCAGAAAATGTTTTTATTCTGCAAAGCTGCAGGGAAGAAGAGGAGCAGTGACACAGGGATGATCCTGCCCCTGCACCACAGCCTCCTGCCCATCCTGGAGCTCCCTTTGCACTGGGGGGACACTGGGGTGGGAAAAGCTTCCACAGGGCAGCCCATGGAGCTCCCTTTGCACTGGGGGAACATTGGGTGGGAAAAGCTTCCACAGGGCAGCCCATGGATCTTCCTTTGCACTGGGGGAACTCTGGGGTGGGAAAAGCTTCCTCAGGGCAGCCCATGCAGGGCTTGGTCTGTGGTCACCATCTGTGAGCAGCAAGGCCCAACCAGAGGAGCCAGCAGCCTCCTAAGCCTGAAGTGCCTCCCTGCCTGATCAACCAGGTGCCATCTGCAGGGGCATCCCTGCCTGTCCTCTCCTGGGTAAAGGTGGTTGGTATTTGAGCTCTCTGATGAAAAGGAAGAAGACCCAGCTTCCTACAGCCCTGAGATGAGTTTGGTGTTTCTGCTCCTCACTGACAGGATCCATGAGGGGGCTCAGTGACAAAAACCCCAACCCCAGCACCGGGAGGTGAACAGCAGCAATGCAGAGGTCACTCTGAAGAGGAGGGGATGGAGCAAACTGCACCTGCTGGCAGAGCAAGGCTGGGAAGGAATTTCCTGCCATGAAGGGCTCTTGTCTGTTTTCCCCCTGCAGCACAAAGAGAGATGAGGTTTGAGGTGTGCAGGCTCACAGCTGGTGGCAGAGGGCAGTGACACCATCATCACTGCACTTCCCAGAGCAAACACAGCCCAGGCCCCAGCCATGCTGACAGCCAGGTTGCTCACCTGTGCCCAGGTATTTCACCCAGCCAGCCTGAATCCTTTCACACAGAAATGCTCACAACCATCCCTTCATTTCCCTGGGAGTTCAAACCCTTCTCCTCTGACCTGACTTAACTATGCCATGCTCCATCCTGGTGCCTGCCCAGAGAGGGGGACACTGCCTGGCAGCTCCTCACCCCCCTCTCCATCAGCACAGCTCCTCAGCCCCTTCCCATCCCTCCTGGAGAGCTCCTTGGTGCTGATCTGAAGTTTGGATGCAGTGTTGTTTTTATATATAAATGACATTATGACAAATGATGAAGGATTAAATTACACTTCAATCAAATCATGCCAAACCAGTAGGGATTGAGGTCCCAGTGGAAAGTATACATGGAGTTCCTCAGCTTCCTGATTTGAATGACTTTGTTCTTCTTCCAGAGAAAAGGGGAGGGGGGGGGACGAAGGAGAAGAGAGGGAAAAGGGAGAGGAAGGGGGGATTTGGCCTAAAATGAAACATTTTCCTTTTAAGTTGAACATTTGAAAATGGCTGGGAGGAAAGAGCTGAAACACTGTAATGGCTGATACTGAAGAACAGCCTGGGACTTTTGCTTTTCGAGAACAGAAGCCAGGGAGAGAGCTGTGGTGTGAAAAAGGCAACGCTGTGTGCCTTGAAGGGGAAGGTGTTTGCAGCAGCCCACCTCCTGCAGACACTGAGAGCCCCCTGCAAGGCACTAACCCAATTAGCTTTGCTAGAGCTGTGCCTGCAAAGGCAAAGGACTGACAGTGGTTTTGGTAAAGGCTAAAGACAGCTTCCCTCTGCCTTGCACTCCATCGGAGGCGCTTTGTTATCTTTGTGCTGCCACATCTTGCAAAGGTTGGCTCCAGAGCCTCCAGCTCTGCAGCTCTGGCCAGCCAGAACCTCTCTGCCCACTCTCAGCATTGTTGTGAAGAAATCCTGCAGAAACAGCCACTCCGAGGATGAGTTTGCCTGGAGACAGACAGACAGACAGATGGACAGCCAGGCAGACACTGATCTCTAGGGTTTACCTTCAGCACTTTGCCCTGAAAGCTGTATTCAATACAACCCACCTCGAGCTGATTTCTGGGTGCAAATTCACAGAATTCACACAGATCTTGGGTGTTGTGTCCAACAGAGCCTGTCAGTGATCAGGCATGAGGACATTAGGCTCAGGGAGGTGGCAGAGTCACCATGGAAGTGCTCAGAAGGCATCTGGGTGCACTTGGGGTTATGGCTGAGGTGCTGGGTGATGGTGGGACTGGATGATCCTGAAGGTCTCCTCCCACTGTGATGGTTCTGTGATAGTGGAAGCCTAAAAAAGTCAAGCAGAATACACCAGAGTACCCCTTGGATTGAGAGTTGCCACTGAGGAACAACGGGATTGATTCAGGTGTGACAGTCCAGGCTGGCATCAGTCTGATGAGCCCAGGGCAGCTCAAAGCCTCCCCAGCAGAGGAGAACAACATTTCTGGGAGTTCTGAGAGCTGTGGCTCCACGCCTGCATGTGAGCCACAGGGCCAGAGAGGGTACAAGAGCTTTTCCCACCTCCCCACTGGATTATTTCTGTCCTCAAACAACACACACGACCTGCATGTGGTGTCTGTCATGGACAACTCCTCCCTGGTCACATTATTACATCATTGCAACAATCCAATCTTGCCAAAATTAAAGGCAAAGAGAGCACTCCAGCAGGTCTAAATGCCACTCTGAAGGCAGGACAAGGTAAATTCCACTGAGAAAGGGCAGAGCCCACAAAAGCACACATGTGCACACATCTACAAGCATGTTCAGGCACACACTCCTGCACCTGAACAGGATAAAATCAGATTATCCCTTTCCCAAAGCCCTTTTGCTACAATTTTTCTCCTCGTAGTAAAAGGCTTTGCAAAGTATTTTAAAGAACAATTCAGCAATAATTCCCAGGGAACCATTTGTTACCTGTGGTTAACGTCCAATCTGCTCACATGGCAGCTCAACTTTCTGACACAGAAATCCAGGAGGACACTTGGAGAAATCAAGACCCAAATTGGTTCAGCCTCTGAGGATAATAACGACTTAGAAATGTGTATAAATTTAAGTGGTTTTGAATAAGGACAGCGTTTCAAAAAGCACTCGAAATGTTACTTTGAAATAAGCCATTATTTTCTGCTTTTTTAAATTCCAGTCTTTAATAGGGGATGAGACCCAGACTGCCAAGAACCAAGGAGAGGTTTTGATGCAAATGAAAAGCGGCATTTAAGAAGTGCAAGTATCCCATAATAGAGCCCACACCACATTGCCTGGAGCATCCAGGATCCATCCAGCCTGGGACACCAGAGCTGGGGGGGCTTAGAGGCCCCCTGAGCTCATGGCTGACCTGGTTTGTGCTGGTGAGGCCTCAGGGCTCACACCACAGCCCCACATTCAACTGTTCCCAGTCAAAAAACACAGAGATTCCAACCTGGAGTCAGATCCAGACACTCATGGGCAGATGTGGCCATGCAGGGAAGGCATGAGCTCCTGAAGGTTCCTTGGACTGGATTTACTGATCCTACCCCTGCCCAATGTCCCAGGAAGGGCTCTGTGTTTCAGTGGGGTTGATCAGGAAGGACCATCCATACTTGGAGAAAAAATCCTCTGGCAAAGAACGATCTGGGACCCTCACTGGGATAAGCAGAAGTGATTCACACACCCACCAAGGAGCTGGGGATCTCCACACTCAAACCTTCCATGGACACCCACTCCTGGCAGTGCCAGAGCTCCCCAGGCCACTGCCTGGTGGGTGAGAGGGGAAGCAGCAGGAGAAGAAGAAGAGAGGAAGAAGAGGAAGAGAAGAAGAAGCAGGAGGAGAAGAGCAGGCACTCCCTGTCCTCCCCACGCAGAGGGAAAGGATCAGGATGTGCCTTCCTCAGACCCAGCTGTGCCAGAGGCTCCTCCTGGGTGCCCAGGACACAGTTCTGCCCTGGCAGGAGCCGAGGTGGTGGGGATGGGAGGGCAAGCAGGAGGTGAACCATGAAATCATGAAGGTTGCAGAAGACCTTCAGGATCATCGAGTCCAACCATGACCCAGAACCATCACCAACCCAGGTGCCACATCCATCTGGTTTTTGAGCACTTCCAGGGGTGGTGACTCCATCAGTGACTCTGTGGTGACTCCACCTCCAGGGGTGCTCACTGTCTACCTTGGGTTCCATGCTGTTCCATGCTTTACAACCCTTCCCATGAATAATTTTTGTAATTATCCAACCTAATCCCACCCTGGTGCATCCCCAGAGGATGAGGCTGCCCCCCATACCAGGGGCAAGTGGGAGGGGGGAAGGTGGGAGCAGGGAGGGGCCTGGCACAACAGGGAGTGACAGAACAGGAGCTGGCCCTGCACAAAAGGCCCAATTAAAGCGTTCTCCTGCAAACAAACATCCCCACAGCCCAACTTTTTCAAAGATGGCTCGGGAAAGAAAAGGGCCGCGGGATCGGTGGGATCAGCCTAAGTCATGTACATCTATTTAACAAGAAAACTCATTGATAAGCAAACCACCTGATGCTTGCACAGCAGAAAAGAAAACACCTGGTTCTGCCTGTGGGTTGATAAGCCAATATCTTTAATCTTTTTTTTTTCTCTTGATGACTGAAGTACACACTCTGTGCGGCCCTATGCTCCAGCCACATTGGTAATAGTAACAAAGCTTTGATGTCCCCCTCATTCAACAGAATGTTGTTTAGTTCAAAGCAAAGAACAGAGGCAATTCTTTGCTTTTAAATTATTAGCTCCCTAAGTCTTCTGTAATGATATAGTTTGACTGAAGTGTGCAGTTTATTAACTACATAAAGACGATATTATTAGAGCGGAGAAAGGCAGCCGAAAGTTTTGCCTTTCAGCTCAGCAGCAGGGGTTTTTGATACTTTGATCTCAATCAATGCTAAATGTCTTTGTGAGATAGAGGGAGCAGCAGAAATTACCTTTGGCACCATGACTACATCAATTATTTAGTTCTTTTTCTTATAAATTAAAGTGTTCTTCAACTTTTACCCCATTTTTTCTTCCTCTTCCTCCTCTTCTTTTTTTTTTTCTTTTCCCTTCAGTTATTGGGTGGGGGGGGAAGCTGACTGGGAGAAGTCTGGCTGTGAGTATTAATAAAAATTCCACTGACCTTTCCCAGTCCTGGTCTGGGAGGGTCTTCTCTGTGTGAGGAGGTGGATTAATGGGAACAACAACAGCAGAAGGGGGGCTCAGGGTAATGTGCTGTTTAATCAAATGGCTGTGTAGGCTTATTCCAACTTTGTCTATATTTAATTTTTCTTTTATTTTTTTTTTTTTTTTTGGTTTTCCCCTTGGGGAAAATTGGTTTCCCCAATTTTCCAGTATTGCTGTGGAAAAATGGGACACCTGAGAACAAAGGTGGAGGGACACTATTTACAAGAGCAAGGGGTAACAGGAGAAAGGGGAATGGTTTCCCACTGCCAGAGGGCAGGGTTAGATGGGATATTGGGAAAATGTCCTTCCCTGGGAGGGTGGGGAGGCCCTGGCACAGGTTTTCCATAGAAGCTGTGGCTGCCCCATCCCTGGAAGTGCCCAAGGCCAGGTTGGAGCACCTTGGGATACTGGAAGGTGTCCCTGTGGGACTGATTGGGCTTTAAGGACCCTTCCAACTCAAAGCATTCCATGATTCCAGGACTCCTGAGGCTGAAAGCAGAGCTTGCAGAGAGCCAGACCTCGGCCCTGGGGCTGCAGCAGCTGCCTGCACCCTGGTGCTGGATGCAGGAACTCTCATTAAAGCCACTGCTGCCAGGTGATCCCACCCAGAGCTGTCACCAAACCCGACCCACACAGAACTCTTGTCCAGCCTGGAGCTCATCCCCTAAAGCCAAAAATAAACCATTCCCACAGCTGATTCATCCCATCCCAAGGGGAGTGACAGACTCCTTCCCTGGGACAGAGGGAATCCAGCACGATGGGATTGGAGGTGAGCGAGGAGAACAGAGCTCAGTGCTTCCCTTGGATAACAACAAATGGTGGATGTTTCAGTGGGATTTGTGCTCTTTTGGTACTTCAGGGAGAGGCTGGAGCAGAGCCAAGGGAGAAGGGTATCCCTGCAATCTTGGGGACAGCAGCTGGTGGCTGGGCTCAGTGCTGTGGTGCACCAGAGGGTGTTAGAAACCACTGGAACCAGAACCTTGGCTGGGAACACAAGCAGCAGGATCACAGAGGTGCTGAGGAGATGCCTTTAAACCAAGATTTAAAACACTGACCTCTGGCCAGAGAAATTCTTTGTGAGCATAAATAAAAGAGGTCTTTGCAGAGGTGTTGAAGCATGAACTATGGGAACTTCAACATATTTATGTATAGAATGTGTTGGAGAACAACATAATTCTGTTTTCATGGTGATCAAAGTTTTGCAAGAAGGAGGACTTGAGACAGTGTGCTGAGCTGCTATGGCAACATGAATTTTAAAAAATAAACTGACTTGCAAGAGCTTATCTTTTCCTCTTTAGTGTGGTGCAGAACAGATGTGGGAACCCTCCACCTGAAAGGGATCCTGTGAGGTGCTCACCTCTGCTTCTGGGCCAGGTGTATTGCAAAATGCATAAAACATATCCCTCGTGGCAAGGGGAAAATTATTCCATGACTGGCTTTGCACCCCAAAGAGCCAAGTCACGGTGATTCTGTCACTGAGTGTTTATCACAGCTCAGATTCTCAGATGTTGGGGTGGATGCAGCACGAAGCACTTGGGCTGTGCTGGCATCCTATTCTGGGAGCAGGGTGGGCTGCCAGGCGCTGCTCAGGGGTGAATTCCACCCACGGCAGGCGTTTCCAAGAGCACCATGACGTGGGCTCGGCTTACAGCTCGCCTTTCAAGCCACCCGCACAAAATGTAGAGGCAGCGGTGTCAGGAACCCTCCCTGACAGCTCCTTTCAGGAGGGGATGCTGTGAGGAGCTGTCACGCTCTGAGTCAGCTGTTCTCCCAGGGCTGGCATTCCAGGCAGGAAGAGCCTGCTTGAAGAACCATCCCAACCATGCCGCCTGCCAAAACCACACTGGGAGTCCCATGGGAACCAGCCCTCTCCCGAGCCAGCTGGTACTTCCTGCTCCCGAGGCCCGATCCTGCTGGATGCTGAGCATTCTTTGTTCCATTTTTAAATTAATGAGGCTCGAGCAATGCACGGTCCCAGAGCCCGGGGAGGAAACAGCCCCTCGGTGTTTTCAGCACTTCGGCCCAGCTGGAGAGGAGAGGGAAATGTCAGGCTTGAAGGGAGATATGAGAGATGCCTGGAGAATAGATCCATAACCTGGAGATTTTAGCCAGGTTCTCTGAGCTGGACATGCTCTCACACACAGCTCTCCTCCCCAGCACAGGCTGTGACACCCTGAACCGGCAGCCCCATCTCTGCAGAAAAGGATGAGGATCACCAGCGTGGGACTCGCTCCCATCCTATCCCAACAGTGTCCCCTTGAGGCTGGTGGCTGAGGCAGCCCGGGAAGAGCTCTCATGGAGGTGCAGGGGAACCCCAGAAGCTGCTCCAAACAACAAATCCATCCCAGCACCCGTGGACCAGCCTGAGTAAAGGATGTTGGAGGAGCCCACCCCACAGTGGGTGTGGGACCTCCACACTTGGGAGAACCACTCAGGTAAGAATCTCCTTCCAGCTTCATTCTGGATATCCAAAGCTGGACCACTGCAGCTCATCCAGCAGCACCTGGGACATGGGAGCTCCTCCAGCACCAAGACAGAGTGGGAGGGTCTGTGCAGCCATGGGAGGCTGGAGAGAGGAGCCTCTGCAGAGGACACGAGGCTCCCTCGCTGCTGCTGCTGCTGCTGCTGCTGCTGGAATCTCCTTTCTTCTGGCAGCCAAGCAGCAGGGAGTTTTCTGAGAAACTGCCCACAGGGAGCGATCACTTTTTCCAGTCATTAACCTTCCACATCCCTCACATTACAGGAATACCTTGGATGTCTAAGTTGCTGCAGAGAGCTAATTCCTCCAGGTGACTCCAGGCAGCGATAAGTGGGCTCCTGCACAGCGAGGGGTTTGAAGTGCCAGAGCTGAAAGCGCTCCCAACTCCGGCACGCCAGGCCTCCAGCAGGGGACACAGCCTCAGATGTCACAGCACGGGGGCAGGAGGGGCCTCTGGAGCTGTCATTTCCAACCTGCATTTCCAGCTGGAGAGCCAAGGAAAAGGGAGGGGGACCAGGCACAGGTTTGAGATGCCCTGTGCACCAGGGAGAAGGGCTCTGGTTGAAGGATATTGAGGGAAAAGATATTTAGAAGATATTGGGGCATAAAAATCAGTGCCCTGAAGGGATAAATGTTGGGAAGGGCCAGTGCTGGCCTCTGGGATAGGTGTGTACCTGGCTGCACTGGGTGTCCCAGCCCTGGCACAGCAGCAGATTTGCATCTGAACTCTTTCCTCTGCTGTGGAAGATGAGCACAAGGAGTATTCAAAGGCAAGGAGGTGCCCAAGAGAATCCCAAAACCAATGAGACAATCATTTACAGTAGGATGGCTCTTATCATATGTACATAATATTAAATGTAATATTCTTTTCTCTGACAAATCATGTCTTCCTGTTGTGTTTCCTGGATTACACATCACCAGCATCCTGCCAGGAGTGGCTGAGTAACAATACTCACACCAAAAATTGCAGAAGACACCAGATTTGTCTCTCATCAATAATAGATGTCCCTGTCAGTGGCAGCAGAGCAGGACCAGGTCCCTCTGACAGAGCAAAGCCACCGAGAGCCAATGTGTGTTTGTACAAGAGGAGCACCATGGCAGTGAGGGCCAGCAGCCTGGGAAAGACTCTTTGGAGACAGAAGCAGCCTTCTGATTTTCCCAAATTGCCCTGTGATGGGAAGTGTCAGCCCAGACCTGGGGGAAACAGGGAGCACTGAGTGTGTGTGAGGACAGATTTAAATCCCACAGCAGGACTGAGCATGTGGAACCACATCAGCCACACAGGAAAAACTCCATTTATAATCAGAAAGTACAAAACAGCAACATCAGAAGTCACAGGTCATGGCCAAGGCACAGAACAGGGACCTACAGCACACACACACTGAGGAAACTCATCCAGGGAATAAAACAACCACCTTCAAACACTGACACAAGGAAGGCAACAATCCAACACTCAATATCAGCACTGCCTGTGGCAACACAACAATCCCAGTTTGGAGGGGCCCAAAACACCAACAGGGATTTGGCTTGGATCTCCCCAGGTGTTCCCAGGTCGAGCCATGGTTTCAAACCCGTGCACTGGGAAGCTGGAGCTAATGCAGGAGGGCTCTGCACTCCTTGATGCCTCTGGGATCATGTTTGGTTTGGATGAAAGAATGATGCTTTGCCACTCAGCATCTCATAACAGGCACTCCATTTTCCCCAGCCTCTTAATCAGCACGCTTTCAAATGTAAAAATTGTAATTAATAGGAGGTGGGCCCAGGCTGGGAACACAAACACGCCCCAGTTTTGGCACTGAAGCCTGAGTTCTGCCCTGCCAGCCCCCTCCAGCCCTGCTCCAGCTGTGCTGTGTTCAGTGTGCTGACACCTCATGGCCAAGGCAGAAGCTCTGATAAGAGCCCGATTCCCAGGACATCACCCACACGTCCTCCATCTGCTCCAAGGCATGAAACCAGGCTCGTTTATCGACCAGTTTGTCATGAGCAAAACGGAACACACCAACGACAGGAAAGAAAACCAGTCCAGAGAGGCTTGGAGCTCTTGGATCACAAACAGCTGGGCACACCAGGGGCTGTTATCTGGAGCTGTGGTGGTCTGGGTGTCCCTGCTGCTGGAGGATGGCTCCAACACACTTCTCCACCATGTGCTGAGCCACGCATGGCCATCACCGCAGCCTCAGGCCTGGCAGGAGCGTCCATGTCAGGGTTACCCCGCTCTCCCCTGCCCTGTGGGGGTCTCCCAGGGGCAGATCAGCTCCTTTGCAGAGTCCTTCTGAGCCCGGGGCTGCCTGTCCTCTCCCTGCCCAGAGCCCCCAGGGCAGGCCAGGCTCTCCGGAGGTGCAGCCGTTCTGACTTGGAAGAAGCTGCGTTGGGAAACACAAACTCATCACACACACACAGACAGACAGACAGACACACACGGCGTTTTGATGGGCTCCGAGGCGGCGAGCAGGCTCGGCTTTGAGATTTCCACTGTTCCAGCCCCAAATCCCAAAGCAAAACTCCTGGGCTCGAGCCCATGGAGAAGGAGGACGGAGGGAATGTGCGCTGGCGCTGCTTTGAAGCTGCAAGGCCGTGTGACAGAGCTCCGCAGCCAGGCAGAGCAGGAGCGCTCAGGTTTGTGCTTTGGAATTTATAATGTGGACTCATCCACTCGGCCAGCAGCAGAGGTGGGTTAAACGGGATCAGGGACATGCTGCTCCGGGTGAGGGACATGGCCAGGGTTTGGTTCCTGCAGGGACAGCCTTTCCAGGCAAAAATTCCCCATCTCTGCCCTGGAACGACAAACACTTAGTGACTCTTGCTCAAGATTTCCCCTCCCTTGTCACTTCTGGTTCTCCTCTGACTTGAAATCACTAAACCAAACCTGAGTCAGTGCTCAAGAACACTGAGGTTTTCCAAATTCGGGGATTAGAAGTAAAACCTGGGGTTTTTGCACCCTGAACAGGAGGTGTGACAGTAGCAGAGGCACTGCCAGCTCCTGGCCTGCTCCCATCGGAAAACTGCAGGAATGGAGACAGGGAAGGGCCTGGGTTTGGCGCAAGTGTGACAAAGGTGACTCTCAGACAGGTTCTCAGGGACTTCTCTCTCTGCCTAATCCCAGACCGAACCGGCCCCGGAGCCAAGCCCTCTCCGGATGTGTGTCCGTGTGTCCGTGTGTCCGTGCGCTGCTCACCTGCTGACCGTCCTGCTGTCGGGCCGCAGCCGCCGCTCCCGCCCGCCCAGCGGCTGCACCTTGCCGTGGGGCACGGCCGGGCCCCGGGCCGGCAGCGAGCCCAGGCCGCCCGGGCTCCGGCAGCCCCTCCGCAGGAACCGGACCCAGGCCCGGGCGGCCAGGCGGGATCTCCGGCCGCCAGACGGGAAGGGGCAGGGGCCGGGGCCGGCTGCCCGCGGGTCCGGCCGGGTGCCGATGGGTGAGGGACAGGCGGGGCCCCGGGGCAGGGCTGAGGGCCCGGGGGACACGGCAGGCACGGCCTGGGGCGATGCCGGGGTGCCGGGGCCAGCGTGGGCAGCCGGGCCAGGGGAGCAGGAGGCGAGGTGGGCGGGCTGTGGGGAGGAAAAGGAGAGAGGCTCGGTCAGGTCTGGGGGTGACACCCGGGGCTCCCCAAGCTTCTTCATGAGGAGAATCCCGCTCCTTTGGTGCTGCCAGGAAAGAAGGGCTCAGCTGAGAGGCAGCTCCGGCCACCCACAGCCATGCCTGTGTCTCCCTGTCCTGCAGCTCTGTCCCGCCCAGCCATGCCTGTGCCCGTGTCCCTCTGTTCTGCAGCTCCGGCCACACCTGTGCCCGTGTCCCCCTTTCCTGCAGCTCTGTCCCCTTCCCTGCCCTCCCCCTGCCAGAGCACTGGGCTGTCACACCTTGCCTGCAGGGTCACTGGTGCCACAGCCGCAGCCCCAGCCCCGCCGGGATGCTGCAGAGGACACCAGCCTGTGTCACTCCTCACCACCATTAGCTGCAGGCACGGAGGAGGCTGCCATCCCAGGAATGTGATCTTGGTTATGAGCAGCACAACCATGTCACACCCACAGCAACACCAGGGCCAGGAACAGACCCCGAGCCCCAACCCTCATAGTGCCAATGACATCTCCTGCTGGAACCCCAGTGTCCCTGGCTGGGGCTGGGGAGGCTCCAGCCCAGCTCAGCCAGCCCTCAGGACAAGCCCAAGCACAGACTGGACAGGACAAGGACAGCACATGCTGCATGCCACGTCCCCTCCCATTTCTCAAGGACTTAGTCCCAGCAAAATGAAATGCAGCTCAAGTGTCCAGGGAGAGGAGCTGAGAGCAGAGGCACGCACAGGACATGCACACACACATGCAGAGATGGCACAGACAAGGATGAACACACTGAGACACCACAGAGAAGGATGAACTCGGCTCTTTTTCTGTTTTCTACATTTATTTTTATGAGACAGATGAATGCATGGAAGCCATGGCCAAAAAAAATTAAACAACACATGGAAACAAACAATTTCATGGCTGGCACAAAGTGAAGTTCAGATTGTACCAGGCAACTTTCCTCTTCAGGGACTGAGCAGCAGAGGATGAGGAGCAGAAGGCTGGGCTGTGACAGCTCCATCAGCCTGTGGCAGGGCAAAGACAGCTCCTGCCTGGGTGTGAAGGATGGCTGCTTTTTCCACATGCAAAATCCGGTGTTCCACAAGCACTAACTGGTGTTCCACACAGTAACTGGTGTTCCACATGCAGTAACTGGTGTTCCACACACAGTAAGTGGTGTTCTACATGCAATAGCTGATGTTCCAGAAGCACTGACTGGCGTTCCACACCAGTTCCTGGTGTAACTGGAGTTCCACAAGCACAGGGACTCCTGAGCATGCAGCACAACCCATGGCAGGGGAGCAGCAGTGCCAAGCAGAGATGATAAAAAATCAGAGAAAGGAATGGATACAGAGAACATAACAAGCAAAGCAGCAGACAAAATAGAAGTAGAATCAGAGGGACTGACGGGAACACACAGATTTGTTATTTATTATTTATACCCTGACTTGATCTTCCACATGTTACTACATACTGGCAATCCCAACATGCTCAGTGCTCCATGTTACACAAACTCTGCAGAGACTCCAGAGCTCAGCACAGCCCAGTGCCTTTGGGACAACCCTGCCAGGTTCTGGAGACTCTTCCAGTGCTCTGATGTCCAAACAGGCTGAGGGTGCTCAGCACCTGATGTAACAAAGCCTTGGGGTTTAAATTGGAAAAAAGGCAGCCTGAGCCTGCTCCCCTGTCCAGCAGTGCAGAACGTGCCTGTGCTTCCAGCAGGAGTGAGAACAACCTCAGAGGGAAGGTCTGGGGTGACTCGGTTTGAATTCATCTGAGGTTTATCACTGATGGGGTAAGGAAGGGCAGGACAACCTCCCTGGCTCAGCCACACCAGATCAGAGTGTCCAGCCCTGATCCTGCCACAGGGAGGGCCAGAGTCATTGTTGGGGACACAGTGACATGATGACTGTCCCCTGTTCACAGGGAGTTGCCCTGCAAGGACCCCAGGGCTCCAGGGCCTGCATGCACCCCCTTGTCTGAGGGCTCCCACTCCCTGCCAGCTCTCTCCAGAAGCTGCCCCATCCCTGGGGGTGCCCAAGGCCAGGCTGGATGTGGCTCTGAGCACCCTGGGACAGTGGAAAGTGTCCCTGCCCATGGCAGGGGGTGGAATGAGATGAGCTTTAAGATCCCTTCCAATCCAAACCATTCTGGGATTCTATGATCTCCCATCTTCTGTAAAATCCCACCACTGTTAAAAAGGGATGAACAATGTGAACTGGAGAGAGGCAGCTTCCCAAACCTCAGGGCTTCCACCCAGTTTCTTTGCTCCCCCAAAATTTTAACAAACAAGGAAGCTTTTCTGTCCCTTCAATTCCCTTTACTGGGCTTTGCAGGAATCCTCACACCTCTGGTAACCATTGGCATGCTGGGCTTTTCCAGCCAAGGCCTGGAATCTTTATCCCTGAGCTCTTTAGCACTAATGTGGTATTTCAGCTTGCCTTATTCTACAGAGCAAAAGAAAAAGAAAACACTACCTAAAGTTGAAATCTGCTCTTAACACCTCTACCCTGTTCTCCCTTGCCTCTGGGCTACAAGCCAGTGACAACTGCAGCTACCTCCTGTTGGATTTTTAACAACAGAAAAGAGAAGAGCAGGAAAAAGACAAGACAAGAGGTGGGAAGGACTGGATAAAATCTCTCTGGCTCTGGCAAGGGGCAGCTCTGCACCTGTACATCCAGCTCACAGCACAGGAGTCACAGGGAGAGCAGAGCAGAGCTTCCTGCTGATCATCTCCAGCGTGCCAGGGGATGTGGGAGTGTCATTCAGATCCAGAAGGTCAGCTAAACCTTCAGAAAAGCTCCTGCTGCTGCTCCCACAAGCAGCTCTTGTGCCTGTGGTGCTGGCTGGAGGTGCAGGACCCTTGGAGTGGGGGTGTGCTCCTCTCAGGGTGTGCCAGATGCAGCCCCTGGGAGGGTGCAGAGCCCCCCATGGGATGGAGGCCAGCAGGGATACCCTGGGCTGGGTCACCTCTCCCTGCTCCCCGCGGGCTCATCCCTCTCAGACCAGGGCAGGCTGGTCTGAACCCACTGGGGCACAGCTCTGCCCTGCCCTGGAGCAGCAGGGACAGGCAGCCGGGCTCTGCAGCCTCCCGGGGCTGTGGGGGCAGCAGGAGGCATCTCCCCTCCGAGCTGTGCGGGGTGCTGCCCCCCAAACCTGGCACAGCAGCAGCCTGGCACTGCCCGGGAAGGGACATCTGCTCTCCAGCAGCCATGGCAACGTGCGGGAGCTGGCAGAGGCAGAGCCGGCCTGGGAAAGCTAAAGCAGCACTGACACCTTCAGGAAGGGGAGACGAAGCTCAGCTCAGCCTCGCCTTGTCTTTTCCCTGCGGGGCTCAGAGCCTACTTGGGAGGAGCTTCCTTCTGGAGCTGGTTCCTGCGATCCAGCTTGCTCATGACCTGCGTGATGTCCACGGTGTTGGCGGCTTCCCTGGCCTTGGCCTCTTCCTCCTGCTGCCTCAGGATGATGGGGCTGGGGCTGGAGCGCAGGTGGCGGCGTCCGAACAAACCCGTGCTGGGCAGAGAGAGGGCAAGGACAGGGTTACTGAGGAGAAGGGCACCAAAACCTCCCCCTGGCAAGCAAAGTGACCCAGCAGGACAAGCTGGGACACAGAGATGGCCAAAGGAGTGCAAGGTGCTTTAAACAGCACGGGGTGAGTCAGTGTCACACACAAACTACAGAGCTGCTAAAAGTGTCCAAGTCCTGCTGCTGAGCGACTCCAGGGCACACAGACACTCGTCACCCAGACCAGACCCACATTGTCACTGACATCTTTCATGAAAAATCTTTTTGACAGGATTTTTTCTTCTGAGAAGCTAAGAAGCTTCAGAAATGAGTGTAAACAATAATTATTTGCTGCTGTGGAATACAACAAGTGCGTTTTTGATTGGTCTGTGTGAGTTGTTTTTACTTGATAACTAATGACAGCTACTTGTGTCAAAGCTGTAAGCAGTCACAAGATTTTATTATCATTCTATTCTTTTTTTTTGCTGGCTTTCTGATTTTTTTTCTATTTCTTTAGTATAGTTTTAATATATCATTTTCTTTTAATATAACATATATCATAAAATAATAAATCAATTTTCTGAAACACAAAGTCAAGATTCTCATCTCTTCCCTCATCCTGAAACCTCTACAAACAAACTACCACACAGATCCCATGGATTCCTCCAGACCTTGGGTCTGTCTCTGCTCTGGCAGCCAATGTTTGGTGGGCAGAAATTTTCCCATGCTCAGGACACCAGTGCTGTCTCCTTCCAGGAAAGGAGCCCTGAATTAATTCAACAATCCCAGCCCTTCTCAGCAGACCCAGCAGAGAAGGCAGCTGAGCAGTGAGCAGCTCGCTCATGAATAAACAGCACCATCAGTCTCAAAGCAAAGCATCTTCTCAGTGCAAAATTTTATTTAATTAAGAGAACATCTAAATCATAGTAATTTTGCTGCAACTTGGGTTTTTTCTACCCTTGCTACAACAAGAAAAACAAACCCCACAATTACAGCCAGTTTCACTTGCCTTTTTTTGACACCCTCTTGTGGCACAACAGCCTTGGCCAGCATTTCCTTGTATATTGGAGACTTTAAATAGCGGCCATAGGAGTCCTACTAGGAGAAAAAAGAGACACTGGTAGTTATGGGCTGCAAACACCCTTATTAAAATCACCACCAAATACAGCTGCTCAGGAGCCAGGGAGGCTGGGAACTGGATAATCTCCCCCAGCAGCTCAAGGGACTTTGCATCTTTCAGGCAAATGTAGCTATTTAAACCAATATCCTTTCATCTGACTGGAAAATTCCCAGGATTTTCCATCTCACAATAAAGCTTCACAGGTAAGACCCAGATCAAAAGATCTGAATGAAGCTTAGCTTGGGCCAGCAGGGTCTCAGAGTCACTGCAAGGTGAGGAGCTTGTGTTCCAGGAGCCAAACTTTTCATCAGTGGGTGAAAATCAGTCCAGTTCTGCTGCTTCCATGGAAGCTGGAATTGAAAGCAGGACTTGCAGCAGCCACCTGACCCCCACCACCTCAGGGACAGGCTGAGAGGGAAGGAGCTGCAGCAAAATACCAATGCCTGAAGCAGCACTTGCTTCACTCAGCAAATTTGAGGGATTTTCAAACAAAGGGCCCTTGAAAGGGACAGCTGACAGCACACTGGAAGGCCCAGAGGGCTGGAATCCCCCTCAGGCCCTGGCAGCAAATAACAAACCTTTTTCATCAGCATGTAGATGTGGGTCTGAGCAGCATCCAGAACATAACGATGAGGGTGCTCCAGGCCCTTGACTGTGATGCCCATTGTTTTGCCATCGATGTTAATCCAGCGCCTCGCGCCGGGAGCCAGGAAGAGCCTGCCAGGAGGAGGAATCAACAGTGCCATGAGCAGCTGGACAATTCACAGACTCCTCTCTATGCATGAAAGGAAAAGTCCCTTCAGCTCCCTGCTGCAATTTGCTGTCCTGATCTTGGGCAATCAATGTTCTCTTCATCAGAGACTGCACTCACTTCCTCTTGCACATAATATAAGCAAAATTTTAGCTCACTGGAAGAAAAAAGTCTCTCCTCACTTTGCTTGTAGCAGCCTCAAGAACTTTGCTATTTCACACCAATATTTAAATTACATCCTAAGACTGAAATGTAACAGAGAACAGAGAGGAAAAGTAAATATATATATAACAAAACCACTTCTACTTTCATCTCCAAAAGCTCCTTTCCTGCGTGGGGACAAAAGACAGCCACAACTGATAACAGCCTACACATAAAAATTTTAGGTATAAATGATTTGGAGAATGAGAACCTGTGGAAGGTGATGGGACTCATGCACAAAGAGTTAAAGAGTGAAAAAAATTCACACTCACTTGTAGATTTCTTCTGCTTTTTCTTTGACCTTGGATTGGTCTCCATACTTGAGATCCTCACAGGCTTCCCAGAAACCCAGATTCTCTCCTGCACGACAAGGACACAATCAGCAGAGAGTGAGATTGAGGAAAACACAATCCCACTTATTAATTCCTGGATTTGTCTGGCACAATTTGCTGGCCCCAAACCAGTCTTTCCAACTGACTGAAAGAGGAGAACAGCTTTCCCCTGTTCTCTGCCCACTGACACCTCTAAGAACTTGTGAGCTCAGCCAGTTCCCTTCTCTGGGAGCAGTCAGAGAATCATGGAATGCTCTGGGGTGGAAGGGACCTGAAAGTCTATCTCAGTCCCATGGGCAGGGACACCTTCCACCATCCCAGGATGCTCCAAGCCCTGTCTGACCTGGCTTTGGACACCTCCAGGGATCCAGGGGCAGCCAGAGTGTTGCTATAGGACACGAAACAACACGAGCGCACACTGCTGCTCTAAAGGTGAAGAAAATGGAAGTTTATTCTCTGACTCCAACATTTATAGTTTTCCAAAAGTGACAGGATTGGAGGGTGAAAGTGCCACCTCTCCAATGACACTGGACAAACTAACAGTCCATCAGAT
The DNA here is from genome assembly GCA_035582745.1 of Loriotus luctuosus. NCBI lineage: Eukaryota > Metazoa > Chordata > Aves > Passeriformes > Thraupidae > Loriotus > Loriotus luctuosus. Next base: position 2,614,866 of record JAWWEY010000056.1, on the reverse strand, counting down.
TTCTCTTCTTCCACAAAAGAATGTAAAACAATAAGTTATTTACAGAAAGTGTGTGAGAAAGTTTGCTACAAGAATGTAAACATCAGAAGCTTAGAAAATCTTAAAAAATCAGGGCGACACCAGAGCTTCTCTGGGCACCCTGTGCCAGGACCAGCCCACACTCACAGGGAAGAATTCCTTCTTGAAATACAATCCAAACCCTCTGAGGCTGTACCGTGTGTCCTGTGCCACTAGATGGAACCGCCTGCCCTGACTGCACAGCCTGCAGCAGCCGTGTCACCTCAGCCTGGGGACACAGGGACACTGCCACCCACCGCTGAACTCCTTCTTCAGGAAGATCTGGAAGTTCTGGCGGCCCTTGGGGTCCCGGATCAGCTCGCTGAAGTTGAAGGCCCATCGCTCCACACGCATCCTGGTGGGCACCTCCACCCTGTGGGGGAGAACACACACAGCACCGCTGCTTCCTCTAATTAGCAGATTAATTAAAACCAAAATGCCCTTTGCTGCAGTGCCAAGGGACTTCTCAGCATTCTCTTGTTTTCCAGAGTGGTGTAATAAGCTCCTGAAGTCAACCCACTAAGTAAGTTGCAATTAAACAACTCGGGCTGCAGCGGGATGAGGATTTAACTGGGATTTCTGCAGCTCACAGTGACAGCCCAGCCTTGCCCTGAGGTGTGACTCAGTCCCATCCTGGAGGAGGCACTGGTGGCTGCCCAGAGTTTTCCTTCTCATAAAGGCAGTCAGTGCAGGCATCCCCTGGGGATGTCTGAAAGGATCCAGGATTGCTCTCAGAACCACTGAGATGTTGGATGCTCCAAGCCTCCATGTAATTAGCAAACCCTGTCCAAAGGGAAAACCAAGGGAGGCACCACCAGTGTGTGTCTCCAACCCAAAGGCTCTCCTAAGGAAGCCTGAGGGGTGAGCAAAGAGCCAGGGGAGCAGCTGAACCCTGAGCTGCTCCTGTTCCACTCCAGTGCTGGTCAAGGTGGAACAGGACTCACCCTCCACCCATCCAGGGAGGAGCAGACCCATCAGCAGGGGCTGAGTGCACACTCCCATCATCAGCTCAGGAATTTCTGGGATGTTAAGGAAGGCTCCACTTGAAGAAGGCAGTGCTGAAAGTTCAGCATGGAGTATTCCCAATTTCAAAATAAGTTTGAAAGGGAACGCTTCTCTGCTTGTGAGCAAAGATCAGATACCACAACGAAAATCAGTGGTTCCCTTTCCTGATTTCTATCAGTATAAAGGTCACTGTAAACCACAGGTTTACAACAGAAATACATACAGCTTTGCATTGAGATCCCAAAAGTCAGGGTCATCTGATATCCAAGGGTTGCTGGGGAGACACCCAGACAGGATGGGATCATTGGAGAGGAACTGCTCAGAGTACTTCACAACCCTGCAACAAATCCAAAATCAAAACATGAATTTGGAAGGCAGAATTGCAGCCAGCCCCATTATAGCCAAATTACAGACTACAGATCTCCTCACAGGTGCAGGACTCTCAGCACAGGGATCTGGAAGGTGGCCCCTGCCTTCCCAGAAAAATCAATTTCATTAGCTCAGGGAATCTTTTCCATTTCCCAGCAGAAGTCTCCTTTTGAAGCAGTGAATTTGTCAATTCAAATACAAGAAGGTACAAGACTCTCTTCCATCACCTCCTTCTGCCTTTTCATTTTAAGGAAGAGAGATTTAGGACTCTAAGGAGAGTTTCTGTCTCCTGTTCTCAGCTGGCCAGAGCCTGATCCTGCACTGCTCTGGGGGGAAAGTGTCAGGGAAAGGAACACAGGGGTTGTGCTCACCCAGGTGGGTTCTCAGCCTTCCCATGGGCCATGGGAGAACTCGGGGAGCTCTGGGAAAGTGAGGGAATGCTGAGGGTTCATCCCAGCTTCTCCTTTCCTCCATCACCCACCACAGGGCTCATTCCTCTGCGAGTGGCTCTGAGGGCTTGGCACAAAGCAGAGCTGTCTCTCTCCCATCAGGAACCAGACAAACACTTCTCCTACCTTCTAACTTGGCCAGACTTCTAATTACAATTGATTTCACTAATGTCCTGGAATTTTAGCTCCAGCCTCCCTTTTTCATTCTTGAAAAAAAAAAATCCTCTGGTTTCTGCATTTAAAATTCCTTCCAGGCCAAAGTGCTTTGATGTGCTCAGAGCTGGGAGTGCAGTGTCCAGCAGCCCACTGCTAACAGGCACCTTGGCACTCATCCTGCAGTTCTACAGAGCAAACCACAGGGCTGGCACACAGCTGCTCCATCCTCCCTTCCCACTGGGAATGCCAAGGCATCCAGCACCTGCACTGGGCACTCCAGCCCATGATAGAGCAAATCTAAACCTGTCAGCTCAGGTAACACTGCTGTGTGGTCTTGAAGTGCTTTGCAGCTTCTCCTAAATCACTGCAATGCTCTGAAGCATGCACACTGCCCAGTTGCTGTTCATATCCTCATTAATAATAATTTGATTTGGACCCAACCCTGCAGCTGACACTCTGGAGTTCCAAAGTTCCTGAGATTTTTGATCTAGCTGATAAGCATTGTCCCACCAGAACTAATGAGAGAAAAAGTCCCATTGCCAAAAGTGAAACACCACAAAATTCCTGGGAAGCAGCCAGGGGTCCCCAGCTCCAGCTCACAGTTTGGAGAATTGAGGCAGCAGAGTTCTAACTGACCTGGAAGTCAGTGACAAAATGAACATTCCCTGAGCTGCGCAGGGAATTGGCCACTGAGCATGGGCTAGAGCCAGCCCAGCCTCCCTCCAGAGCTCTGGGCAGGAACATCTGCCTCTCCTGCATGTTGTGGCTTTCAGAAGACTCTCTCTTCCACCCATTCCATTCATCCAGTGACAGGAGGGTCAGTCTGTCCTGCTGGCTGCTCCTCCCAAAGGACAGACACACTGCTGGATCCTGCCCTGGCTGCAGGGCTGTGCCCAGGCATCACAGCTGACCAGAGCAGTGTCAGCATCTCCTGATCTCAGTGGGATTCTCAGCCCAGAGGCTGGTGCTGCTCTGCAGCAAAGCTCCCAGGGAGCCTCTTCATCCTGCTGGGACTGATCCCTCCTCTTCCTCCTCCTCCTCCTCCTCCCAGACAGCCCAGACAGCACTGGGCCACCACATGGATCCCCTGGCTGAGTCACCAGCTGCCAGAGCAGACAGCTTCATCAGCTCATCAGGAGATAAGCACTGGAGACTAATTAATGTGTGGACAGAAGGAAATCAGGACTTACCCTCCAAGAGAGACAGAAGATTTCACTCTGGTCTTCAGGATGGCCTGCTGATAGTACATGATCTGAGGGGATCAGACATGGCCATGGTTAGGAGCACAAAGGTTTGAAGATAAGGCCTATCTAAACCTCAAACAGGTTCTCTCCCAGGTAGTGGTGCTAATTACAGCAGGGACTGCTTCTTCCCTAATTACTGAATGTCCAAGGAACCCCAGGATCCCTGAATTGTCCCAGTAAAATGTCTGTTTTCACTGAGCTCCCTGCAAACATCAGAAACTCACTTTGCAATGTGCAAGTAATTAAAAAGCACTCCCCATGTTATATAGAAATTGAATAATAGCTCCCATCCTCAGCACCTACAAATGCTCTGGAAGATTTAGCATGTAATTATCATTGATTCTTGGCTGTCTCTGTGCTGGCGCCACCGTGATTTCCCCACCACTAATTTTGATCTATTGGATTTCAGCCCTGGTGTCTGTCCTTGCCTGAGCCTTCCCGTCACTGGGAGAGCTGCAGTGGGAGGGAATGTCCTGAAATTAATTTGATAAAAGCTCCATGAGGCAGGGATTCTGCTTTTCAAAGAGCCCATGCCCTGCACAGAGGGCTTTGAGCCACACAGGATGAACGCTGAGAAGTGAGGGAAGCACCACTCACCTCTCTCCTGTAGAATTCCATAGTATTTTTCTGTAAAATACAAAAAATAATAAAAAAAAAAGAATAATTAAATTGGGATGGGTGCTTACATTTGTTTTTTGGTTTTTTTTTAGACATGGAAACACCGTTGCAGCGCTGCCGCTGTGCAGCGCTCTCCAATTAATTCTGATTACAATTAAAATCAAACACAGCAGCTGAGCTAATCAGGGTATCATCAAAGCTAAGAGCATCCCCACACGGTAAATTGTCCCATTAGCTGTATTTACTGTTTAGCATTGCTTCTCCCATCACAGGCTGCCTGTGTGCCTTCAATTAAGGGGTTATTCTAATGGAGCTAAAATAGATTCATTTACGAGACACAGATTAGATCATTCAATATTAGCTAAAGGAGACAGGAACCAACACATTGCAAAATATAAACACCACAATTAAAAGCCTCAGAAGCAGTATCTGCTGTGCAAAGGGTGTTTAGGTTGTGATTTGAATAACTCAGCCTATGTTACATGTCATCCACAAATGAGCAGGCAATCGAAGGCAAGGAATTAACTGCAGGGTGTTTATTCACACAGCTTCCTTTGAAGCACAGTTATTTGTGTGGAATAAACTGCAGAAGGGAGAAGGAAAGACAGGATAAGTCAGGGATGCTCCCAGCAAGCCTTTAAAGGCTCAGGAAGGGTTTCAGTTGCTCAGCTGCTGTTTCAGTCAAGACCTGCATCCCAAAATTATTCTGTCAAACAAACCCTATGGCATATGGGGTCTGCAGAGTGCCTTGGAGAAGTGCAGATTGTGAGAGATGAGGGATGAAGATTCTGGCACTGAATGGCACAGGTAGCTCTGCTGTCCCCTCACCTCCCCAGAGACCCCAAACTGCCCCTGTTTTGGGAAAGGCAAGATGCTCCCCCAGGCTGCTTTGTGGGGACACTGATCTGCTTTTGCACTTTAACCATCATCACCAGTCCTGCTCAGGAGGGAGGAACTCTTCTCCACAAGGCAGAAAAACACCCTCAATGTTGGTTCTGAGATACCCACTCACCATTCCAGCAGCAGGAGCCAGAAATGCAGCAGAGCCCAATCCCTCCAGCACCACCTCAGAGCCAGCCCTGACCCTGACCCAGCCCCAGCCTGGCCACCAAAACAAGTCCTGACAGTGGTGTTGTGAGGGGAGGAAGCTTTTCCTGCTGGGAATACCATGAGCAGCTCTGAGGGGCAGCACAGCCCATCTCAGCAGGGACAAACAGGGCAGCAAACCCAGCAGTGATGCTGTGCTGGCCCCTGTGGGACACATCAGGAGACAGAAAAAGCTCTAGGACAGCAGGATCCTTGCTCACAGGGCTGTACAACCTCCCCTGCTGATTCACAAGCTGCTGGGACACCCTGATAAATGATGGAGCAGCTGAGGATCAGCTTTTCAGCCTTCTCTGCTCTCAGCTGCATCCCTGATTCCAGGCCACCTTCCATTTCTTCCCCTCATTTCTACAGTGTCATTGTTTTAGACAGACTGCAGAAATAGAAGGGAAAAATCACCTGCTTGCAAAGAGAAATTTATTGTATTTACTGCCCTAAAGTGTCCTGTTTGGAGCCCTGTGTTTGTACCCTCCTGCACAACAGGAGTTCACTGTCTCCCTGGGGAATGTGACACACAAACCAGGCCTCATCACATTTACAAGTGCCAGTGATTTCAACACGTTAAAATCATTTAAAAAATCCTATTTTCTTCCACTTTTTTTTTGTCAACTGGGGCCTCAGACAGGCCTGGTGCAGTGGGGAAGGAGAAGTGGGTGCTGGCACAGTGGCTTGAAGGCAGCTCACGTGGCAGGAAAGTGGTGTTATCTTCTAGAGGGGCCTGAGAGGCTGGCAGCACACCACACACACACGAGACAAACAGCTGTGGGAAAGAGAAAGAGAACACAGTGAGTCAAATGTTATACAGAGATGGAAAGGGGTCAATTAAAATGCCATCACAACAGGAAAATTATATGTGGCTGAAGAAAAATCAGCAAACAAGAGAAGTTTTTTTTTTTTAAGTGTCCCACACAGCAAGGATGCCCTCCTGGCACAGTCTGTGTGGAGGGCAGCTGCTCCTGGGAAAACAAGGGGGCTTTGCTGGGGTGCTCCAGGTGGGGAGGGGATTTGTCAAAGCTCCCCCAGAAAGGGGAAGAGCTTCTCTGAGCAGTGGCACAAACTGAACTGTAGCAAATCCAAGGGGACCCCACTGCTGAACACCCTGGGAGGCTGCAGGTGCTGGTTGTGCTCAGCCCCTTCCAGTTCCCAAATCAGCAGTAACTGGGAGGAATCTCAGCTATTTCACCCCAGAGCTGCTCATAATTTCATTTCCCTTTCTCCCAGTGCCCCCAGTTCCCAGTTCAGAGCTGCTGCAAGTGGCCCTGGGCACTGTCCATGTCCCACTGAGCACTGCCAGCTGTGCCCACCCTCCCTGACCCCCACTACTGACTGCAGCAGTGCCAAAGTGCCCTGCACCACCCACCCACTCTGCCTCATTTGGAAGGAAATCATCTTTGGAACAAAAGAGTGGTTTCTCATAATGAGATTAATTTTGCAATGCCCTTAACGAGCGACTTATCCCAATTATCTCCAGCCCTGCAGCCTCCAAACCAACATGGCAATTACTGCAAGGCCTCAGTCTGTCCCAAGTGAGTGCCACGAGCTGTGCCACATCCTGTGACACCCCTGAGACACCCCTGGCACTGGCACACCCTGTGTGCCCTGGTCACAGCCTGTGCCACCAGCTCTGAGCTCCCTGCAGAGCCAGGAGCTGCTCAGAGCCCTGCCTGGAGCTGATCCCCATGGCTGAGGCCACAGCTCCAACAAGAGCTGGGATTTCTGCTCATTCCCAGCCTCCTGTTTGCTCCTCTGCCCATGGGAGACTTCCTGACCACACTGGGGAGATGATGGCCATGGTGTTTGCACCTCCTGTTTACAGAGCTCATAAACACCTGGAAACAGCTTTGGGTGGATGCCTGGAAGGAGCTGGGAGTGAAGAAAGTTGTGCAGAGCTTGTTTGGAACCAGGACACTGCAGACTCTCCATGCACAGAGCTGAGGCTGATCCCTGGAATCCTGTGCAGGGAACTGGTCACTGAGCTTGGGGCAGAGCCAGCCCAGCCTCCCTCCAGAGCTCTGGGCAAGGAAGATCTGCCTCTGGGCAAGGAAGATCTGCCCCTCCAACCCTGCAAAGTGCACCCCAGCTGCCTCTGCCCACCCCAACCCCCTGCTCAGTGCAGCCCTGCTCTTCCACTCTTCCTGCAGAGGCAAATCCTGACTCTGGCATTGGATCATCCCAACATTCATCTCCACTGTGCTGGTGCATCCAGCCCTGCAGCTGGAAATCCAATCTGCCCCCAGCTTTGTTCAAATGGCCATTTTCCCCCTGTTTATCTCCCTGTGCTTTCCAAACTTGTGATGATGCAGCAGAACTTTATCATGAAACTGGCAGGGATTTATGAAATCAAAGGCCAGCAGTGACTCGTTGATCTGTGGCTGATTTGCTGCACACAACAAACCAGGGCACTTCACTCAGCAGCCCCTGAGTGCAGCACAGGGATTTTTGGGACAGCTAAAGCTCCTTCAGAAAGACTCTGGTTCCAGAGGCAGAGGCTGTGCAGGTTCCTGCAGGCACTCAGGGCTCATTCTCAAGCACTGAGGCTTGGTGTGAGCCTGAGCCAGCAAAAAAAGGCTAAAACATCCCTTAATTAGCTGTTCAATGCGTGGCTACTGCTGCCTGACTCCTCCTGCCCATCCACAACCCCTAACTCATTGTAAGCACGAGGTTTGCCCATGGATCAGTAATAAAAATGTTTCAAATTATTCTGAGCACCAGAGGACTCTGTCTGTGAGAGAGGAGCAGCCCACCAAAGGGTCAGAGCAAGAGAAGGAGAGATGTTCATGCTAATGTCAGCTTCAGAGAAATCAGGAATTCATTCTTCTCCTTCCTTCTCAACTGCCAAGATAAAAAACTCCACAATTTGGCCAACAAAGTGAGGGTAGATTGAGAAGGAGCAGGGACACAAAGCAGAGCTTGGCCCATTCTTTGTGCAGGGACACAAAGCAGAGCTTGGCCCATTCTTTGTGCAGGGACACAAATCAGAGCTTGGCCCATTTATTCTTCCAAAGGCTGCTGAGCCACAGGTGTTGGTGAGAGCAGAGGACAAAAATAAAGCTGCTGGTCCAAAGGTGGCTCCATGAGGGCTCTTGGCTGTCTCTTGTATTCTCAACCACTCTTTCAAAAGCAAGAGGAGGAGCAAGGAGAACCTTCCCTCTTCTTCTTCCAGAGGGGAGGCACAGCTCAGAGAAGGAGAAGGGCAGGGAAGTCACCCCAAACCTGGTGTCCTTTGGCTTCTGCCCTCCTTGGAGGCTCCCCTGATGGGGAGCTGCCCTTGTCCCTCATGGCCAGGGGGAAAGTGGCAGAGATCCCTCAGCTCCCTCCCACTGTGCTACCAGGCACTGGCAGCCCTTCAGACAGTTTGCAAACCTCAAATCCCTTCCATGTCAGCTGTAAAACTGTGGGTGAGAAGTTGGCTCACTCCTCTTTCTATCCCTCTCCCTTTTCACTACTTTACTCTTAAAAAAGAGAAAAAAAGAAAAAGGCTTTTCAGCAGTTGCTACTTACAGCAAGAAAAAAAAATAAAATACACCCCAAGCCTACACTTTGCTCCTTTTCAGTCTCTATAGCAACAGAACACAGCTGGCCAAAGCAATTATCCTGCCTTGGCTGGAGATGTTTAAAGGCTGCTGCAGGGATGGGAAGTTGTGGGAGCACTGTGAGGGTGATGGCAGAAACATTTGCATTGAATTGTGAGAGATGTTTTGACTTTGCTTCCAAATGAACATTGTTAAAGGCACAAAGACAGGATCATCTCAGAGGGCTGATGGGGAAAAGGAACAGCAGCTCCAGCTCCTCATCCACTGACTGGATCAGTTCACCCATTTACAGCCCTCACACTCTCCATTCACTGATTCTGTTTCTTTATGGTCTACAATATGCATTTTTGGCAACATTTTGTGTCTCCAAAGCATTTTGTTGTCTCCACCACACCAACTTCTTCATCTTCTTACCACACATTAATTACCCTCTGGGAGGTGTTCTGTAATTTGATTTTAAACCTGGATCTCTCTGCACTGACCCTTTACACCCCACAAAGTTCATTCAGCACTCGTACAAAGGAGCACCTGGAGACAGAGGATTCCTCAGTTCAGCTTCACCAGCAAAGAAAACATGTCCTGCAGCCAAGCACTCACACTAACTGGTGTGGCAGGAAAGCTGACAAAGCCTTTCCAAGGCAGAAGAAGCTGCCAAAGCCTATTGTGAGGGCCTCACCTCCTGGGTGAGAGAGCCTCAACCTCTGCCCTGTTCAGCTGTTAGAGCTGAGCTGACACACTCAGCCTGCAGTGCCCAAAAAATGACAACCCCAGGGACATTTTCTGGGTCCTCCCAGGCAAATTCAGTAGGTGTGTAAATAAAAACCAGCCCTGTCTCACCTGGTTTACCTTATTTTCATTGGGATCTGTGACTCGGTCTAATCCATACTCGAGGGCACTCAGCATGCCTGGCTGTGGTGAACAACAAACAAAGCTTTGTAACTCATTTGGTTTAAAGGCACAAATGCAGGAGGAGACCCCCAGGCCTCCACTGGCAGCAGCTCCCAGCCAGCAGTGCCTTGGGAACCCCCAGATTTGGCAATGCCCCTCTCCAGGCTGCAGCTGGACCTCTGTCCCTTGCAGCTTTGGGAACAACCAATTGTGGGAATCCACAAAATCAGAGGGTTTTGGGAAAGCTGCAAAAGGCAGGCCTCAGAGACAGTAAAACTGTGATTAGAGCTAAGCAGCAGCCATGAGATAGGTCAGCAGAAAAATTATTTAAAAAGTAGAAAAGCAAGTACAAATAGAACAATGGTCTGTGTATTAACGCTTGGATAGAATAACTCGCTAAGCTACAGAAAAGTTTATCTAGCAAGATATTAGGAATTTTGAAGCTTAATAACAGAGCTCTGTGCATTGTGTTTTAAGGCTTACAAGCAGGTATTGTATTCAAAATAAGCAGCATTGTTTAACCAGGGGTGTGTGCTTATAGTGATTGGATAGAACTACTGTCAATGTGCTTTTGCTTTGTGGGATTGGTCAGAAAACTTGTAAAGTGAGTTGTAACATTGAGTTCTTGGTCTGCTGCCTGTGAAGTGAACTGGTGGCATCTTCCCATTGTCATAACCATGTAATGAGAGTGATGCTGAAAAATCAAACAGCTCAAGGCACATTCCACAGCAGTCCTGTCCCGTTCGTGATTTGTACAGAGCCCCAGCCAGCAATAGGCATGCTGCAACGCTCTCCCACCCACGCCAAGGCCAGGCACTCACAGAGGAAGTGGGTGAGCCAGGCTGGCTGGTTGTGATGGACGATGGCCACGCAGGCAGTGTTGAGAGCCACCAGGCTCAGGACGATCCAGTAGAAGACCTGGGATTTGACCATGTGGCGCACGGAGATGCGCAGCAGCCGCTCCTTGTGCCGTAAGTAGGAGGCACCGTCCACCCTGGCACCTTTGAGGCCAGAGTGACTCGAGGGGTTGCCTAAAGGAAAAAAGAAGGGGAACAAGGAGTTGGATGTTCCTGTGATATGAGACAGGACATTGCTCTTATGGGGCACAACTCATCCGGAGAGTTTTTATGTGGCAGCATCTTTAGCAGCATCTCTGCTGCTAAACTAGCAGAGATGTCTCATTTGTGACGCTCTCCACGTGACGGGTGGGACTCTGGGAACCCAAGCTGCTGACAGAGGTTTGGGGGGAGCAAGCTGCAGACTGCACTGACCCAAGGTTGGATGGAGGGGTCTCCTCTGCGCCAGCCTCCGCTCGCCCACGGAGGAGATGTCGACACAGTGCTCGTCACCCGACATGGCATCCGTGCGGTTCCGCTTGATGGTGGCTCTCCTGAGCACTGGCAAGGCAAGAGGAACAAGTGTTGGAGTCTCAGTGGCCCAACTCTGACCGTAGCCAGCCCGTTGGATCAGGACCTGGTGGTCAGAACTCAGGTGTGGTAACAGGACAAAGAGACCCAGGTGATGCTAGTCCAGAGCTGTCCCTTGTGTGGGATCAGACACAGCATCCATGCTCTCTCAGGAGTTACGGTGCCAATCCACCTCCCCTCACCCCTCTCTTGGGCTGCAGTCCCCACTGGGGCCTCCCCATCCCAGCTGGAGGGTCTGAGCCTCCAGCTCCAGGCAGGCAGAAGGAAGGGCAGGCAGATTTTAAGGGCATTGCTGGTCTTACCTTCTAAGGCTGAGGTCCCCGAATTTTTGTTCTCTTCAGCCAGCATGACTTCCTCTATGCAAAACACACAGTTCAGCATCAAGAGACAAGGCACTGTCACACGTCACTGCCTGGTACTTAAGAACTTCCTCCAGCCCAGAGGCTGGCTCTAGATTGCAAACTCTTACCAAGTATTGGTTAAGGGCCCAAAAGAAAATTCTGGAGGGTGACAAGTGGCAGCTACCAAACATTGCATCAGAAAGAAGAATTCCTTGTGATCAGCCCTTCTCCCTCCACTGCCATAAGCTCATGAAGGAAGTTGAAAATTGTAGGCAGGTCTGGGGCTCAAGCAACCCAGCCCAGGGCTAAAACTGAGGTCTGGTGCTCAGGACTCATTTGAAGACACCCATCTTTTACAAGTCTAAATTCTGGATGAAAGTGTAAATCTTCCCTTCCCAGAGCTGAATGCACTGGCCTCATTCCTAGGAGGAGCAAGCAAGGACATGGGCTGTGGCAGTTTGGGAACCAACACCCACGGGCTGTCATGCCTGGTGTCAGGAGGAAGCCTGGAACTTCCACCACCCCCAGCCCAGGTCCAGGAGCCCCGAGGTAGGAACCAGTAAGTTCATCCCCTCCAGATGGCTCCAGGAGGAGATTTAACTGGAAAACCCTTCTCCCTGCTGACTGCTCTTCTTTCCCACTGCCCACCACTGCAGGGGACTCCAGCAAACGCCAGGAGAGAGGAAACCATGGCAGAGCGCAGCTGACAGCCGTGTTGCTCACAGCCTCCCTGCAGATGCAGTGTGCTTCCTGCACAGAACGTGACAATTTCATGCCACAGAACACAAGGACTCACCGGAGGCTGGTGATGTCCTTGCCTGCAGCCTGGTGGGACCAAGCTCACCCATGAACTCAACATCACCTTGAGCACCTTGGACACTTCAGAGCTCAGGGATTCCTTTGTATCCCCACCACCCCACAGCAGCAGCAGTGTGCTGTCCCCCCAGTGTCCCCTGGGCACCGTCCTTTACCCGCTTTGTCTATCCACGCCCGGTAGCCGTTGAGCTCCCGCTCGATCTGCTGCTGCCGCCGCAGCTTCATGAAGGCTCGGCGGTTCTCCACGCGCTCTCTCTCTTTGGCAAACTCCCTGGGGAAGGGCAGAAGGGAGGGCTGAGAGCAGGCCCGAGGGGCAGCAGGATGCCCAGGGGGCTGGGGAGCCATGGCACAGGAAGCAGGGACCAAGGTGGGTGTTGGGGATGGGCACAGGTACCCCCAGACAAAGCGTGGCCAGAGGATGGGTGAACGATCGGGGAGGAGAAAAGCAGCACTGGGTGGATGTGAGCAAACACCCTGCTTGGTTGCTCAGTCCTGCATGCTCCAGCTGGGAGCTGCTGTCACTCAGGGAGGATGATCCCAGCGCCACCCAACTCCAGAGCCAGCTCAGCTTCTGTGTGTCCCTTCAGGGAATAAAAACTGGGCACTGTGAGGAGGCACTGAGGGGATGGAGGAGGGAAGGTCCTGCCTTGCTTTCACCTCCTCCTCTGAATTCTTTTCCTTTCCAGCCTCTCCTCGGAGGATTTTCCCAGAACTTGAGACATGGCTGTCCTCCTCTGGATCTCAGGGTCTCACAAGAGCTGTCCAGGTGTGATGCCCAGCACAGACTCCCTGCATCTACAGAACTCCATCCCACACCCTCAGCCCCTTCCCAGCCCCAGGATGCTCCAAGGGAAGCGTGATAACAAAGAGTAAATGGCACTGTTCTCTCTGTGAGAGGAACATCTCTCTCCCCAGAGACCAGCAGCAATCTCAGGCCTCAGAAAAACAAAAACTATTCCAAAGAACGGAAAGAGCTGCTCTGTCTGCTGCAGAGAGCGTTCAAGTGCATTACCCCAGCTGAGCTATTACACCCTGATGCTGTGTGGGCTTCTGCATGTGTGTGTGTGTGAGTGTGTTTGTGTGGAAAGCCCGGAATGTTCCCTGCATCTCTTGTTTAAGATCCCCAGACAATCCAAGCGCTTTTCATTCCACCCCAGGAAGGTGCAGTTTCCTGCCGCTCCGGCATTAAGTGACAAACGACTCCCCCTCCAGCACTGCCTTTCAGACTGAAATGAGACTTTCTTCCTGGGGCAGGGAAGCAGGGCGGGGAAACAAAAGAAAAGGGAGAGAAAAGCAGCCTAAGTGAAGGGAAGGAGGGTGGGAGGAGATGGGGGAGAAGGAAGGACCTCCCCAGCCAAGAGTGAAATGCGCTCGCGGTTTTGGGCATGCCACGCCAAAGCACCTCCTTGCTCTAGCTGGAGGAAAGGCAGGAGCATTTTGGCTGTGCAATCACCCCTCACCACCCTTTGGAAATTTGGGATGTCAAGGAATGAGAAAATGCTGTTTGGAGCCAGAGTCAATGGGGAAGTTTCCTGTCCTCTGGTCCTTCCAGCTCTGCCCCACGGGCCATGATTCCACGGCAGCCTTGGCAGCACTTTTCCCAGACCCCATAGATACCAAATCCTAGAATGATTTGGGTTGGAAGGGGCCTTAAAGACCATCTAATTCCTTGCCATGGACAGGGACAGCTTCCACTACCCCAGGCTGCTGAGAGTCCCATCCAGCCTGGCCACGGACATTGCAAGGATGGGGAAGTCACAACTTCTCTGGGCACCCTGTGCCAGGCACCACCCTCACAGGCAGGATTTTGTCCCCAATATCTAATCCAACCCTGCTCTCTGTCATTGGGTAGCCATTCCCCCTTGTCTTATAATTACATGGCCTTGTCCAAAGTCCCTCTCCAGCTCTCTTGAAGCCTCTTTAGGCTCTGGAAGGAGCTCTAAGGTCTCCCCAGAGCTTTCTCCATTCTGGGCTGAACAACCCCAGTGTCGCAGACATCTTTTATGAAAAATCCTTTCCTTAGGATTTTTCCTCCTGAGAAGCTGAGAGGCCTCAG
>JAWWEY010000056.1:2584464-2596004 GCA_035582745.1 Loriotus luctuosus | reverse complement strand
GAGGGCTGAGCCACAATTCCAATGGGACTGCTGCCAGCACCCTGACCCACAGGGTGTCAGGCTGTGTTCTGACTCTGTCAGTGTTGTTTTGGTTACTGCATTGTTCATTTCATCTTTTTATTTTCTTCCCTAATAAAGAACTGTTATTCCTGCTCCCATATTTTTTGCCTGAGAGCCACTTAATTTCAAATTTATAGTGATTAGGTGGGAGGGGGTTTACATTTTCCATTTCAGGGGAGGGTCCTGCCTTCCTTAGCAGACACCTGGCTTTCCAAACCCAAGACAGAGAGGCCAATGGCCACCAAGTGATGGGGTGCCCATGGTTCTGGAGGAGGAGGATGGGTGCTTTGCTGCAGCATGGAGCAGTGGGTACTGATGGATTGTTTGGCTGAGTGACCCTGGGTGCAGCTCCCATCCCTGTTACCCTTTGGGCACCCACAGCTCCCCAGGATCAGGGCATCCACAATGCAGGAAAAACAAACCCCAGGTGCTGAGACTCACAAATGCAACAGCAGAACACTGCCAAGGTGAGGAGCTCAGCCCTTCTCAGCATCAACCCAGACAGAGGCAGCTTGGCTTCAGACATAAGAAAAATTGATTTTCCCAGCAGGAATTTCCAGTTCCCAACTGAGTGCACAGTCCTGGTGCTGTAATGAAACATCTGCTGCTTTCTCCATGCTATTTGCCTGGTTCTAGCCCCCCTCACTGCCTGCTGCTGTTTGCAAGGATCAGCCCTACCTGCTCTGATTTCCCAGGTAATACCTCAGTCCTTAACCCCACTCTGGCCTCTGAAGGCTCACTCAATTGTTTTCTAGGTCTGCATCTACCAGCCTTGCTTTGCACGTTGATGCATGATCAGAAAAAAGAAGAAATGAAAAAAAAAATCCATTGTTAACCAGCTAAAACTTCCTGCTTTTTCTTAATTAAAGCTGAGAGGAAGTGGCTTGTTCCCACTGAGTGATGCCTCAGCTAAAGGAAATAAATCTGTGAGTGGGGAGGGCAGGGCTGTGGCTGGCTCTTCCCAGTCTGGAGGGGATTTTTTCCAAAAATAGACGTGGCACTGGCATCTTCCAGCCTGGAACAAGGAAAGGGAGGATGGGATGAGGCTGAGCTCAGCCTAAGGCTCAGTTTCAGCCATACCCAGGGCCTCAGAGAGCAGGAGTCTGCTGGATTCCAGCAAAAACACAATTCAGCTGCTCACACACTTCTGGAAATGCCCAGGAAGATGAGGCCCAGCAGCTGCTGCAAAGTCTAAGCCTGGAGAAGCAAAGCCATGCTGGAAAAGCCCCCAGACCCTGCAACAGCCCCTCCCTGGCTGCTGCACAGCTTGGGAAAAGCCACCAGGGACCAGAGTGAGGAGGAGGCAGGGAAGAAGACATCCATCAGCCCTACCCACAAGGTGTGAGTCACTGTGCAGCTCAGCAAGGAAAAATACCCAGCCCAGGAGCTCCTGAGAGCACAGCCCAGCTCTGCCAGCTGATGCCCAGCAGAGCCAGACCTGGCTGCTGGAGCAGGCACAGGCACCAAGAGCTTGGGTTCATTCAAGCTCTCACAGCATCCAGGCAAAATGCATTTTAGAGGCTTCCTTGCTATCCCAACAGACCTTTGGGTCATTCTTCTTCCAGCCAAGATGGTTTAGAAGGGGAGGAAAAACCAGAATAAAACATCCTAAGTGCTAGCATGATGAGCAGGTGTTACAGGGCTCTCTGACCCCCTCACAGCCACAAAGACCAAGCTGCACATCCAGCCTGAGTCATTCAGAGCAGCCTCACAGCAAGAGCAGGGCACTGCCCACCACCCCTACAGCAACCCCCTGTCCTTTCCCTGTGTCCCATGGCAGGATTGCTGCTGTGGGCACCATCTGCCTACTACAGAGGCAGCACAGGGGGTGCTGGCAGCTGGGAATGCACAGAAGGAGGTGCTGGCAGCATGGCAGGGATCCCTCCCTGCAGCTGTGGATGCACACATAGCCCAGGGCTGGCAGCATGGCAGGAATGCCTCCCTGCAGCTGTAAATGCACACAGGGATGTGCTGGCAGCATGGCAGGAATCCCTCCCTGCAGCTGTGGATGCACACAGGGATGTGTTGGCAGCATGGCAGGAATCCCTCCATGCAGCTGTGGATGCACACAGGGATGTGCTGGCAGCATGGCACGAATGCCTCCCTGCAGCTGTGGATGCACACAGGGCCCAGGGCTGGCAGCATGGCAGGGATCCCTCCCTGCAGCTGCAGCAGCCCAGGCACAGCGTGTGTCAGCTGGGGGCACAGCGTGAGCACAGGCTCAAGCAATTAACAAAGCTTCTTTCCAGGATTTTAGCTCCTCATGGGTCTAAGCCTGTAAGGTGCTCGCTGGGCGCGGGCTGAGCATCCTCAGCTCCCACCATGGGCAGCAGTAAAGGTGCCTGGTGCTCCCAGGAGCTCTGAGGATGGGGCTGTCTGCACACAGACCACACTGCCATGGAACAGCCGAGCCTCCACGGCTTCTCCAAGGTCTGGAAAAAACAGAGCAGGAATGAAAGTGGAGATGAGAGCCAAGGGCGCTCTCACTGACCACCAGGAGCTTCCCTTCCTGCTGCTAACAGGTCCTGGACTTGCAAAGCACTGGAAGTGCTCATCCCCCTGGCTGCTCTCAGTGTGAGTGGTGCATTCGCTGTGTTTTGACTGATCTTCCCACCTGAGGAGCTGGGAGTGCTGTGCAGAGCCTGCTGCACTCCCACGGAGCAGCTGAAGCACAGCTGCAGGCAGTTGTTTTCTCGAAGCACAGCTTCTCCTCCTCTGCACCCCCGCACACAACTCCACCGAGTATTACTCAGTACAGAATTTGGCCTGGAGTGTTTCCCTTGGCAGGGCTCCCCAGCCAAATTTACCCTGCAAGACACAGCACCACAGAAAATACCCTCTTTACTTCCTCTGGTGTAGTAGGTACTGCCAGACTTATACCTTAGCATTGAATATCCCCAAATTCCCATCCCTTTACCCCTGGAATCCTCCTTAGGTTGTGGGCATTGAGGAAAGCTAACTACAATTCAAACAGCAACTTGCTGGTTGTACTTGTCACTGGAAATTCAGTTAATTCCATCCAACAGGATAAGCCACACTCAGGAGAGGTGGGTGGGAGAAAAGCTAGCTTAACACACTGCTTTTTAAAATCTGCAGTACCAGCTACGCTACAACTGGCTATGCTTTGAATGAATGCTACAGAAAAAGCCCACCAAATGCTGCACAAAATTAGACATTACACCCAAAAGCGTGGGCATGCACCATCCTACTCCATCTACTGCTTCTGGCCACAAATACACTCATGTCTGAAACACTGGAAGGAGGCAGAGAGCAGGCAGTTGGCTGTAATACACCCTCTGAATGTGGACATCAGCTGAAAGCACTGGGAACACACACCGGACCACAGGAGCAGAGCTACACTGAGTGGCCTGGCACTGCAAATGATGGGTTTTTCCCTGAAGCGGACGCAGATTTGAGGGACTTAAAAAAAAAATAATGGAAGAGGGAGAAAACGTGTCAGGGCAACCATTCCGCTGAGATAAACTACAAAAGATAAATACCATTACAGATCTATTTTCTCCATCACTTCAACACACGCTGCCCCCCGAGCCAGCTAGGATCTACGGCGCTCCGCAACAGGTCACGGTTCCAAACTCCTGGGCAGGGGCTGTCCCAGAGGTGCCCGGGGAGCGGTGGCCGAGCAAGATGCAGTGAACGCGGCATCACCCCGAGCACGGCCAGCGCTGCCCTGGGCACCGCACCGCGTCGCCCGGCGCGCCCTTAACGGTGCGGCTGCCCCCGGCGCGGCTGAGCCCTCACCTTTTTGAGGAAGGCCATCCGCGGGCGGTAGCGCTGTCCCTGGTCGAGCCGTGTGACGGTCATGGTGTCGGTGGCGGTGCCGCTGATGCCGGTGGCGGTGCGAGCGGAGCGGCCCCGGCCCGGCGCACCTGGCTGCCCTCACCGCCACACGCCGGGGGCGGCGCCACCGCCGCGCGCCGCAGCCAATCAGCACCCGCCGCCCCGAGCTCATTTGCATGAAGGAGCGGGGCGGCCGCTTGGGGGCGCTCGTGGGAGAGCGCGGAGGGGCTGGGATGGGATAGGATGGAATGGAATGGGATAGGATGGAATGGAATGGGATGGAATGGGATGGAATGGGATGGGATGGAATGGAATGGAATGGAACGGGATGGAATGGAATGGGACGGGACGGAATGGAATGGAATGGAATGGAATGGAATGGAATGGAATGGAATGGAATGGAATGGAATGGAATGGGACAGCCAGGTTCTTGGGGCTGGGTTTGGAGCAGGCACAGACAGCGATGGAGGCTGACTGTCCATGAAGGGTGATGTGATACTCGGGGCAGCATTTCAGGGGGTGATCCATGGTCACAGCATCCTGTTGGGCCACGGCTCCCCAGGGCGTGCAGGGTCCAAGGAATGACAGCCCCATCCCTCAGAGTTTTGGGTCATGACCTGTTGCAGAGCCCTGTAGACCCCAGGGGTCAGGCTAGGGGGTGCAGCTTGTGCTGATACTGAAGTGATGGAGAAAATAAAGGCACAAGAACATTCTGGAATCTGTGAAGTCACGTTAAACAAGCTAAGGCCAGGGTGCTGTGGCTGAGTGTCGTGTGTGTGTGAGGGCTGAACAGTGCTTTGGGCACATGGCCCTTGGATGCCACCAGCCTCTGACAGCTCAGCTGTGCATGCAGGAGCCAGATGGGCAGTTTGGGGAGTTGGTGACTTCACACAGGGAAATTGTGATGAAGAGTGACCAGAGGAAGACCATGTGGTGAGAGTTCTTCCTCACAGTGGAACTGCCTCATGCCAGGGTTTGGGCAAGGGGACAGTACCCGACTGGCAGCACTGGAAATCAAGAGCTCCAGCAAGATTTTGCCTGGTTCCTCCAAAAAGTGGTAGAGTTTCCTCTGCTGCCCCCAGCTCAGCTGCCAGCACAGCTGGGCAGGAGGAGAGGCTGAGTCCTCACTCACACAGAACCTGATTGTGCCAGGGCTCACATGATGCATTCCCAGGAATTCTTGCCAGCCAAAAGGCACTGCTCTTTGTGTGAGTACCTCCTGCACACCCCAGAGAACACCCACACAGGAGAGTGTGCTCACACCTGTGTGTGCCCAGAGTGCCACCTCTGCATGTCCTGAGCAGGCACTCACACCTCCCTGTCTGTGAGCTGATCCCACCCAACACTGTTGGCATTCTCCCTATGTGCCCAGGACACACAGAAACAGATTGCACGGGCACATTTGTACTCCCAGCCATGTGTGTATGTGCAGGAACAGATTGCACAGGCACATTTGTACCCCCAGCCAGGCACATTTGTACCCCCAACCATGTGTGTGTGTACAGAAACAGATTGCACAGGCACATTTGTACCCCAGCCATGTGTGTGTGCACAGGAACAGATTGCACAGGCACATTTGTACCCCCAGCCATGTACACACACTTCACACCAGGGTTGCCATGTCACACAGGGAGCACTCACACCCCACATGTGGGCAGCTGTTTCTCAGGACAGTGCCTTCCCCACCAGGGTGTTTGTGACTGCTCTGGATTTGGGATCTGTGGTTCTAATACTTGAGGGGAGCAGGCTGGCTCTGAGCTGAAGCAGAGCTTTTTCCATGAACAGTAATGCCCTGAAGGCACAGGCTGCTTTCCCAATTGCTTTGCTGTTCTGTGGAAATGTTTTATCTTTAGCTCTGCTCTTTCATGGCACCCAGACAAGCCAGTGCTTTGGAAGGCTTTTCCCCTGTGTCTGCTCAGCCCTTCCCATGTGGGATTCCCCTGTAAGTAACAGCAGCTGCTGATCAGACACTCTGCTCCTCTCAGATGAGTAACCTGTCTTTCCACACTGGTCCCCAAGTTATCCTGCCTCATGCTCCAAGGCATCAGCTGATGGCCAAATGAGCAGGAGGGGAGCTCCTCATGCTTGCAGTGTCTCAGAATTCAGGGTCTGAACTGCTGTTTTGTTCTACCAAACCAAGCTCAGATCCTGGTGCCCCTCTGAAAGGCCAAGGGTGGCAAACTCCAGCAGCACAGATGGTCCTGAAGGCAAAAGGGAGGAAAAAGGAGTTCAGAGAGGAGTTAGGGAGCAAAAGAAAGGACAGCAAAGGCAAGCAGGTGTTTTGATGATGCTAATGAACTAAAAAGCTTCCATCTCTTAGAGAGACTGACAGTGGCAGGAGTACATACAAGGAATGCTCTGGGAGATAACATCAGAGTAAGGAGCACATAAAAAGATGCAGCTCATTTTCTTGGTTTGATAGGCAAAATAGGGAAACTTGTTATAGTCTACAATGATTCCTCTGAACCATTTCCAGTTTAAAACCAAACTTGGTCTGTTACACAAGTGGTGGTAAAAGGACTCAGAAATACTCCAGGTGTGGTGCTAACACTGGCCTAAGTAAAGGATCAACTACCAACAACTTCCCATGTCCCACATACTTAAAGGAATAAAAATGGTCATTTCATCCCAAAATGCTGACTTTAACAGTTCCACTGAGGAATATAAGAGACATATTTGAAATCTGGGTCTTCAAGTGAGTTCAAAAATAAAATGGTCTTGCAGGAGATCCAGGAAAAATAGCCCTGAGAAGCTCACGCTGAGGTGTGAGCTCTTCAGCCTCGCTGAGCTCCAAAGATTCTGATAATTTTAAATCCTTCCGATCCCCCAAACACCCCCTCACAGGTCAGGTGTGGGGTTTTTCTATTTCTAGTCTTCTCTGACAAGCTGTGATGAAGCTTATGGATATTCCTCTATTACAAAGCTACTTTGTGTAATTTCCACAAGATGTCCAAGGTAAATTCAGCTTTGAGTGACCCAGAGCACCAAACACACACATGAACTGAGATTTCACCTGTGCCCAGGTGAACCACCCCAGCAGTTAATGCTCTTGGCAGATCTGCCACATGAAGCACGAGGCATTTAAATCAGATTATAGAGGCTTGTCTAGGGCAGACACTCCTGGACTTCTAATCACGAAACCCACACTTGTGGAAAGCAAAGAATTCTCCAGTCCTTGACACAGCCTGGCTGGCTGATGTGTGAATTTGTTGGTCAAGAAAACAAGGGACTTGAACAGCAGGAAGAGTGGTGGAGAGCACCAGCAGCAGCCATGGAGTCTCCTTCCAGATTTCTGACTCCCCACGTTCACCCTGGCCTTTCTGCCCCCCAGATAATGCAGAAAGACATTCCCTGGGGAGTTCCCTTAACCTCCTGTTTTGTATGGTAAATGCAGTGGTATTTATGTAGCTGCAAGTTTCCATGGGTGTTCTACCCCACACAGAGGGTGAATGATGCTATAGTGGAAATACAAACATCACATCACATCACATTACATCACATCACATCATCACAGGGCAGTGCTGAGTGTCCATGGGCTCCCCAGAGCCCACACACCCCTGCCAGCCTCTCACACAGAGCATGTCCAGGATGGGGAAAGTCTGCTGAAAGCTGGATTTTATCCCTCTGGTCTCCTTGTGCAGCCCCACAAGCTGTGATTGTTCTCAGCAGACCCACTCTCAATTCTCCAGAGTTTCTTTTGTGGAAAGCACTGCCGAGGGAATCCCCCCTTGTCTTTAAAAGGTCACATTTCCTACGTGGTTGCCCCTTTTTCACACATCAGAAAGTTGAATCATCCAACACAAAAGGCATGTGGTGAGTAAGCCACCTCTCTATGTAAGGAAGCTGGGGACGCCCTGAGGGGAAGGAAGGGGTAACGTAAGTGAAGCAAGTGACAAGTGGGGGCTCGGTTTTAGCACGCAGTTCCTTCCAGGAAGGTTTCAAAGCAGTTTGCCAAAAATAGAAATAAAAATGTGTGAACTGTGGCATAGAGAGAGGCGTGACTTAAGCTCAGCTCTGCCAGCAAGGTAATGGTTAAAGGAATATCTCCAGGGTCCATTGTCCTGCCTGGTGGGGCACAAGCACTGAAAATGAGAAGTTTCCTCAGCAGCCTCATGGGAAGAGCTGCGAGCACAAACGGGCAGCGTTTGTTTCCCGTCATTCCCGGGCTTTCCAGGAAAGCCGAGGAAAGCAGTGGCAAAGAGGAAGGAAAAAAGCCAAGCAGAGAAAGACCTTGTGCACCCTGCCTCAGAGATGAAGCCTGGCTGTGGGGTGGGAGGATGCAGCTGGCCTCACAGCTGAGCTGGGTGGTGCTGAGCCCTCTCCAGGGAACAGTGACATGCAGGGCAGGAACAGCCCCTGTGCAGGGCAGCAGCTGAGATCCAGGCTGAGATCCAGGCTGCTGGGCCAGCACACAGGAATGGAGCTTTGGAGAGCCCCCCAGTGAAGGGGAGAGCAAAAGGGAGGTCAAGGACTCCCCAGCATTTAACAGACTCAATTGTAGAAACTTGGAGTTCTCTGCAGCTAGGGAGGTGAGATGAGGGTTGAGTCAAATATCTTAAAACTTCATTTTCAAACTGAGCCCAGAGCTCAGGAATGACTGGCTTCCACATCTGAACCAAGAACACCAGGATGTGCTCCTTGTATTAATTTTGCACCACATCCTGTTCTCCCACAAGAAATGCTTTTTTCTTTTTTCTGGTAAGGCCCTGTGAAATAATTCCCATGCAGTTTATCTCTGTGTGGGACCAACCTAAGGTGAGAACACTGAGACCCATTTCAGAACACTGATACTCATTTCAGATTTTGAAGGTCCTTCCAGTTGGAGCCAAGTGACATTTCCTTGTTCTAAACTCACCACACATTTATTTTTTCACATTTATTTCTTCCTTTTTCTAAGTTATGATTAATGTTGGGGAAGAAAAGCAGAAAGAGATTGTGAGGAAACTCAGTAGATATCAAAGACTAGGAGATGTAAGGAGAGACAAATGTTTAATGCAATCTTTGCACTACGATGATGTAACTGATGGTAGTTAATTTATTAAACATATGACTAAAAGAACAGCTGTGCTTAGGGCTGGGTTGAATGAAGTGTGGGATTTTCAGTCATTGGGCAGGTCCCTCAGCCCATGGGTTGTTCTACCCCTCACATGCAGGGTTACCATTGAAAATAAGTCTTCACTCCTTTTAACTCAGTGTCAGATAGAGAGTCCCACTCTCTTTTTCTCACTCTACCTCGGGAGAGCTCGGCCCCAGGCTGTTTGGCCAGCCCTGCAGCACCGGGGAGCTCTTCTGAGCCAGGCAGAGAGGAAGGACGTGCCGATTTTTCCAAGCGTTTTAACAAAACGACTCTCTTTCTGCAGCGAGAACAAAACCTGCTTAGCTGGCAAGCACCATCCTGCCCCCCCGACCCGGGGCTGACCTGCCCGGGCTGCCTGCCCAGCAGCTTCCCCGCAGCCACGCTGAGCCTGGGGCTCGTCTCCACGGAATCCAGATTGGTTAAAATCAGAAGGGACCTCCCAAAATCATCCAGCCCGAGCCCCCTGCCTAAGCAGGGTCATCCAGGAACAGGTCCAGATGTGTTTGGAATGTCTCCAGAGAGGGAAACTGCACAATCTCCCTGGGCAGCTGTTCCAAGGCTCTGCCAGCTCCATGGAAAGAAGTTCTTCCTCGTGTTGAGGTGGAACCTCTTGTGTTTTAGTTTGTGGTCATTGCTCCTCATCCTGTCACTGGGTACCACTGAAGAGTCTGGGACCACCGTCTTAACATTCACCTTGGAGATATTTATATGCATTAATGAGATCTCTCAGTCTTCTCTCCTAAATATACCCATGAGAAGCCAGGGACAGGGACAGGGACAGGAGTGGCTGTGTCAGTTCCTGTGTCCAGTTCTGGGCCCCTCAGTTCAGGAAGAAGATCCAAGGGCTGGAGCATGTCTGGAGAAGGGCATGGAGCTGGGAAGGGGCTGGAGCACCAGGAGCTACTGAGGGAACTCTGGGGGCTCATCCTGGAGAAAAGAAGGTTCAGGGGGGACCTTCTCACTCCATAACCCCTGAGAGGAGGGTGCAGCCAGCTCGGGGTCAGGCTCTGCTCCAGGGAACAAGGGACAGGACACGAGGGAACGACCTCGAGATGCTCCAGGGGAGGATGTTGGGGTTGGATGTTAAGGAAAATTTATTCACAGAAAGGGTAATCAGACATTGGAATGGACTGTCAGAGATGCGGTGGAGACACCCTGGAGGTGCTCAAGGAAAGCCTGGATGTGGCAATTGGTGCCATGGTCCAGTTGACAAAGGTGATTAGTCACAGATTGGGCTGGATGATCTCAGAGATCTTTTCCAACCTAATTGATTCTGTGTTTCTATGATTTAGTTTCTTCTGCCTGACTGCAATGAGAGGACCAGTGGACATGGCCTCAAGATGAGACATGGGAGATTCAGATTAGATTAGAAAAAAAAAATTACTTTTAGGGTGGTCTGGTACTGGAAGAGGCTGCCCAGGAAGGTGATGGAGTCACCATCCCTGAAGGTGTTTGAGAAACATCCAGACCTGGTGCTGGGTGATGTGGTTTTGTGGATGCTGGGTGAATGGTTGGACTCGATCTTAAAGGTCTCTTCCAAAGCTTTATAACTCCATGAAGTCATTCTCCACCTTAACTTTATTTCCCATTACAAAGCACGTTAAAATCATAATCATGTGCATCTATAAACCTTTAACTCCATTACACAGCAGCACCCTGTTCCTCAATGTTCTTTCACCGTGTTTCCTCGTGAGCAGCCAGGAGGTACAGAAAGGATTCAGAAACACTCCAGAATAGCCTGGATCTCCTCCAGGAACGGTGCTGAAAAATCCC
Organism: Loriotus luctuosus; assembly: GCA_035582745.1. Lineage (NCBI taxonomy): Eukaryota > Metazoa > Chordata > Aves > Passeriformes > Thraupidae > Loriotus > Loriotus luctuosus. Next base: position 2,585,296 of record JAWWEY010000056.1, on the reverse strand, counting down.
AATTTCAAGCTCAAGTTCAAAGCAACTTGGAGGGATTTCTTGAGGAAAAGGCAGAGTATTACAAGTAAATTATCAGTCCGGTTAAAAAGCGCTCTGCCTGTCAGAAATCAAGGAGCGTTCGGAGGCTGTGAGGTGCCTGGGGGACGGCCGGGGTGGGGTGTGCAGGGCCGGGGTGGGGTGTGAGGGCCGGGGGTCGGGCTGGCGGTTCCCGGGGGTCGGGCTGGCGGCTCCCAGGGTCCCTGTCGGTGATTCCCGGGGTCGCTGTCACCGACCCGCCGCCCTCCGCTCCCGCCATTTCCTGTGAGGGACAGGGGAGGGGGCGGAGCCGGCGCTTTGGGCGGGGCACGCGGCCGTCACGCGCCGGGCGTGGCGGGGCGCGCAGGCGCGGTGCGGGGCGCGCGCGGCGCTGGGCGGCGGGCGGGCCGGCGCTCCCCTCGCTGGCAGCGCTCGCTAAGATGGCGGATTTCCTGCCGTCCCGCTCCGCGCTGTCCGGCTGCTTCCCCGGCTGCCTCCTCACCAGCGGCGAGGCCGAGCAGCAGAGCAAGTCCAAGGAGATCGACAAGTGCCTCAACCGCGAGAAGACCTACGTGAAGCGCCTCGTCAAGATCCTGCTGCTGGGCGCGGGCGAGAGCGGCAAGTCCACCTTCCTGAAGCAGATGCGGATCATCCACGGGCAGGACTGGGACCGCGCGGCCCGCGAGGAGTTCCGCGCCACCATCTACAGCAACGTGATCAAGGGTGGGTGAGGGCGGCGGGCACGGGCTGCCCTGCGAGCGCCGGGCCCGGCCGGGCCGAGGCGGGGAGAGGCGGCTCGGGCGGGTCCCGCGGGCCG
>JAWWEY010000056.1:2553164-2584364 GCA_035582745.1 Loriotus luctuosus | reverse complement strand
GCCGGGCTCTGCCTCTGGAGTGAGGCCAGAGAAAGGCAGCGGAGCTGGGGAAGGGGCCGCCGCCGCCTCCTCCCGCGCTGTCCCGGCGCCTCAGCCTCCCCCGGGGCCGGCGCGCAGCCCCTCCGCGCCCGCGGGGCTGTCACCGCGCCGCCCGGGTGCGGCCCGCGGGGCGGCTCCGGCCCCGGGAGCAGCGGTTTGAGCCCGGGAGGTGCCGGGCTCTGCCTCTGGAGTGAGGCCAGAGAAAGGCAGCGGAGCTGGGGAAGGGGCTGGAGCACAAGCGGCGGCTGAGGGAGCTGGGGGGGCTCAACCTGAAGAGCAGGACGCTCAGGGATGATCTTATCGCTCTCTACAACCATTGAAAGGACGTTGTAGCCGGGTGGGGTCGGGCTCTGCTCCCAGGGAACCAGAGATAGGATGAGGGGACAGTGTTAAGCTGCGTTATGCTGGACATTAGGAAGAATTTCTTCACTTCATACACGGGAATGGGCTGTCCAGGGAGGTGGTGGAGTCACTGTCGCTGGAGGTGTTTAGGAATGGACGTGGCACTTAATGGCAAGTCTGGTTGACAAGGTGGTGTTCGGTCATAGGTTGGACTGAATGATCTCAGAGGTCTTTTCCAATCTAATTGATTCGGTGATTCTGTGATTTCCTGGTAATGCGAGTGCAGTAATGAGCGGTAATGGATGGGGGGAAGATGCACCTGGAAGTGCGTGAGGAGGAGCCCAGCCCTGTGTGCTTTCAGCATTTCGCTGCAGTGGAGGAATCGCTGCCGTTGTGTTGGAAACTCGGCTGACACATCAATTAACTGCAACCCGCAGGCAGAGCCTCTCTCATAGATGCTTTGCCAAAACCTCCACACATGGTTTAGGGGAGTAGTGGACGCTTGATTTCACTGCTGTCATCCTGACTTCATTGGTTATCCTCACTCATTTTCTCTCTTATCTAAATTGCTCCTTGGATTTTCAGTTTGGACTGTGTAATAGTTGGACAAAATCTTAATGTGGTTTCTGAAAACAGCAAAATGTTGCCAGACTCAGCCCCTGAAAATCCAACAATTCTCAAAGAGTTGTTTTACAAACCTGCTGATGAATCAAGCCTGGAAAAGCTACTGATAGCAGTAGAAGGCAGGAGAAATCACACACATGTATGTCAACCAGGTTAAAGTTTACATGTATCTCAACCAGGTTAAAGTTTATTGTTAAAGCTGCTTGGTACTCTGTGAAGGTATGCACGTAGGAGCTGCACATCTGTCTGAGAGGCTGTTTTCCTGCAGTCACAGGTAGATTTGACAGACATCTGCCTTTGACAGAGAGAAAAACCATGGAAAGGGAGTGAACCTTGACAAAACACTTTGGCACTGAATGAGGGTGTTACTGAACAGTCATTTGTTGCCACATCTAAATTTCCTTATATCTCTTCCTATGACTTTACAGTTGCTTATTCTTTCTGAAATTTTTTGTTTTTTTCATCGATAAATTTAGTACTAGAAATCATTTCCCTGCATTTACCTTATCAATATGAGCACAGTGGGTTTTTATATTCTTCAGAAGGAGTTTAAAAAGAAGTTTAAAATACTCTTGTAGAGAATATTTACCAAAACAGCCACAGAAGTGCAGGAAGGCCTTTAGGTGATATAATTCTTCTGCAATTAAGCTGTAGAAACATACTTTTAGCAAGTGCAATGATTTTAGTGCATGTCTTAGTCTCTCTGAAAATATTAAAGGCACTGATAGAAATACTGTCAGTGGTAGAGGTTCTTTGTATAATTTGATATAACTGGATACCAAGTTGATAGGAACACAAAACCTTGAGAACCTTAAAGCAAGAAATGAGGTGGTGTAACATATTTTGAAATAAACTTTTAAGTTTACTTTGTACTCAAGCCGAGTGAAAGAGTTTTGTAGCACAGATTGGATAAAGTTAGTAATTAAAAAGAACACTTTTTCGGGAATTGAATTTACACTGTGGAGATAATCCTGTTGATGGTAGTCATGTTTTTAGATAGCAAATCTGGGTTTGCTGTTACCTGTAAGTGTAGTGGCTTGGGTCAGTTTTTTGGACACTACGGGTGGATGTTCCTGTTGAGCTTTGTGCAGAGTAGGTGCATTGTTCCTCTGTGGCCTGGTGAAACAGGAGATGCTGAGAAACTGCTCACAGTGCCTTTCCTTGTCATTGCAGGTGTGCGAGTCCTGGTGGATGCCAGAGAGAAGCTCCACATCCCTTGGGGAGATCCTGCCAACCAGAGCAACGGTGACAAGGTGATGGCTTTCGACACGCGCGCGGTCACCGTGGTGCAGGGCATGGTGGAGACCGGGGTCTTTTTGGACTACCTGCCTGCCATCCGAGCCCTGTGGGCAGACAGTGGCATCCAGCACGCCTATGACAGGTGCAGGGAGTTCCAGCTGGTAAGATTTGCCTTTCAGTGCCCTTTAGTGCCTGTTTGTGATTTTGTTCCTGCCTTGCTTCTCTGTGAAACGCCGACCCAGCCGCTTCCGTACACGTTTTTGAGTGGTTGGCTAGTTACTCTGTGGTGTTGCACACAGCTGCATTTAGCTACTTCCCCCCCTTTTTTAATAATAATAAAAGAGATTCTGACGTAATCGTCCTCATTTCATATGTGGGAAAGCTGAGGTATTGAGGGCTTTTAAGTTTTGTAACAAAGCTGGTACCTGCACAGTATTTTTACTATATGATTATTACCATCCTTTTATTAACTGGTGCATCAACTTAACCAAGCCAAGCAAAAAAAAATGGTTTGTCAAAAGAAAGACAGGCTTTATAGTAATGTGATTTTTGAAGAAAAGATATGCATGGGTTAATGAGAAGAATTTAAAAACCACTCCCTTCTCTATTCCAGTTTGAGCAATCTAGCAAACATTCCCTCTGTATACTTCCTGTTTAATTTTGAATGTCTGTGTTAATACTCATGTAATGAGATTTTTGTTGCATTGAAGTTCTCAGCTTCAATGTAGCAAAATGGAATGGAAATATAATGGAATTCACAATTTTATTTTAGTGGGGTAGAGATGGAGTACACAATTCAGTAGTGGGTTTGAAAGGAAAAAGAAACCTCTGGATTCTTGAGCAAGAGCTCAAACTGTCTGTGACAGCTGAACTCCCTTTGCTCCATTCCCATGCAAATGCTGCAAAAAGAAATGAAAAATTTTGAGTTAAATTTGATTGTTGGTTCATAGACTTGTGTATGCCAGTGGCATAGGGTTTTGTGGGGGTGGGGGTTGAGAACCTTAAAATAGATTAAATCTGTTCTGGTAGGTCTCTCAAACATAAGTGGCTTTGTGTTTTATGTCTTAAAAATAACCTTTGTGTTAGTGTGAATCCAAACAATAGCTCATGATGTCTCCTGTTGAGCTATTATGAATGGTTGTGTAATCATAGCCTGACTTAAAGAGGTTGTGTAAATATTCTATAAATATGTATTGCCCTGATCATGGAATGTCTTCTGCAGATTGCAGAATGGGCAGGTGCTGCAGTGGCCTATCACCTGCCCAGCCCTGGGCTGAGCTCTGTAAATAAGTTCCTAAGGAGACCTGTTGCTCCTTGAGTTTCACCTTCAAGTGATCATAAAAGAGTAATTGCTCTTCTGTAGTCAAGATTCTGGTGCAGATGTGACTTCTAGTGGTGCAATTGCTGTGCTGGAGGGATCTGCTTAAAATCTGTTCAATAAAACAGTTTTGTCTTCGATTAAATGTGTTTAGTGACTTGAGGCTGTGTAGCAAAGGGAAGGGAGCAATTACTGTTCTGTCATCTGGAGGCCCTGGGAAGTGGGTTCTTTCCATAACTGAAACATGTGCAGAGTTTCACTTTGAGTGGGTTGTGAAGAGGGTAGTGAAGAATTTGTTCTTCTGAACCTTACAGAAAGAAAGCTGTTGCTTTCTTCTGTAAATCCCTAAATCTGTGTAATTATATGCAAAAATATATATTTATCATGTTGTGCTTTAGGTAAAACTCAGGAATATTTGTAGGTGCTCTTAATGGTTCAGTACTATCCTAATAATTTTTAAAAGCAAGGTAACTGCTTTATTTATTCTTATATTACTTTATTTCCTAAATCCTTTCAAAATCTCAGCTGGACATATTTATGCCAAGTTATAAACATGAAAGAAACAAAAAAGGCAGCTGAATGATGTCATTGTGTTGAGTGCAGGCACTGTGATCTGTGCTGGCCAAGCATGAAGTCTCAGTTTTACCCCAGTAAGCTTCAGCTTAACTTCTGCCAGAGCTCCATGTGGGCAGCAGAGCAGAGGGAAGCTCCTGGAGCAGTGTGGATTCTTGCTGTACCTGCTCCAGGCTTTGCAGGAGAGTTCTCAGAGAGTTCTGTGCTGTGACAGGAGAGGAGGGACACAAATGGTTAAGGAGGGAGTGACAGGCGTGTCCCAGTCAGGAGGTAGAGCAGGGGGAAGTTCAGAGAGACACAGACAGTTCAGGCGTGTCAAGTACTGCCTCTTGAAGTGAAGGCTCCAGACTAAAAATTTTTAACACTGTAGAACAGGGAAAAAGAGGAAAATACTGTTCTGCTTCCAGTTTAGCTGCTTGTAGCAAAAAAATATTATGAGAGATAGCAGCAATGATTAGATGAATAAGAGAGAGGGAAAAGTGGCACAAAAATAGTGTAAAGCTCTGGGGCTGACGTGGTAGAGAAACATTATTGGGCTGTATCTGCTCTAACTTCTTTTCAGACTGTTGAGTGAGTTTAACTTTTCACTGGACTGAAAAACATGGCTCATACTAAGAGGGCACAGGCAGAAACAGTGGGGAAGTGTTTGCCATGGGAATAGGACACTCTGGGACAGAGGTAGAGGTGAGCAAATGGAAAATGGAGCAATGATGGGTAAGGAGTGAAAAATGTCAAAATTTACATGTAAATTCTGGAGGAAAGGCAGCAAGAATGTGTACTGTAGAAGCCATTTGTAGCCTGGGTAGAGAAAAAAGGTTTAAAATTGAGATTTCTGCAAGAATATGGTTAAAACATCAACATATATGTACGTTTGTGAGGGCTTGTAAAGCTGCTCTTGCTTTTATGTTTTCCTCCAGGATCTTTTACTGATGATGTTGGGAGCCTAAGGAAACAATGAGATCTTTTTATAGCAGCAAAAAAAAAAAAAACCAAAAAAAGAACTTGGTTGTATTTTAATGGAATTAGGAATCAGCATTTCCATGTCTAGTTCACTGGAGTGTCCTTCCTCATTTTGTTAACTCAAGTGGTCATGGGATAACTAATATGATTTATTTTCCTTGGTATAAAAATAGGGGCCTTCTGGCCACTAGCAGCAGCATTTATGAAAATTCATTAGGTCATGCTTGTGTAGTGCTTTAAAACTGGAAAGAGCTAATTACAGCTTAGTGCAATATGTGCCACTTCAGTGCTTCCCAGGTGGTTGATGTTATAATCCCTCACATTTTATTACAAACCAGACTCATTCAGGTGCTTGTTCCGCTAGCACAGGTAGCTGCAGGCTGGCCTGGCTCTGCAGCTGAGGCAGTTCTGTCACTTACACTGGAGGTTCTGGTCATCCTCAGGCTTCCCCTCCATCCCCCAGGTTTGTTTCTCCTCTGGCCTCTCAGGAGGCTGACAGGGCTGAGTTAGAGATTGAGTCTGAATCAGCCCAACACCTGACACCTCATTAACATTTCACATTTCCCGTCAGTGCTTGGTTTCCGGTAAAAATCTGAAGTGACTTGGATAAACAGAGCCATTCTGTCAGTTCTGCAGCATGCAGGCTGACTTACCTGAGCATTTCCTGGTTGCTGTGTTTGTGCTGCTGAGCTTTCAGTGTGTGGTGGAAGGGTTTGCTGTTCTCCTGGAGCTTTGCTGAGCAGCCTTTGGTGCTGTGGAACACTGAGCAGGGCCCTTGTGAGTAAGAGTAGCCTTGTGCTTCCCTCTCATGTCAGTCATTTCTTGAACTTGCTGTGAGAACTGTTAACAGAGAAGCATTTTGAAGTGTTCTCCAGGAGTCTCATTGTTCTCTGAGAATGGAAGTGTGATGAGAGCCGAGTTGCTCAGATGTGTGATAAGCTTTGAATGTGTTTAGGGTTTGTTCTTGTTGAAGGTAACTTTTGGGTGGGTTTTGATCTTTGCCACCAGCAGTTGTTGATCTTCAGACAGATGCTTAATGCCCTACTTGCAGTTTAAGTGAATATTGTTGGGTATTTTAAAGCCAGAAAGCTGCAGAGATGTGAGATGACATTTTATTTTTGTCCATATTTGCATAGAATTGCAGGCACAGATGATACAATAAGGATTAGAGGATATGCACTCACCTCTGGATCACAGCTTTTTCTGTGACATGTCTGCAAGTGCTAGATCAGATTATAGAAGACAGGAAAAGGTGTGTTCTGCTTGAAGCTACACTGGTAGCTTTGCAGCAGTTTCCATGTGGCATTTTTCTTTTGCAGACAAGTATTTTTGGCAAGTATTGGTCAGTTTACTGGGAGATTGTATTGTATTTTGTCTTATTGTCCTTGAGCTTTTCAGGGTTCTCTGTGAATATTAGTGGGGCTGTTGTACACACAAGAATATTAAATAAGCTCTACTGAAAGGATGAGTCCTCAAATGGACACTGCAGAATATTAGGAAAGTTTATTGTTCTTTCAACATATCCTGAAATGTGCCTGATTACAGAGGCTGATCCTGCAGAGGTCAGTTGTGTGTGAAGCCAGGCTAAGTTGCCAGATGCTGAGGTTTTCCCATTTTGGAGGGTGGATTCCCATTTTATGGGACAGCTGTGAGGTCAGTGCACCAAGTCCCTCTGAAGTCACAAGTGTAGAGCTGGAAAAAGAATGTCTTACCTGTCATTCATGGAAGTGGCCACATTGTGTTTGTGACAATGGCTTCCAGAAGCCTTTCAGCAGCTTCTGCAATGTTTTCCTTCCAGTGTTCATTTCTTTAACCTCCCCACACCCCTACATTGGGAGGTAGGCATGGCTTTCCCCTTGGATCTCCTCTTGGATCTGGGATTGGATGTTCAGTGCTCCCACTCTGCTTGAAGGGTGCAGGAGTTGCTTCTCTTGGGACAGGAATGCATAAAGTGTTGGGAGGAGGTTTCTGAGACCAACAGGAGAATCTTCATTGCAGACATGAGATCCAGTCATCCAGCATTTCTCTAAACATTGACTATTTGGGCACTTAATAATTCAGAGTTAGTTTATTGAAATATAGTGTTGCAATTACACTGACTATTGCTTAAATTTCTGTGTGGAAACTCAAAAAGCTGCTGCTTTATATATGTTGAAGTATGAACAGTTTTTTCCCCTTTCTCTAATCAGTACTCTGCCAAACATCAGATCACAGGATGGCCTGTGTACGGTGAGCAATGACTCCTTAAAGCCCTTGGAAAAGGCTGCTTGCCATCTCATGGTCTTCAGGTGAAAAGGATTTATCAAAGATTGTAGCTATAACTGGAAAGAAAAGTGCTTTACAAATTTATACCTCAAAATGAGCCATTCAAATCCTCAAAAGAGACTTGGATTTTTTGAAGATTTGCTATTTTTCCAGCCCCAATGAGAAGATAATGCTGGTTTTAGTTGGCATTAATAAAACTCCTTTTAGGGATTAACTCTAGAGTCCAGCAGTAGAGGCTTGAGTGTCCTTACTCCAGATTTGTGGCCAAAACCCCTTCAGTGTATGCCAGTGCTTTAGTATTGGGGATTGACTGTAATATTTCAGTCAAGCTGGGTGATCTTCAGGTGAATTATACTAATTTAACATGAAATGCCATTTTTTATCCTTTTCCAAATTGGGATTAGGATTTCTGTTTCAGCCTGTGAGAGCTGAAATGATGTTTCTGGGACTGCCTTCTTCCCTTCCCACCACTCTTCCTTTCCTGCCTGCTACCTTTTCTTGTTAGCAGCAAAATATTGAAGTGTTTGGAGAGTGGACTGGTCTTTATTGCCAGTTATTGCTGGTCTGGTTTTAATGGAGAACCTCTTTGCTGTATTTTTTTCAGAATGTTGCTATATTTCTTTTTTTAAATTATATTTTATATTTTTATTTTTGTTGCTATTAAGCACAAATGTGATTGTGGACTTGAGAGGTCTTTCAGCAGGAGCTGTCTAGATGTAGATGTGTTGTGCCTGAATCAGGATGATTCCTTCCAAGCAGGAATGCCTTTGGAGTCCTGTGTGCTGCACTTGGCTTGTGCAAGCCTGTATTTTCTGCATGGTTTCAGTGCAGTCTCTCAGGATGGAATTCCTAATTCAAACTCAATCCCAATACTGGTCTAGTGGAAGGGGTCCCTGCCCATGGCAGCAGGTGGGAACAAGGGGATCTTTAAGGTCCTTTCCAACCCAAACCATTTTGGGGTTCTGTCATCTGTCTATGGGGAGCCACTGCTTTTAAAATGCAAACTTGTACAATGCAGTGTGGGAGCAAAGGGATGTGTTCTTATACATGTGCCATCTCCAACAAGCTGTGTCCTGTTGATAGTCATGTGCCTTGGTTTCCTAAACATTTTATTGCAGAAGACTAGAAGGTGACCTACTTCTTGCAAAAAAAGGGAATTCTATAACCAAGCTGTGGTTAAATAAATAAAAATACAAGTGCCCTTCTGAATATGAATATTTACATCTTGAGCGTGTGAACCTCTTCTCAGCAGGTTGTTTTGAATCTCTGCAAATGTGTTAGAGGAGCTTTTGCTGCCTCTGCTGTGCAGTGTAAACTGAGCCCTTGGTACAGACATTTATTGCACGCTCATTTCCGTGCTCTCTACTCACCTGTGAGGTGTTGCATGTTGGTACCTGCAGAACTCTCTCCTTACAACCTTTGGAATTTAAACAGCACTGGCTGCACCCCTTCTGGGTCCATTTAGAGCTGACTTCCTGAACACAAACCCTGCTCAGTCCCTGGGCTCGTGGCTGTCAGCAAATCCGTGTGGGATAAATGCAGTGTCATCTTCCATGCCTGTGTTCTGCACCTGAGGCAAGGAGCAGAGAGGGATCTTTTCATGTGTAAATATGGAATCCTTCAGGACTGAGCTGCCATGCCAGAGGCAGTGCTGATTTGTGCTGCTGTTCCCTAATTTGAGTTTGCTGTGACAAGGCTTCAGCCTTAGAGGCTGGTGAAGTCTGCTCTCACCAAGCACGTATTTATTGTGCCTGGGTTGTACTGGGTGACTCTTTTGGCTCTTTATTGTCCCAGATTTCAGTTCTTGAATGCTTTGATATCTTCTGGTTTCAGGCTGCACCTCTTACACAGAACTAGCAAAGGAGTAGCAAACTTCAGCTTGTGGTGGCTGAGGAAGTTGCTTAAGAAAATGTGAGAAAACCAAATGCAGCTGACCTCACTCACTGCGTCAGAAAAGCAATAGAATAACTGCAGTTGTGGGAAAGCAAGATAATCTCTGTGCCAGCATTGTGTCTGCTGGCACTTTCCTTTGCTAAGGATCTGAATTATCAAATTCAGTTGAGACGTTTGAGGCTGCAGAACCTGCTCTTTTACAGAACAACAAGCTGTGTACTTATAGTGCTGATGGAGGCTGCCTCATACCAAGTGGTATCTGGTATCACTCTGGAATATGAAACCTTTATTTATATCTTAAAGGTGAATAAATCAGTCATAGAACATGATATTAGTTAACTTGGCAGCCTCAAACTGTAAATAAAATGTGTTTAATTCAAATAAAAATCTGAATAATCCCTTAGCACTTATATTTTATCCCAGAGTTGCCTGATGGGTTAAATTTAAATAGTGATAAAGAAAATGTTTAAGAGTCCACCAGCAGCTAAAGAAGTCCTAAATTACTTCCTGTATCTTCTTAACTTGCATGTCTGCATTAACAAAAAACATCAGGTAACAGAGCTGGAAAAGTTGAGGAATTTTAAATAGAGAAAACACCCTGAATTATCATCACAGTAACTGACAACAACTACTTCAGAAAAGAAAATTTCTGAACAGTAATAGGGGGTGAGCTGCCTTTTACAGCACTCAATTCACTGTACCATGTTGCACACCTCTCCATCATAGTCATTCCTGCCTTAAGTTTATTTCCCTTCAGTCTCCTCAGTTAATAAGTGAAATATCATTCTCCTCTTCAGAGACTTAACCAAGGAACTCAAAAGACCCCAAATTCTTTGTATGGCTCAATGGTACAGGAATGTGTAATACCACATGAGTTTCTGTTTCTTTTTCCTTTGTGTAAAGATGCTGAGGAAATAATTTTAAACAAAATGCTGGCATCTCTGCAGCCAGCCTGGGAGCACTTCTCTCTTTGGGCACATGATGATATTTTATCACCCACTGGTGACCAAATCAAGAGGATGCAGAATTTCCAGGGGTGGAAACAGTGCACTGGTACCATTTGTATTTCAAAATATCTACACAAAGTTGTGGGGGAAAAAAAGGTAATACTAAAATTTTACAAGTGGCTACTATTAAGTATAGTTGCTCTAGTAATTAATTTATGTTTATTTCTAGTTTTAGTTAATTCATAGTTTGAAATTCTGCAAGTGACATGAAATATTTTCTGCCTCTTGCTGCTGTTTAGGGAGTATTGTGTGCTTCACTGTTACTTTGAGCTCTTTTAAACACAACTTTTAGTAGTTTTTAAAACCACCAATATTCACCTTATGGTACAGGTAGATCTTTCACTAGACCCAGTAAATTATCACAGGATCATGTCAGCTTGGAAGGAGAGCTGGTTTGTGAGTGCATCACTGGCTGCAAACAGAAATACCAGAACTTAATTGAAATGGATTCTTCTAATTGAGGCAGAGGAAGGAACTAAAAAGCATTTGGTCATCTGGATTTCTCATGAGGCTGAAATAGGAACCAAATGTACTTTAAAACTGAATCCTAGGGAAGTGCATTGGGATCCAGTTCAGGGCTCTGATTTTGAAATGTTGTGATTTAGTGCAGAGTTTATGCAATAATGGACTTTTCAAGCATCTTCAAGTTCAGTATGGCCAGTTTTAGTGCTGATCCATTTCCACATGCCAAATATTTGTCATGTTTTTGGGAGCCTTCGCTGGTCTTGTACAACTTGGAAGCAAGTAAAGCTCTAAATGATGGATGGCAGATTTGCAGACTCACCACTGCTCCAGCATTAGATGAAATGCAGTTGGAGTTACAAACACATGAAGTCATGGAGCCAGTGGGTCAGTGCTCTGAAAGAAGAGCAAATGTTTACAGTCTGGTTCCAGTCTGTTTTGTGTGCAAAACATCTCAGGTTTATAGAGATGCTGCCCAGAGTGTAAATAGTAACTGGGAGGTGGCAGTTTCTCCTTGCTCAGTGCATGTTTTCATAGGATTTCTAGGGCTGTGTGTTCTGGGCCTTGGAGGATTGATTTCATCAATGAAATTTGAAAATCTTCTGCAAGGTATTGGTGTCTTCCCTAAAGTAAACTCTGTGGAAGAAGAGTTTGGATTGTAAATACTTAGTGAGGGAGTAAAAAGACCTTTGAAGAAACAAAGTTCACCTGATCCTTGCTTTCATGGATTGATTTCTGTTCGGGTTCTGGCAAGCAGCAGCCTTTTGGTTGGGTGCTCTGGGTCTGTGGTTGTCCCATGTATTCCTTAAGCTGGCTCTGATCTCCAGAAGGGGCTGCAACAACCTTGAGTTTGCTTCCTATTTGATGGTGATCCTAAGGAAAATGATGGAATCACAGAATGCTTTGGGATGGAGGAACCTTAAAGCTCATCTTGTTCCTTTCCCAACCTTCCACTATCCCAGGGTGCTCCAAGCTCTGTCCAGCCTGGCCTTGGACATTCCAGGGGTGGTGCCAGGACCTCACAGGGAAGAATTTCTTCACTCCAGGATTGATGCTGTGGACTCTGAGGGTTTTTAATTGTTGGAAGGAGTCTCAGCTGTCTCTAGAATATGTCACATCCTGGTTTCCAAGCACTCTTTCAGAATTAGAAATACAATAGCAGAATGCCTGGTGTGGAGAAATTGTCGTTTTGTAGGCTTTAGTGGAATGCTGTTTCCTACCTAAAAGCTGTAATGACTTTGCATATTTTTGAGCAATTAAGAATTCAGCAATTAAATTCCACCAGGAGAGGGGAGGGATGCCTAAGTAAGATAACTGAAATAGATTTCTTCCCTCTTAGGAAAGTAATTGAAAACTGGAACAGTTTGCTCTGTGGTATAGTGGTATGCAGATTAGCTTCTTTTTACAGTTCAATCATGTTTTAATTAATTTAATTGGAGGGGCATGGTATATATGAAACTGTGTAAATGCTCTACTGATGGGAGACAATCTGTGAGTTGTGTGTCTGGCACTTTGAAGGGAGAGCACTGCTGAACTGGGTGCAGGAAGGAGCAGCAACTGATGCTGGAGCCTTGTTTGGAGTATTTAATTCCAGGCTGGCTTGGTGACATCCTTCTGTCACTCTCAGGGCATGGCAGATGTCCCCAGCTTGCAGGTGCTGCCAGGGTGTCACAGTGCAGGGCCCCAGGTTGGCGTGCTCTGTCTCCCTCCATTTGTTATCCACATTTTGAGAATTATGGATTAATTGGATTACACTAAATAGGGGATAATAGATTAAAGGGATATTATTGGGTTAAACCCCTTCTTAAACCCCTTCACCTTTCTTTGTTAATACTGTTATGCAAGATAAAAATGTCACTCATGAAATAAACTTGGACTGACTCCTCTCGTGGTGCCTTTGGAGTTGAGCACCCTCCAGCCAAAGCGATCCAGCTGTTGCAAGCACAGATTCTGCTCTGCCACCAACAGGTTTTACAGAAGATGGCTTCTGTGAGTCAGGACTTGAACCTTTCCTTTTTTTAGGACGGATACTGAGTTTGTGGGACCAAACACGAGGCAGGTTTCACTTCTACCCCGTGTGACGCAGTTGTGATGGCTCTGAAAAAAGGCAAACACAGCTCGAGCTGCACACAGCGAGCACTGAAAAGGGGAAATGGGGCTGAGCTCTGGGAGCTGGGCTGAGCTCTGACGCATTTGTGATGTGGATTGATGAGCAGCAGCATTATTTTGTACTCCGTATCAGCAACTGTGTCTGAACTCTCTGTTCTTGCAGAGAAATGGGAATTAATCCCCAATGTGCTGAATTTTATCTCTGGAAATGGGCAGATCAGGTTTAAGTGACTATTCAAATGGTTGAGCTGGAGAGAAAGAAACTGGGAGATGTGAGATGTCTGGTCTTGACACACACTGTCTGTGCTTCAGCCTCTAAGAGACCCTGCTGCTGTGCTTCCCTGCCTGGGAGGTTCTTCTTAGTTTCTTCAAGTGGTCCCTTCCTTCCCAGACAGTCCAAACTCACACATACACAAAAATCAGTTTCCCTTTTTGCACTCTGAGATCAGTTATGAACCACCATGACCCCAGCTTGTACTGGCAGATCCTGACCCAAGGCTGCTCCATTCATGCTCCCACAGGCAGCAGTGCCATTTTCCAGCAGTTTGCCCTTTGGTTTTGGAGAGTTTGGGATTAATTTCACATGGAACACTTGGCTGCCCTGCACATGGCCACAGTAATGCTCATGTGGGCATAAATGGGGACTGCTGTGCTTTGGCCATAATTAACACTTGGAGAAAGGAAACCTCTCATGGGGAAATGTGTCTTGTGTTAGTGCACACTCAAATATTTTGACCCCAGTTTTCAATTTGGGAAGTAAATCTACTACTGCTTACCTGGGCTTTTTTCCCCAAATACCTTCAGCACCATTATTAAAAATTAGTTGTTGTATATGCTTATTGTAAACTTCCAGAATGCTGCTGATACTGCTTGAAGAATGAGTGTTAAATCAAGTATTAGAGTATGGAGTGACAATTCAGAAATAAATTGTTTCCCTTCACTTTAGGAGACACCAATCAAGTTGCTGGATTGCTGCTGTAAAACAGGGAAAGTATATTTTTAAAAGTTTAGTTCCTTGAGTAAACAGGTTGTAGGTATGAATTGGGGAAGTTTTGTCCTAGTCTATTGACTGGGGCATGTTTAAAAGAGGAATCCTCTTCAAAAAGCACTGGGAGGAGTGACTGGAAAGAGAAATTGTAGAAACCTGAAAGCTGTGAAGGAACCAAAATTGTTTCATTTACCTCCAAGTGTGAGACCAGACCAGTTGAATGTCGTGACATGAGACTTGGTTAAACCTGCTGCTCTAACAATCAAGACAGTTGTGGATTTGAGCTCATTAATGTAATTAGGATATGCATTCATGGCATAAAGGTATCATCTGGATCATCTCCCTCCTTTGTGCAATGCTGTGGATGTTCCCTGTTTGGGTGGAGGAGCTTGTGCCCTTTAATCTCCCTTCCTCTGGGAATCTGCAGTGATTGATTTGATGGAAATGTTTCTTTATTCATTATCCCTCTGTTTATTATTGTCATTTCAGGAGACAGCTGCTAAACCTTCAGTGGCAGCACTATTGATTTGTACTCAGTCTTCTTTTAAATCAGCTTAGGGTGGGGTGGCAAGGAAAAAAGGTTGCTAAAGATTCTTTCCTTTGCCAAAATCCTCAGATATGGATTTTCCTGGATTAAGCCCCTAACAGAAAAACACCCTGTACATAATGAAGTGTGTGGTAGAAGCATTACTAGGGTGCTGTAAAATGCAGAATTTTCAGACTCTGCTTATTTCTCCATCATCTTCCTTCAAGCTGATTCTCCAGAATTATGGATGGTTTGGTTTGCATATTTAGGCATGTACACAGCAGCCTAAAAACACTGCAATTACCTGTTCTTATTCTAAACTAGGCTTGTAAAAAAGCTTATTTTTGGTAGTATTTTTGTTTCTAGTGTTTTTGTGGGTTTTTAATTAAATAAAATAGGAAATATTTTTTTCTCTTTTTCAAGAAATTCAAGTAAGGTCAGGAAGAGAAAATGTTTGGTGGTTCTTAGAGTTCTAATATAGAGCTACTAAGTTATATCTCCTATTTTCTTAAAGTATCACATTTATTATTTCAGACACTTCATAAGCCCTGTCAGTTCAGTATGTTCCACTGAACTTGCAGCCAAACCTAGATGGTTTGATAAATTGTTTCTTTCTTTAAACCTTGTGATGACTAAATCTTTATTTGATGCTTTTCCTCTATCTCTTTTTTCTTTTTTAAGCAATTGCTAGTGGAAAAAATGCAGTTTCCCTGATCCCCTTGAAGAGCTAAGAAGCCATTTGGCTATGCTAAGGTTTCAACAAATCATATTTAGATTGCTGACATTGTTTTCATGGAAACCAAATAAATTGGTGCTTCCTGGGTTTAAAAGATGTGTTCATCTAGTGTGTATTTAATGTAGGTTGTTTTTTTTTTTTCTTCCCTCCCCAGAAATATTTTTGTGGTTACTTTGCTTTAGGCAGTAACCAGACAGTGATCTTTGTGCTGTGTTTTGCTCAGAAAAGATACTTGCTCTGGTTTACTGCAGATGGCCACCCCAGCAGGTGTTGGCCTACAACTAAATGACCACCTCTGCTTTGGAAAAAGAATGAATTTGTAAAATATCTTAGTAAAAAAAAAGAATTATAGAAATGGAGATACTTCATTTAACAAGTAGTTGAATGCAAAGTTGTAGGGGAAGCTCTTTTGTCAGTCACCTTGATGGGAGTAAGATTTCAGTGTTTTCTGGTACATTCATGATGAAGTGGCTTGGCTCTCTCAGGGAGGATCACAGGGCTCCAGGAGACACAGGCTGGTTTGACTCAAACCTTTCTGAAAATGGAATAGTTGACAGTTATGAATAAAGTTACTTAACAGTCAACTTCCTGTGGTTTACATGCATTTCTGAATCAGGAGGCGGCTGAAGGGCCGCAGCTGAGACATGTATATTGCATCTGAACAAAAAAGGGCATCTTTCTCAAGCATTGAGAAGGGACTGCTTAAAAATCCAATACCCTGATATAATTTAACAAAGTTTAAAACAGCCAGAGCACCCTCCTGTAACTCCAGAAGGCCTTTGGAGCTGATGTGTGGGTTGTTCATTTTGCTGTATTGGGGTGTGCTCAAGAAATTTGCTTATTGCAATACCTCAGTATTCATTTGAGATGTGTGCCCAAGCGTGTGCTGGGTTTTGTCCTTGTGTTGGCATCTTTGGGCTGTACTTGGAGTGCAGGGGATGAGTTGGGCTCCATGGCGTGGCTGGTTGCTGCAGTGTCACTGCAGCCTTCAGAGATTTGCATTTCCAAACTGCTCGACTGTACAGATGACTTCAGAGGGTTCATCTGCATTTGAAAAAGAAAATTCACATGGGACTGATTTGAGGCTGTCACACAGAGCTGTGGAATGGTGTGTAGGGACACCTGCCACTACCCCAGCTTGCTCCAGGCCCTGTCCAGCCTGGCCTTGAACATTCCCAGGGGTGCAGCATCCACAGCTCTGGGCAACTTGTGCCAGTGGCACAGAATCCTCAAAGTGTAAAGAATTCCTTCCTAATAACCAGTCTAAACCTCCTTTCTGTCAGTGCGAAGCCATTCCCCCTTGTACTCTCACTCCAGACCCTTGTAAATAGTTTTTCCATCTTTCCTTTGGGTACTGAAGGCCACAGTTAGGTGACCCCAAAGTCTTCCCTTCTCCAGGCTGAACATTCCCAATTCTCTCAGCCTTTCCTTGTAGGAGAGGTGCTCCATCTCTGTAATCAGCTTGGTGGCCTCCTCTGGACTCCTTCCAACAGGTCAAGGTCCTTCCTGTCCTGGGGACATCTCTGTATTTTTAGCTAATCTTTCAATTTCCGTCCTATGTACTCACAGAACGTGGGTGTGAAGACATCAGGAGTGTAATGGAGAACTGTGGGGGTTTTCATGGGGGCAGATCCTTCAGTTTTCTCATTTCTGTCTCGATTTTGCCCTTGCTGTGGCTCCTTTGTGGTGTGACACCACAGAGTGATTGCTGAGCAGCCTCGTGGCAGGGCTGGACATGGTGAGCCACACAGGCATTAGTGGCACAGAGTGGGGAAACCCAGTTTCTTTTTTCTAGTCATCTTGGGTAAACCAGAGAGTTTACAGTTTGTCAGAAAGGAAATTTTAGGTGACAGCTGGTGAATACAGCTATTTAAATATGGTCACTGTCATGGATTTACTGAGTGGGGTCTGGTTCTCTGTCTACCAAGAAAAAGCAGCCTAACACAGAAGCTGCCTTTGGGGCTGCTGTTGTGCAGGGATGTGAATGGGTCCTTTTCTAACTGATTTTTAAAAATAGGTGGCATTAAAGCTTTCCTCAGTTGTTGTGTGCTGAGTTTTTCAATGTGCTTCTCTTCATTACTGGATAAAATAAAAAACTTCACACTTTGGGGAGGGATTGAAGCTTGGCTGCTTTGTAACGCTGCCTCTTTGAAGCTTGTTTAAATGGGTCAGAACTCTCTGGTTCTCCAGTAGTGCATTGTGATAAAGATCTGTTCAGTGAGGTAGTTTGCTGTTCAGGAGTGTCTGTAGTTAGCAGAGCTCAGCCTGCTGATAGCAACATGTCCAGGGCAGACAG
The DNA here is from genome assembly GCA_035582745.1 of Loriotus luctuosus. Taxonomy (NCBI): domain Eukaryota; kingdom Metazoa; phylum Chordata; class Aves; order Passeriformes; family Thraupidae; genus Loriotus; species Loriotus luctuosus. The sequence goes on along the minus strand of JAWWEY010000056.1, from coordinate 2,566,987 downwards.
AAAATTACCACTGGTCAGGGCCCTGGGTTGTGGCTGGAGTGGGATGGGAAAAGAGATGATGAGTTTGAAGCTGTTCTAGGTTTTTAATTGGTATGCAGATTGGTGAAAAACAGTGAATGAACAACTTCTATCCTTGGTTACAGAGCTGAGTCATGTCCCACAGCACTTGCTGTCTGAACAGATTTTTATGAGGGGAGAGCCCAAGCAGCTGAGCCCACGGTGTGGAGGAGGGAAGCTGGAATGTCTCAGCTTAATGAGCTGTGTTATGTTGGAACTGATGGATTTAATAGTTGTCTCTTCAGTTTCAGCATGGCCACCTTGATGTTTGTGTGCCATTGACTCTGATAGGTGACAGCCCAGAGGTGGAGCTGGCATCTCAGTGCTCCCTGAGTGACTTTGCTGTTGGATGGGTGACTCTGGAGCGTTGCTGTCGCTGCAGGCCTGTGCATTTTGCATTTGTGATTTCAGGAAATCCCCTCTTTTGGAAAGCTGCCTGTGGGGATGTTCTGTGACCTTTCCAGGCTGTGGTTTGCTTGTCTGCTCCAACTGCTCTGAGCATTGCAGTAGCTGCAAGCCCTGGGACTTAAAGGAGAGGTGGTAACTTCCACATTAACTGCAGTTCATGCTTCTTTAGGGAGTAGGTATTGCTGTAAGTCATATAAAAAGCTGTCTAAGATTAAAATGCATGTTTGTATGCACACACACACTAGTTCAGCCTCTGAGGCCCAGGTATTCCAGAGTAAATACCTGCACTTACTGAGTCTGAAATCTGCCTGATTGGTATGTAGCCAGCCCTGTGGGGAAGGAAACGTTGCCAGCTCCTATTGGCACCTAAAAAAGAAATTAAATCTGACATTAAATTTTATTTTGCCTTAGTATTCAGCTACAGACAGTGGCTTTAGCACTTGGAAGGCCTGAATTCTGATCCTGTTACTCCTTCTTGGGAAGCTTGATGGATTCATGCATCAGGGTTGTTTATTTTCTGTGAAATAGGAATGCTCTTCCCTGCATACCTTCCTTAGAGGATTGAGGCTAGAACAGATGATGGAAAAGGTACAAATACTGCTATCATTGCAAGCAGTTGCTGCTGTGTGCTATTAAAATGGTGTTTTTGTCACCCCAGAGAAAATCAGGACAGCTGAGCCAAAGAAGAGGTAAAATAAGGCATAGAGGTGTGTTGGGCTCTCTCCTGCAGGTGTGTCGAGCACGAGGCATGTTCCAACCAGAGCCCCAGTTTTGCCTCATTAAACATTGATGTTTAAATTGCACACTTAAAGGTGTGGCATCTGCTTATATTATGTAACTTATTTTAGTGCCTGGAAACCTTGCAAAGGTGCCTTGCTGATGTGTCTGCCAGAACCCCTTTTGGCCTTTATTTACCCTGCTCTGCTCAGGGTAGATGCTTAGATGACACAGTTGAATAGTGAGGTTTATATTCTCCCTAGATAGGCTTGCAGAGCTCAGATTGCAGTGAGGGGAAGTCATTATCAGGGTGTAGCTCCTGTCCTAATTCACTTGTCTGGATTAGGTGTAGTCACCCCAGCCTCAGATGCTGTTTGATTTTCTCATCAAGAAAGCTCAGTCAGAATTCCTGCTGTTCCACCTGCAGAGTGAAAACACAGGTGGTTTCTTTTCTGCACTTACTGTAAAATGAGTAAATTACAGCTGGTAATTAAGAGTTTCCAAAAGGAAACAGATTTGTACTTCTTTGAGGATGCTGAGAACCTTTAAAAGGTGTTTTCCTCTGCAGTGAATTCCACCAGTACATTCCTATTGCAAGTGAACTCAGGTGCAGCAGTATCCATGGCAGAATTCCTCCTTAATCCCAGCACCCTGATGGAGTTCTGCAGGCTTGACTGTGGTTCAGGTTTACCATGAAAAAACCATTAGTTCTGCATTACTGGAGGGATTACAAACTGCAGTTACCCTTTGCCAGGACAGGGATGAGTTGAACCCAGAAGATAAACCTGGATAATAAATGTGATATCATGCACAGCAGCTCTGCTCATCACTCAGAGTAAGATGTTCTGGTCCAGCTTAGTGTCTGGTAGGAAACTTGAGTAAAATGCTTTGTGTGCTGTGGTTTCTCATCCTGTGTTCTGCTCATCCCTGTGGGCATGAGTCCTGTGGCACTGCAGTAGAAATGAACTTTCTCTGGTGATTAATCCCTGCACCCAAATGCCTGTGTGTGCACACTCTGCTAAGCCTCAGAGGAATTGAATGTTTCTTTTCATAACGAAGGTGTGGCTGCTTCATTGATGCTCCCTGTGGATAACACTTGGATTTATTTATCAAGTCTAAACTTGGAAAGAATGTGACTGTTATAAATGTGCATTTTATGCTTTTAAGCTTAAATATTAACTGGCCTAAGAATAAATCATCAGTTGTGTTCTTAGGATAGCTGCTTTTAAAAAGGGCAGTGATTAAAGCTTACAATGCTTAAATGTAGGTTTCTGATAAATTATCTGGACTTCAGAATGTAAACTATTGGGATCAAGGATGTCGCTTATATAAATAACTGTTTGATTTGTTTTTAGGGGGAATCTGTAAAGTATTTCTTGGACAACTTGGATAAACTTGGAGAACAAGTAAGTCCTTTTTTATTTTTCTTTCCAGTCTTGAGTTTGAAGTAGTCTTTGTGATCTCTGGGTTTTAAATAGATGAAATGTAATTAGTGTCTACTGCAATGACTTTATCTTTAGTTAACTCAGACTGTCGCATTATCTCAGCAGTTCATCACTGACATGTCAAAAACACAGGGCAATGCAAGGGCCAGGAGACTTTCTGGAAATAAACCATCTGTCAAAATCGAACAAAAAACAAGTTACAAATACTTGGCCAAGCAGGAGACTGTTAAAGTAGCTTTTCAAGACTAAATGACATCTAAAAACGACTGGGTTTGGGGTTACGTGTCCAGTTAGGAACTCTTGAGTTAAATCAGTCACAAGTCAGTGGTTCCTTCCAGAAATATCTACTTGAACATAAACTCAGTAAAGAATAAAGTCTGTTTTCTCTGGAGAGAAACCTGAAATTTTTGTAGAATACTTGTTTAATAGAACTGTTAATTAGCACTTGAATGATGAAGGTATCTGCTGATGCTCCTCAGTTCTAGATTGCAGGAATGGCACGTGGAAAAATTGCCTTTAAAACAGAAGTTTTAATATGGTGCTTGAACTCTGTGGGAAGGCAGTTTCTCCATGGTCATTCCCAGCTGATGGTAACAAATGAAGGAATCCAAACCACTTCAGTGAAACCCTGTTACATCATCCTTAATTTCATTTTTGTTTTTAACAGATTAAATTTTAAGCCTGACTATTTTTCTGCTTTGAACTGTCATTGTTCTAACTAAAGCACTGATGGTCATTGTGCTTCCCAGATCTCTGGCTTCAGAACTCCAGCACTTGATCTCTGAATTTGGATTTGGACTTGAGATATGAAACTTGCACTTAGGAGGGCAACAGCACTTGCTGTAATGAGCTGCTGAACTCTGCCAGTGGGGGATTTCTCCTGGTCTTTGAATCCATTGCCTTTCAGTTTCAAAGGGCTTGGAATTTTCCCCAACAATATTGGATAGAGTTTTGCAGCTCCATTTCAAAGTTCTTAATGGAGAAACTTTGGTCCATTCTTTGATTAAAGTGTGAAGCTTAGTCAGCAGTTGGGTTTTTAAATATTTTTGTACAGAAACACACTTTCTGCAGGTCTGATGTTCCTGTGGCAGTGCTGTGAATTACAGCTTTTCTGGCTTCAGGTTGGACCAAATGGTGTTGAAAATCAGAGAGACTCATCAGGATCTGCTGTTGTAAAAAATGTTACATCTATGAGGGAAAAAGCACTAGCTAAGTTTTGTTAGTGAAAGATTTGATAGGTTCTTCTGGTTTATTCTTACCTATATGCAAGATTATCTAATGGTTGTTTCCCCAAATTGTAAATAAAAGTATTTGTTCTTATCTGATGCAACTGGGCTGACTTGCAACTAAATTGCTTACAAACACATAGATCTGCAATTCACGTGCCTCTTGCCAAAAGGGAGCTGATAAGAGCACTGAGGGAAAAGAACTTAATGTTCAGATTTAATCAGATCAGCAGAATAAGAGTATCTGACAGGCAGACATGCGTGGGATCTCCTGGATTCCTTGTGTGTTGCTATTTCAACTGCCAGTGCAGACTCTGTGTATCCAAAATACCTCACAGAGAGACTTGGCTTTCCATCTTGTGATTGGATCTTAGTCATGCCTTAAATTGTAATTTGAGCTAGGCAAACAGTGATGTGATAGCCAAAAGAGCTGCTGATAACCAAAGGAACTCCTTTAGAAGAAGCAGACTGCAGTGAATTTGAGGAAAGGAGATAGGAAAATCAGGAAGAAAGCACTTGTTCCAAATCAGTATCAGTGTGAGGATGCTTGAGGGGAAAAAACACTTATTGGCAATGGCAAAACATTGAAAGAACTTGGAAAATAATACTCAGTGCCATCCAAGGAAAATACTCACCTGGTGCTGCAGTCTTCAGACATGGGGAATGGGATCAGCACTGAGACAGGGGCAAGCTGCTTGTGTTCCAAGGATCTGGACATGAGGGAGAAAACATAATTGTCCTTCAGAAAGAGAACTAAAATACTGGGAGAGTTCTGAGGGTTGTTGTGTTTGGTCTCCTGTAGCCAGAAGGTGGCTGGATACCAGCACTGACCTCACAGAGCCCTCATGTGCTGCCTGCTGGATCAGAGTAGGCAATATCCAGGATAAGACAGGGAGTGGTTTGGGTTGGAAGAGACCCTAAAGATGTTCCATGGCAGTTCCATGGCAGAATGTAGAAGTAGAAAGCACTGGAAGGGATTCTCTTTGTGGCTGCAAGTGTGGAAGGAATTTTCAATGAGTAATAGTACTTGAGAGGGAATTTGTCAGGAATTCTGGGGATAAGCTTGTTCTGGAAAGCTTTACTGAATAAACATTACAGGCCAACTCCCAGGAGAGTTTGCTTTGTGCCCTTGTTTCAATATTGAAGGTGCTTGTGGTTTTGCCTATTATATTAGTTAGTTTTATTTATTTACATAATTTAATAATTTCAGTCACTCCTGAGCTTTCCTTTTTGTTCTGAGAAGCTGAGACAAACTTCCTGAAAAACAAAAGAATATACATTCCCATTTGGAAGCTGCAATGGGTGTTGAACCTGTGACACTCTTGCCTGTCTGTTGACAGTCAGCTTTGCTCAAAATCCCTTCACACGTGCCCAGTGACATTTCATACAGTCCCTGCACTGCTTTGCTGATTGTTCTCCTCTCTCTAATGCAATAGAAAAGACCCAAGGTACATTTAACAAAGGGAAAAGTTTTATCACCCTTTAAAGTTGTCCATTAATCAGACAAGGGGATGACAGCACCTCTTTTGGTCAGTTTGGAGGGAATTTGATGTTGCTTTAGGAATTCTCCCCTCCAGACTTTGGTGCTGTGGGGTTTGGCTGTGTGCAGTGCTGCAGCAAAGGCTGCAGGTTGGGGAGCCTGTGCTTCAGAGCTGCTTTGTAATTTGTGCCACGATAAAAATCAGTGCCTTAGTCATGGGCAGCTCTGGAAGAGGAACCCAGAGTTCACACAAAGCCCTCTCTCTCTGGTTTCACTTTGGAACTTACAGGGTAAAGCAAAGTGATCCTTGAGCTTTTGAAATGTTGCACTTTTAATGATTGTTAAATTTTATTTTTGTGGTTTGAGCTTGCCCAGCTGCCTTAAACTTGGGATACAGCTGCTGAAATAGCCATGGTGCTGCATGCCTGTTCCCCCACCCAGCTGACTGGTTGAATCAGACTTTCTGAACCTTGCTCTTACATGTCTTTATAAAAGCTCCAAGTGTGGGAACTGGCACTGTCAAAGGAAGATCATAGATCATTCACTTTTTAACAAGAGACTGAAATTCCAAAACCTAAATTGAGCTGTCTGAAAGGGTGAGAAATGCTGGAAAAATATGAGGAAGAGTTTCCATAACAAGTGAACAACAAGGTTTTAAAGTCCAGCACAGGCAGCTGTGGTAGAAATGCACTTTGCAGATAACAGAAAGACTTGGACCATAGACCAAAGTGTAATTCTAGGAATGCAGAAATCCCCAATCTGAGTGTTGATTTCATGCTGTCAAAAGCTGACTAATAAGAATTCCTCTTCATCTGCATCCATTGATGATGTTCATATAACAATCAAAAAAGAAGTTAGTCTCTTGAATGCCTCTTAAATTCTGGGGGAAGGTGGGCTGGAGCACTTCAGGGTACAGCTGTCTGTGCCCTCCCAGGCTGGAAAGGCACCGCTGTCCCCAGCTCTCAGTTTCTTCCCCTGTTCTACTCACTGCACAGTAAATTTTGGGCAAAGCCAGGCAGTGTGAGCTCACCAGTGTGCACTGATCCAGCAGGATGCAAAGATGCATGGCACAAACACAGGAAGTTGCTTAGGTTTTAGTTTTCAGACATAATTGATTGCTTCAGAGTTATTTAGTGGAGCAGCTGGTTTGTTTCTGGAAGCAGTCATGCACTTTGCAGGACAGCATGGGAGGAATGGAGAACCCACAACTGGCATGGGATATCCATCCCATAGTTACTGGTTTGAGAAAGCTGGTTTAGAACCCACTGTAGAGCTGGCAACCAGCATTGTGGGAGGGGAATGAGGGAAGCATGAAGTAAAACAGAATGAGGGAAACTGGCAGGAGGAATTGCTGGTTCACCTCTGCAGTTGGTTATGGATCCTTGCCACGTGGCAGAGGGAAAGTTTGAGTTCTTTGGGGTACATGTTCTGCTGTAATATTGGGTGTGTTTCCTAGCATGGAAATTCACATCCCTGTCCTTTTATTGCAAACCTCATCCTGCTCCCATGCAGGCTGCTCTCTCCACTGCAGCTCAGCTGTGCCCATACCCATTATCACATCCTAATCACAAACTATTGGCAACCAGCATTGTGGGAAGGGAATGAAAGAATCATGAAGTAAAACAGAATGAGGGAAACTGGCAGGAGGAATTGCTGGTTCACCTCTGAGGTTGCTCATGGATCCTTGTCACATGGCAGAGGGAAAGCTGAAGTTCTTTGGAGTACATGTTCTGGTTTAATATTGGGGGTGTTTCTTGCTTTGGCCTCCAGCTCTTTCCCAAAAGCATGGAAAACCATGTTCTGATTTAATATTGGGTGTGTTTCCTAGCATGGAAATCCACATCCATGTCTTTTTATTGCAAACCTTGTCCTATTCCCATGCAAGCTGCTCTCTCCACTGCAGCTCAGCTGTGCTCATACCCATTATCACATCCTAATCACAAAACTCTCCTTATTTTTCTAGGATTACCTTCCCTCACAGCAAGACATCCTGCTGGCACGAAGGCCCACCAAAGGGATTCACGAGTACGACTTTGAAATCAAAAATGTCCCTTTCAAGATGGTCGACGTGGGCGGCCAGAGGTCGGAGCGGAAGCGATGGTTCGAGTGCTTTGACAGTGTCACATCAATTTTGTTCCTGGTGTCCTCCAGTGAGTTTGACCAAGTGCTGATGGAGGACAGGCAGACGAATCGCCTCACGGAGTCCCTGAACATTTTTGAAACGATAGTCAACAACCGGGTGTTCAGCAACGTCTCCATCATCCTCTTCTTGAACAAAACGGACTTGCTCGAGGAAAAAGTACAGAAAGTCAGCATCAAAGACTATTTCCCAGAATTTGAAGGGGATCCCCACTGCTTAACAGATGTCCAAAAATTCCTGGTGGATTGTTTTCGCACGAAACGCCGGGACCAGCAGCAGAAGCCCCTGTACCACCACTTCACCACTGCTATTAACACAGAGAACATCCGGCTAGTTTTCCGTGATGTTAAGGATACCATCCTGCACGACAACCTCAAGCAGCTGATGTTACAGTGATGTGCAAAAAGACTGCTTTGTTTCAGTAACTCTTGTGTGTTGTTTTTTTAACTAGAAGTTTACAGCAGGAGTAGAGAAATCCAGATCCTGTCAGACTTCTTGATATGTGGCTGAAAGCTGCTGCTGAACACATTATTGCCAATTTCTGCAGAAATTCAGGCTTAATCTCTTCCAGTGTAGCTTCAAGTTGACTCAAGTTGTAATTTTCTAGCAGACCTATGTTTAAGTTACCTGTAAAGTGGTAAATTTGACCTTTTACCAACATATGTATTATCCTAGAAAATCCAGAATTCCAAGTCAAAACGTCAATGAAATTGTTGCAATTATTAGACTGTGGCAGTAATTTAAGGTGGGGGGGAGAGAGAGAAACTTCTCACATCTAACTTCATTTTGAAGACTGTGATACCATAGCTGACTTATGATTTCTCAGGTCTGTTTTTGGTTAGAAATCCCATCAGATCCCTTGCTGGAATCATCTCTTTGCAGCCCATTCCTGTGTGTAATGTACTTCCTGCTTGAGTATAAATCATGGCATTGAGATTGAGTAGGAGATGCTTCAAAAATGTGGAAAATCAGGAGTTTCAGACATATCTATCAGGAAGTACTGAGTCCAGTGATGAGGGATTCATGGTTGGCACAGTACACGGATTCACTCCAGAGCTGTCCTGGAGCCATGGCAAAGCACAGAGCACTCTGATCAATCCTCTTGGCATGCTGGTGTGGGAAGGGGGAGCAAGCCCAGTTTGTGTTTTTTATCTTCACTGAGCAGATGTTACCTTTGGGTCACCTGTTCTGGAAGCTCTTTAACTTAGCACTGCTTTATTTGAACTCCCTGCCTCCTTCCCAGGTGCCTCCTCTGAGTCAGGAGCATTTGCTGATGGAGAGAAGGACTTGCAAACCTAAGTGCCTCCTTGTGTTCTGTCCTCCTCTGGTATTTTCAGTGGCCTTACCAATTCCCAGCAGAGGCCTTGTGTAGCTGACACCGTGCAGATGAATGTTCTCTTCTGAAAAAATTAAAAGACCTTGTCCCAGCAGAATGTGCTTCAGCTGATGAGGTTCTTTCCAGTTGGGTCTCAGCAATCCTAAGTGTACTTGAGCCAAATATGTTGCACAGCATCTTCCAGAGTGCTGCTTGTGACTATTTTACCCAAAGTCTTTCTGCAGTTTTGTTTCATTTCTTATGGGGAGTTGTTAGTGTTGCCATGTGATTAAAAGAAGAAATTATAATAATAATAATAATAATGAAAAATAGTGAAAATAAAGCAATCCTGATGTACCACACAGCACACTGCAAAAAGAGAGTGAGATTGTGATATAAGAATCAGTGTCCTTACCACGTTTCCCCCAGGCTGTAGTGGTGTGGGCAGCTCAGCTGCCACTTTGCCCCATGGAATTGGCCAATTCCTGTGGATCATGCTGGTGGCCAATCCTTGAATACTTCTTTATTCTCATCCCACGAGCCAGGGGTGACGTGGTGGTGTCACTGCTGGGAGCAGTGGCCCTGCCAGGACATAGGAAAGCTGCCTGTCTCCTGAACTTAGCCTTTACTTACTGTGAGTGTAAGTTGTATTAACATCTCTGTACCTCGTTCTCCTGGCAGTAGAAGGGGAATTGTGTATTTTTATTTAGTTAGGTGCTTTGAAAGACCTCTATTTTTTTATATCATCCAGTGAGTTGTCATAGGTTAGTCTGTGATTCTGGCCATCAGGCACTGTTTGGGGAGGAAAGAATTCTGAAAAGAGCTTGGGAGAAGTCACAGTGCAGAATCTAAACATAATCCTAAGGTCTGGAAGCAGCACTGATGTCAGGAGGGTTAAAAGAATCTTGGATGGGGATATTTAATAAAGGTTTTGCCTCTACTGGACATGGATTATTTCTGATTTGGTGTGTTCAGGTTATATGTGAGCAATTCAGGAAGGAGAATGAAGCAGAGACCTCAGGAGAGGCCGGTGAGGCTCTTTGAAGGACTGAGCAACACACCTCTGATAGGAGCAGAAGTTCTCCTTTGGGCTATAAATGCATCAAGAACAGACACAAACCTCTGGTGGCCTCCAAGTCCAGTCTTGGAAAGCAGAAAACAAATTCCTGCCCTTGGTTGTCAACAGGAGGAGGAGTTGGGTTGGTTTTTCCTTTGCTGACAGTTGTCTGAACAAGTGTCTTTTCAAAGCAGAGACTTCCCTCTGATTAAAGCAGTTGGTTTGGAGAGGTCTGCAGTAGGTGCTTTGGAGGGTGTCAGACCAGATGATTGCAGAAAAGACTAAAGACTGGTAGTGGATGATAGGGTGAGTACCAGGGATTTGTCTGAACTAATTTATGTGAAGTATTGATGAATTTTTTGTCAATGGAACCTGTTAATTTACTGAAGAGCCTCAAAACTGGTGTCAGTCTGAGGATGCAGCCAGGGTCACCAAGGCACTGGGCACTTCTGACCTTGGCTAAAGTGGGGGAAATTCCCCAGAACCACCACAAAAATCCCTGTTGTGAATCCTTCCAGATCACTCTCCCTGTGAAGCCCAGGGCCTGTGAGAGAGCAAGGGGGACCCAGTGCTGGGTCACTTGTAGGCCCTGGTAGATGAAGCACTCTATGAATCTCAGGCAGAAATGAATCATTTTAATGAAATAACTGAGTCCAATCACTTGGGTTTCCCACTCCCAGTGCTGAGAGGGGTGAGGGAATGCACCTGGATGTTCTGTTTACATGGTTCCTGTGTTACCCTACAGCCAAAAACCCCAAAGCAACACCCTTGTCCATCTTCAGGCTCACTCTTCATGCCCTCCCTGAGTGGAGCACACCTTGGGCTGTTGTATTTCCTGCTAGATTTGTTCCTACATATCATTTGTTTATTGCAGGACATAAATCTGGTACAAGAGCTGAAGGGTTGATGCTGTGAGCAGGCTGAGCTTTGTCCTGAAACAACCAGAATTGCAGTTTGCTGGTGAGAGTGAGGCTTCCTCATGGAAACCAGTCTGTGGTACAAGGTTGGGATGTATTCCTAGTGAAGGTGGGAAAGCAGATAGAAAGTGAAATGTCCCAGAAAATCAAGTTTCCCAAAATTCTTTAGTTCTCTTTGCTGGAGTGAGCTGTGTCCTAAAGATCACTGACCCTATGGAGATAAACCACTGTCCTGTACAAGCTGTACTTGAAGGTGAAATTGGTGTTTTAGCAACTGTTCCCTGCTGCAGAGTGTTCAGCTGAGATGATTGATACCTAAAAACTGTGGCTGTTCATCAGGGCTTTAAAAATGCTACTCTTTTTTTTATATATATATTGTATGTGGGAGCATAAGCCATGAGTTTGTGTGAAACTTCAGCTTTCTCTAGAATAACTGCTCTTAAAAAAAAAAAAGTCAAATTGATCTCAAAGGTGTTTATGGGGCTTGTTTGTGAGTAGCTTTAAATTCAGCATTATCCAGCAGGTGCTGGGGTGGGTGGGTGTTCTGGGCTGGGGTTCCTGGTGGGTCTGAGCTGTCCCTCCTGCCCCAGAGCACCCCTGGCAGTTCCTCTTGCAGAAGGTTCCATTTTCATTTTCCAACCCCACTCCTGTTCCACACCCTGGGGAAGTCTCCTGCAAATGGTTCACCAGTTCACTTTACAGGTCTTATCTCTCTGATGGTACCATTAATGTAGTTTTTAATTACACAGCATTGCAATACAGTGCCATTTTGCAATTTCTTTGCGTTGTACTTGAAAATAAGTTGAATTGCAGACTATTTAAAACTGCTTTCCTGCGCTTTCAGTAGCAGTGAGAGCTTACCTTATGTGAAGCCTTTATGTAAAAATATATTTTATAACAACCTCATAGATCTTTAACAAAACCAAGATTTGTATTAGCTTTGTATAAATGTTTGTGGCTTACAATTTTATATGTTTAACTTTTTATAAACTTTCCAGGGACTACTTTTTATTGTAAATTTTTTTTTTCTCTCCTTGCTTTAGTTTAAGATTGGCAATAAATTATTTCTAAGGGAAGTCTTAGAAGAAAAAGCATCACTTCTTTTTTATAGAACGGTTAAATCAATTCATAGTTTCAAACCTCTTACCCTTGCTTGTACATTGCTCTGTACATACCCTCCAAAAGTGTTGCCTTTCAGCTATTAATATTTGCCTTGTGTACAAAAGTACTGACGATGAATAAACATATACAGCCTCATGTTGGTGTGATGAAATCATTTTTTCTGTTTATTAACGAGCACAGGCAGCCAGCTGACTCTTTTTGTTGGTTGGCAGAGCCTGGCTGATTTGCTCCTGCAAACACATCTTGTGTTTCAAATCAAATATGTAACAGAGTCAAACAAACTCTGCTCAGAAGGCTCCTCCAGGTTCTGCTCAGCCTGATGACTTTGTCCCCAGCAGGGAGGCACCAGGAAATTGCTGACTTGCACTTGACAGCCACTTTTGTGCTCAATATTTAAAATATTGATGGCACTTGGGTGTGTTCTGCGACAAAGCTTTATGAATTATGGATCTTGATATAGCAGAGTTGATTTTTTTTTAGCTCTTTTTGACTAAGCCAGCCTCTGCCTCCTGGAGAAGAGGCTCACTGCAGTATAAAGGAGGATTTTGCAGCAAAACATTGATTTCTCATCAGTTTTTATAGGCCTGAAATGCTTCATTTTCCACAAGATTCCTTGGGTTTGGCTGGCTGTGGCACTGAATCCCCAGTTCATCCCTGTTGGCAGAGCTGGAGCTCAGCACTGGTGCAGGCCTGCTGACAGGCACCACGAGTGCAGAGTTCTCTGTAGGTGTTTGCTGGGTCAGTTGGGCTCTGGAGGCTCCCAGAGCCACCTCTGATGTCTGAAACCAGTTCCAAACCTGCTGGATGTCCTGGGACTCATCTCTGTGTGGTTTCCAGGTCCTACCTGTCCTTTTTTCACTCTGGAAAAGTCACACCAGCTGAACACTGTCTTGAAAATCCAGGGGTTTTTTTTCAGCCTTTTTTTTCCTTTTTTTTTGCATCCTGTTTCCTGAGATGCCACCTGAGGGGTAAAACCAAGCCCATCTAGAAATCAGCTTAACAAATCATGTTTGTTGGGGTTTATAATCCAAATATCACAGGTGTAATTGCATTGCCTTCACCTGGGCTGCTGGTGAAGCTTTTGGGGACTCAAGCCTGGAGCAAACTGCTCCAGTGGAAGGTGTCCCTGCCCATGGCAGGGGGCTGGAACTGGGTGAGCTTTAAGGTCCCTTCTGACTCCAACCATTCCATGATAAGTCTATGAAATCATTAATAACATATAAATAACTAATCATTTCTTCTTCAGAATGGGTTAGTGGTGTTGGACCATCCTGATCTCTGATCACCTCCCCACACTGATGTGCTCTGGGCTGAAGTGCTGGGAAGAGCAGAAGTGGGGGGAAAAAAAGCACATTCCAGGGTTTATTTCCAGGAAGAAATGAAGTTTCTTCACATTTGCAACACTTTTGATTTACCAAAACACCTCGTTGCAGTGCTGAATGTAGGTTGGGTGCTCAAGCCTCTTCCTTCCTGTTAAAAGTAACTCAGTGATTGCACAATAACTGACAGGAGGGATTAAAAATGCACTGGGGCTGTGCCCAAAGTGTCCCTGGCTGTCCCCTGGCAGCAGGAGCTGACCTTGGTCCCTTTCCTGGGGAGCAGAGATGGCCATGGAGGGCAAAGTGCTGAGGAGCAGCTGCCAGGAGAGAGATCCCATGGGGAATCCAGCTGGAAATGGGGCAGGAGTCTGCTCTGGGACAGCCCCTGCTGGGTTTGCCCTCTAAAACAGGACAGGTGATGGCAGGAGGTGCTTCTGGTCCCTCCACCTGACTGTCCACTTGTGTTGACACCAGCTGAACTGTTCTCAGTGTGTGTGAAATGGGAATTACTTGATTAAATTGATGAGAAGGACCTTATCACTTTCTGCAGCTCCTGAAAGGTGCCTGTGCTCAGCTGGGGCTGGGCTCTTTCTCCAGCAGCACTGACACAACCAGAGCAC
>JAWWEY010000056.1:2512348-2543412 GCA_035582745.1 Loriotus luctuosus | reverse complement strand
CAAGCTGCTGCTCCCTGCTCCCAGCTTCCCAGCTCTGCAGTGCTTGGGAAAGCCTGGCTTGTCATCCTGCACGGCTTGTGTAGGAGAAGCAGAGGCACATCCCATCCTGTATCCACAGGGATTCATCCCCTCCTGGACCCACAGAGCTTTATCCCTTCCTGTATCCACAGGGATTCATCCCTTCCTGCATCCACAGGGATTCATCCCATCCTGCATCTCTAGGGTTGGGGATATGCTGAGGGTCAGGGTTTCATCCCTTCCTGTATCCACAGGGATTCATCCCATCCTCTTTCCCAGGGTTCCATCCCATCCTGGACCCCCAGGGCTGGGGATGTGCTGAGGGTCAGGAATTCACCCTTTCTTGCACCCTCAGGGATTCATCCCACCCTGCACTCCCAGGGATTGATCCCACCTGGAGAGGAGTGGCCCTGTGTGTCACAGTGTCCTCACAGTGTCACTGTCACTGCTGAGCTCTGGCCAGGACACAGAGCCATGGGAAGGTCACAGCCAGTAGGGGAAGGGGCCAGGGAAGGATGGGTGAGAAAAGGCTCCAGGGGCAGGAGTATCCCAGTGGCAGAACTGGGGACCTTTCTGTGAATGCTCATCCATCACTGCTTTGTTTGGCCATTAATTTCCAGTTCATTCCATTAATTTCCAGTCCATTCCAATTATTTCCAGTCCATTCCAATTATTTCCAGTCCATTCCATTAATTTCCAGTTCACGCCATTAATTTCCAGTTTGTAGCCCTCACTCAGCAGAGTGAGGGGAGCTGAGCTGGGCTGTTCCCTCCATCCCCAGCACAGGGGTTGGGAGGGTGCTCAGCAGGGCTCAGGAGGAGCATCCCCCTGCCCTGTGCATGTGGAATGGAAATGGAAAGGAAATGGTGGGAGTGGAAAAACCCCCACCCCAGCAGTGCCTGTCCCCTGCCATCCTCAGGTGTCACTTCACAAATGCCCTTTGCTCTTCACTGCAGAATTTGGGTTTCATTTTGCAGCATGTGGAAAATAAAAACACAGCAAAAGGCAAGAGCCCAGAAGTGTTTAAAACCCTTCATTGTGATAATTTCCCACACCCAAACTGGTGGGGATTAAAGTGAACCAGAGGGGCAGAGGGGAGGCACCCCCATCCCCCTGCCCTGTGCATGTGGAATGGAAATGGAAACGGAAATGGAAATGGAATGGTGGGAATGGAAAACCCCCCACCCCAGCAGTGCCTGTGCCCTGCCATCCTCAGGTGTCACTTCACAAATGCCCTTTGCTCTTCACTGCAGAATTTGGGTTTTATTTTGCAGCATGTGGAAAACAAAACCACCTGTCCTATCACAGCAGAAGGCCAGAGCCCAGAAGTGTTAAAAACCCCAAATTGTGATAATTTCCCATGGCCCAAGGCCAAACTGGTGGGGATTGAAGTGAACCAGAGGGGCAGAGGGGAGGCACCAGCCCTCTGGGACAGCAGCAGCAGCACAGGGTGATGCTCTCACCCCATTTTGCTGCTCCCAGGCTCTTTGGGGTGCTTGGGGCTGCTCCTCTGCCAGCAGAAAAAGCCTTCACAACATGAATGAAAGCTCTGACAAAGGGAACGAGGGGAACCATTGTCTCCTTGGCCTTCTCCTCGCAGAGTCTGCCTGTAATGAGACTTTTGGTTATGCTTGTGGCTTCTGTGACAAAGCTGTGATTTAAGGGCTGTCTGCTCCGAGGCAGAGCTGCTCACACAGCCCAAAGTGCTGCTGAGTAATATTTTACCACAAATTGTTGTAACTGGAGCTCGACGACTGCACTGGGAAGGAGGGGGGGGTTTGCATTTGATTTATTGGATGACTTAGTGCCATTTGCAGAGGGAGCTTTGTGCTGGTGAGGATTTGCAAATCCAGCAAGTAAAAGTCCGTGGGAATGGGGCTGGGGAGGGGAAATCTCCGTGGTTTGCTGGCACCATGTCCAGAGGAGGAGGCCTGGACCTGCAGGGGGCTGCCAGGCAGCTCTGGGGACCAACAGCAGCTGGGCATGCCCTGCAGCCCTCCCTGTGTGTCCGTGGAATCACAGAATGGAACCATTAAGGTTAAAAAAAAGTGCAAAATTGAGTCCAACCTTTGCTCAAACACCACCTTATCAGCTAAACAGAGCAGTGAGTGACACATCCTGGTGTTCCTTGGACACCTCCAGGGACTCCAAACCCTCCTGGGCATCCCCTTCCCATGCCTGACCACCCTTTCCATGGAGAAATCCTTCCTGAATTTCTTCCTGCCTTTTAGCATCAGGTGTAAAACAGCACTTCTGGGCTCCCTCAGCCTTCAAATCCAGCCACAGTCCGGGGGATGCTTTCCTAAACCTGAGACTTTTCCTAAACCCAACACTTTTCCCAAACCTGAGACTTTTCCTAAACACAACACTTTTCCTAAACCCAAGGCTTCTTTCCTAAACCCAAGAATTTTTTTCCTAAACCTGAGATTTTTTCCCTAAACCCAAGACTTTTCCTAAATCCAAGAATTTTTTTCCTAAACCCAACACTTTTCCTAAACCCAAAACTTTTCCTAAACCCCGGACCTTTCCTAAACCCTGGACCTTTCCTAAACCCAACACTTTTCCCAAACCTGAGACTTTTCCTAAACACAACACTTTTCCTAAACCCAAGGCATCTTTCCTAAACCCAAGAATTTTTTTCCTAAACCCAAGACTTTTCCCAAACCCTTTTCCCAAACCCTTTTCCCAAACCCAACACTTTTCCTAAACCCAAGACTTTTTTCCTAAACCTGAGACTTTTCCTAGACCCAAGACTTTTCCTAAACCCAATATTTTTCCTAAAGCCCAGCCCGTGCAGCATCTTTAGGAAGGGTTTTGAGGAGGAAGGAGGTGAGCAGGGCAGGCTGCAGCCGGGCTTGCATTACTGTGAGAATTCAGGTCATGTTTACTACAGGCAGCTGGAACACGATGATCTCAGACGGTAACAAGTAACATCTGAGGGGACGAGTTAAAACACTCAAGCTGTTTTGTAAGCACCTACTTTGCTTTCTTTCCAAGCCCAGTTTGGCTATTTGCAAGGGATTCATGTGTCCCCTTAAGAACCTGGTGTCATCTTGCTGAAATAAGTGAAAAAGGACAAGAGCTCTCCCCTTCCTTTTAATTTCAAATGGAAAAATGGTTTTGTCTTTTTTTTGTTTGGCTGGGTTTGTGGGGTTTTTTTTTTGTTTGTTTGTTTGTTCCTTTTTTTTTTTTCTTTTTTTGGTTTTTTTTGTTTTTTGTTTTTTGGGGTTTTTTTGTTTGGTTTTTTTTTTTTTGTTTGGTTTTTTTTTTTTAAGGCCCCAAAACAGCAAACAAAACCCCACAGTCCAGCTTCCTTTCTGCTTCAAGGACAGATACCTATGGTCTGAGGGCTCCTGGCCTCTTGCAAGCTGACCTTGTGTAATTTCCTCTATTTACATTTGGCCAGCCCTGGCCTCATTGACTACAAGAGTTTATAGAACCCCTTTGGAGAGGAATACCAGGGATTGCTGAGGCACGTCCTGCCCACATTCCCCTATTTACTGTGCTGCTGAAGAGATGTGCAGTGCTGCTGAATAAATATCTCCTTATCCTATTTTGTTCTTGCTTTAATGCCTTTGTGCCAGGACAACAGAGAAGGTCACAGGCAATTAATTCAAACCAGGTGGGAAAAATGACTCTTAAAATCCTTCTGTGCAGGGAGACATCTGACAGTGCTCCAGTTAAATGTGCTTTTATTTACGTGGGCTGAGTGCAGGCTTTGCAATGCCTTTTTTGGGGGGGTTGTTTTTGAGGAAAGTGTTGCAAATAATGTTTGTTCACTGCTGTAAGTGAGCCAGAGTCGAATTTGGAGGCAGATTATCTTCCCTGGACTTTGGTGCTGGTGTTCCAGCCTGTTTGCATGCAGGGCTCACTTCTGCAGGCAGGATGGAAACAGCTTGTACCTAATGCACATCAGTGTGGTGATGATTCCCTCAGCATCTGCAAACCTAATGCATGCAGTGGGATTTGGGACGTGGCAGCACTGGGGATGCTGGACAGGGTGAGCAGGGAAAGGCAGATCAATAAATTATGTTTGAGGGACTGAAAATTGCTCTTTAGCACCACTAATCTGCTATTTAGTGGCTTTTTGGGGGGAGTTTAAGTAGATTTTTCTGATACACGAGTTGCTCAGCCTGGCATGGAGAAAGTATTCAGCAATTCAGCCACGATAAAATAATTCCATGGTTGTGTGCACCGTGAAGACACAAGGGGAATGCTCCCAAGTGCCACAACTCAGGCACCAGGAGGGGAAAAGGCTCCCTGTAATCAGGGGTGAGGGCTCACAGGAGCACCCTTGAGCCCAGCACTCACCCACAGCCTGCAGGCAGAGAGCTGGGATTGCCCAACCCCAGGGAAAGCCACTCCAGGCTGCAGGAATGGCATGTGACAGCTCCCACTGCAACCCCAGGAGAGAAGTTTCTTTGCTGTGTTTATTATTAAAAAATAAAGGGAAAAAAAAACCCCAAAAAAAAGGAAAAAGTTTATTGCAAATCTCAGTGTTTAAGAGTATTTCCAGAGTCCACTTGGTTACAAACAAATCAGTAAATCCTGCTTGTGCTGTGCCCTCACACACACACACTCTCCACTCGCTCCCCTGCTCGTGCCACGACAGGAACAGACACAGATTGTGAGGTCAGTGACAAACGGAGCGTTTGATCTGGATTGGAAACTCGGTAATTAAAATTAAAAAAAAAAGAGAAAAAAAAACCCCAAACTAAATACAGTAGAACCTCGCAAATCTGCAGAACAGGGAGCTTCCACACACACGCAAAACCTGGAGGCCTTAATTCCACTTCCAAGCAGTTGTAATAGCAAAGTGCTGTAGTGAGGTCTCGGATCAATCACAAAGACTTCAACAACCTGACGAGGATAGGCTACAGAACATTTACCAAAAACGCTTGAAGTATCATAAATTAACAATAAATTAAAGGTACATTGTAATGCAACGTGGCTGTTTGTTCACTGATCAGCGATTCACACAGCTCTGGTTCTCTGTAGGGATCTTCCAGTCCTGGGTGCAACACAGCGAGGTTCTGCTGGCCGTGATAAAGTGCTGAGGCAGAGGAAGGACACGAGACCGCGGGTCCCGGGCAGTGAGGATGAGTTGCTCCAGCCACTTGGTTGCAAGAGTGCCTGTTTCTTTTATTTTTTTTCTTCTTTTCCTTCTTTTTTCTTCTTTTTTTTTTAAATTTTTTTAATTTTTCTCTTTTTTTTTTCGACATCTAAGACAGAAAAAAAACAAACCAAGCACCTTCCCAAAAAAGACGTTGTTCTTTTTTTTTTTTTTTTTTTGTTTTACAGATTGTCCCACATTTCTATGGCTGGTAAAACACAGACAGGTCAGTGTAGCAGTTAATGGATGATGCCACTTCCACTTAAGTACACAGAAATGGTGGTTTGGGGTTTATTTTTCCCCCCAAACCAGAACAGACTTGTTTGATTTGTCCCCCTGAGTTGCCTAGAGGCGAGAAGATGCATATAGGTGGGGTAAGCAAGCTCGTGTCACTGCGAGCAGGAATCTCTCCCATTAAGACTGAATGAACAGCTCCAGTGCTGTCTTTTATCCTTCCCTCCGTGCACAGGCTCCACTTCATTTCTCACTGAAGTCAGCAGCAACAAATAAAAGCCCCTTTAGCTGACTTTAGGGCAGAGCTGGGGAGGGGGTGCAGCTCAGCCCGGCCCCCCCAGCACCCTGGGGTGGCAGAGCTGGGGGGCAGAGACAGGGCAAGGGCCTGGGGGGGCAGCTGGGGCTGCAGCAGAGATTCCCTTGTGCACCTTGAGCCAAGGTTTGGGTGCATTAAGACATCCTGGGCCAAATCCTCCCTGTGGGGTGGGCTGGTTCCAGCAACCGTGGGCACCAGCTGAGCCTTTTCCATGGAAAGAGATGCTGGATCTGTAATTCTTTTTTTTTTGTTGTTGTTTTTTTTTCCTTTTAAAATAACTGGGTTACCTAAGACTTACCTATTAAAACAGCTACACTTTATGCTGTAAGAGTAATTTTCCCAACAATTTCACAAGCAATACAAGATAGGCATTGGAGAGATTGATGTAAAGACAGCTTTCTGTTATGCAGAAGATCATTTTTCCTCTCCAGTTACTTAAGCTAACCTCCTTTAACAATCTCAGAATAAATTAATAAATACTAGTTAAATTAGAAACAGTACGTCGGGTCTGACTTATCAACAGAAAACAGTTTAAGGATCCCAGTTGGGAGAAGAAAAATGATCTTATGAAATATGTGCAGTAATAACTGGCCATGAAGACACACGGAGCCTTTGATTTCCCAGCATTATGTGACATTCAAGTTAAGATCATTAGCAATGGTTTCTAATTGTCAGCTATCTAGCCTGGCCTCCTCCTCCTCCTCCAAGCTAAAAGGTGAGTCTGTGTCCCTCCAGAAGAAGATTCAGTTGGCTACTGGTGGTGTATGAAATGCTCCAGTTCGTATCATCGGGTCTGTGTGGAATTTGTGGTAGGGGATGGGTGACAGTCAGAGGCTGAGCTGCTTCTGCTGTTGCTGTTGTCAGTATTTATGGATCAGTTGGACCTTTACCTATGCTTGTTATCAGGAAAGCAAGTGTGCATCACATCTTCATGCTAGACAGAAGTTATTCTTATGTGACTATCCGTATTTTCTATGGAGCTTTCCATTGTTGGTTAAAAAAATTCTGTCTAATATTATAAAAAAAAAAAAATTGTCGGTAGCAACTGTTCACATTTAAAATTTCACATTCCCTTTAGAATGGAGTTTTAAAACGTGGAGCAGAGCTGACATTTCCCCCAGCCTTACACTGAGTACATTAGATGGAGAAGGAACAGGGTTTTTTATACCACGCTGTCAGAGCCTTTTCCTGAATTTTCCGCTTTTCCAATATCCATGTCTATAAAGTCATCTGGTAGTTCTGGTGCTGGCCCTGCCAGGCTCTCCTCCACCTGCTGCTGCTCTTGCTGCTGCTGCTGGTGGTGGTGGCAGAGCCCAGTCTTGCACGGCCTCACCAGGGCCAGGAACACGGCCCCCAGGACCATGCCAGCAGCACAGGAGTAAAAGGCTGAGCTGTAGTTCTTTGTCGTATCCACTAAGACACCTGGAAAAAAAAAACATTTACAGCAGTTAGCCACAGCCCACTCCCCCCCTGCCCTGCCCTGCCCTCCTGTAGGGCTTTAATCTGCGTTTTATCTGCGGCCAAAACTCAGTGACAATCAGATGCCACGTTAAAAAAACCAACCCCATTGTGTTCTGGGGTACACAGAATCACCTCCAGTGCTCCCCTGGGCACAGCAGGGATGCTGAGCCCGAGATGCAGCAGGCATCTGTTTGTTCTGCCAGCCTGCACCTTCCTGCAGAGCGTGGCACAGGCACAGCGAGAGGGATTCGCCTCTGCTTGTGCCTGAAGTGGTGCCAGCTTTGGGTTTCTAACAGGATCAGGGGAGCACTGCAGTATTTCCCTTCCCTCTGAGGTTCCTCAGTGCCTCATCCGTGGGACTCTGCAGAGCTGCATTGCAGTCTTCTGGCTCTGGGAGACTCCCAGTAGTGGTTGCAGGGCTGTGATTAGTGCTGCCACAATACCTTCCAGACAGAGATCAGCACCCACAGCTGTCAAACACCTCCAAAACAAAACCAAGACCAAAGTTTGTGTTACCTGCAAGGGGTGGTCCAGCCAACCCAGCTAAGCTTTGAATGAAGACATAGACTCCAGCTGCAGAGGACATCCTCTCAATGCCAACCACGTCGTCTTCAGCCAGGAGGGGAATATGCGTGCCCGCCACCGTGCCGAGCATGAACCCAAAATAAACGCTACATATCATCAAGCCCCAGAATCCAGAGGCAAAAGGGAAGGCAACCAAGGCTACAGACAGCAGGATGACACAGATGAGCTCGATGTAGATCTTGCGGATGGGCTTCTTGTTGAGGAGCCAGCCTGCAAAAATCCTCCCGAAGACCTCGGCGATGGCCATGGCCGACAGGATGTAGGCAGAGTGGTCCTTGCCGATGCCCAGGCTGCGGCTCAGGGGGATGATGTAGAGGGAGGGAGCGAAGAAGCCCAGGGTTGCAAACAGGCCAAAGAATGCATAACAGATAAAGCTATAGTCTCTCATCACAGAGAAGTCCAGTAGTTTGGTTTTTGGTGCTGGAGGGGTGCTGTTATTGTCAGCGGGGTTCTGTCCGTGTTGCTTTGGTTCTTCACTTTTCGGCTCTGCTTTGGTTTTTCCAGGCACATTGCTGGGTGAGGTAGTTATATCGACTCCTGAGTCTATGGACTCTATTGAGGTGCATGTTTGTTCGTTTTCAAGCATGTACTTTGTCTCTGTGGACTCCTCTGGAGGCTGTGCTTTCACTTCTTCCTGCTCTCTGATGACGATGGGGCGCAGCAGCGAGCCGCAGGCGGTGATGCCCAGCTGCAGCACCCCGACAGAAAGCATGCTGTACCTCCAGCCAATCTGCTCCTTCAGGGCCGTGATTGCTGAGGGAAGAGGAGAAGTGTAACTGGGAAAGCCTGTAGTCACACCAAGGAATTGAATTTACAGCCAGGGAAGGGAGTGGAGATTCTCCACTGGAGGGTTCCAGGCGCCTCTGAAAAAGGCTGAGCCGAGGTCCCTCTACCCAGGGGTCTGGCACCCACCTTCCTCCCCTCTGCTGCAGCAGACAGAAACTAAAAGCTGTGGCTTTTACCACCTGCTAGCAGATGACACCGTCTAGGTAACTTTTTTTGAGGTGTCAGCAGGTCTGGGGACAAAAGGGGTGTTGTTCCCAGTGAAGGAGGGCACACTCAGTGCTTGAGTGTCCTTTCTCAGCTGCCCCCACCCTGAAACCAGCTAGCAGAGGAAGTCTCTCAGCTCTGCTCAAAGGTGCACGTCACTGCCTAATTACCAGCCTTCCCTAGCACCCAAAGCAGCTTTGCAGTGGGGATTAGCCCAGAGCACAGCAGACCACATAAACCTCCAAGGGCAGAGGTGACAGGGCTGTGACGCCTGGGCACAGCTCCCCAAAAGGCTGGAGCACTGGCAGCCCATGCTGAGCACAAGCCCAGTAACCTTTAGGAGCAGTTCTGGGCACTGTGTGTTTTAAATAGCTGAAGTTTCTCGGGCTTATTTTTAGCCTGCCAGATCTATATAGGGAGCCTGGCGGGCTGCATATCAGCCAGGCATGTCCTGCACTGGCACATGGCACCGGGGGGGCTCGGCTGTGTCACACCCCTCCCTGGCACCATCACTCTGCCTGCTGAGTGCCACAGGCGTGTGAGCAACCACTTGTGGGCACTGACTTGGCCTCTGGCTGTCTGCTTGGGGAAAGGATTTGTGCCTTTGGCCCTCCCACCATACCTGGTGCGAAGGAGAAGACGGCGAAACATTCCCCTGTGGATGCCACCGCTGTGACCAGCGAGCGCCTTTTGTCAAAATACTGTGATAAAATGGTGACAGTCGGGAGGAAGGAGAGGCAGTATCCGAGGCCTGTGAATAAATGCCAAAAATTGCCATAACAACAAGTAAAGGAGGGGGAAACACCGATGCAAGAGCACGTTAAGTCGGCTTTCCCGGTGGTCATTACAGTATCATTTCGGCCAACTCAGCAAGCCACCCTGGAAGAAAATCATTGGGGAAACCAAAATGTTATTTTTTTGTAATTTGGAAGGGGGAAAAGAAAAGAAGGAAAAAAGAAAAAAGAAGAGTAGAAACCCAAACAAAGAGACCCAGCCTCCCAAACCTGCTAGATAATGCCTTCTGCTCCCAAACAGCCAGTGGGGTCCATTTTGAGGACCTCATCTGCTTAAAGTATTTGAGCCTGTAGCAACTGCTCCCCTAAGCAAGGCAAGCTCCTGGCCATGGACATGAACAGAACAACCAGGCCAGGCTGGAGAGAGGGAAAAGCATCAGGAGAAGAAACCAGAGACAGAGGGAGCGTCAGAGGATTTGATCCCGGGTGCAGCTCTGTTCTTCTCTGAGCTTTGTTCAGCTCAGCAGAAGCCACCGGTGCCGCTGCACGAGCTCAGGGCTGAGCCCAGGGCGGTGCCCGGGGTGGCACGGGCACAAAGCCAAGCCTGGGGCCCATCCTGGCTGCGGGATCGGCTCAGGAGGGGCAGCAGCAGGGAGCACAGGGGACAGGAGGGTGGCTCACCGGAGACGATGCCGATGGTGACGTACATGTGCACCACGCTGCCGGCGAAGGAGGCGACGACCATGCCGGCGCTGACCAGCAGCCCCCCGGCCATCACCACCAGCCGGTGGCCAAAGCGGTTGCTCAGGACCGTCGACAGAGGAGCTGCAGAGGGAGAGAGCTGTGGTCAGCACCCACCTCAGCAACTGCACAGCCACCATCTCCTGCAGAGCTCTCCTCATGCTCCTGCCCGGGTTCCCCGAGGTGCTACCTCACTGCACAGCACAGCATCACCCTGCAGCCACGCTGGGGCACAGCTCACGGCGTTTAGGACATGCTAAAAATCACCAGAATGCACATGGCAGCCTGGGACAAATCTCCAGCCACATGCCTGGATATCACTGGATTTCAGCAAGGCTCAAGTTATTTCTAATCCTTTTCTAACTGCAGAGTTTGGTTTGAAAACTCTGGGTTTTACCCCTTCTTGGCAGCCTGGGACAAATCTCCAGCCACATGCCTGGATACCATTGGATTTCAGCAAGGCTCAAGTTATTTCTAATCCTTTTCTAACTGCAGAGTTTGGTTTGAACACTCTGGTTTTTGCCCCTTGCTGGTGAGACCTGAACAACTGGGTCAGGCTCAGTGACACGGACCCTGTCCCTGCACCACCCCACAGACTCAAAGGGCTCAAAGGGACTGCCAGGCTGAGACAGACATTTCTTGGCATTTGAGGAGCAGCCTCTGAGCTTTATGGTTATGATTTAATTTATAATGGAGCCATTAGAGGCACAAAAGTCACAGGTGCCAGGTCCTTGCGTGCTGAGTCAGCAGCAGGACTGCCCCTTGCACCTGGGCCGAGCGCCCGCTCCTCTTACCTGTGAAGGTCTGTACAAACACACATATGGATATTATCCAGGATATCCTGCTGTTGGTTTCGTCAAAGCTTTCCATCAGGTCGTTGAAGAAGACTCCAAAGGATTTTATGATGCCGTATGTCAGGGCTTCCACAACAAAGAACGCAAAGGCGACCGTCCAGCCCCATCCTCCGTCAGGCACTTTAGTATAAACGTTTGCAGAGGTGCACGGCATCTTTACAGCTTTGACCGTCATTTTGGATCTGGGAAAAGAGGGGAGAGGCAGCCAGGCATCAGTTTGAGATGAATTTTGCTGGAAGAGGCACAGCCTGAGAGCTGTAGCACCCCTAAGGCACTGTGAGCCGGACCAAGTGTGGGAGCTGGGCTGGTGTTTCTGCCTCTGACCCTCTGTCCCTCCTTCCTGCTGCTGCCCTGTGAGCCCAGCACCAGAAACTCCCAGCTCAGCACCCGGGAGAGCTGTTCCCAGCAGCCAAGCCCGGGAGCTGGGAGCTGTCATCTGCCTGTCGGTGCACGGGGGCGGGTGGATGCAGTTCGTGAAAGATCCACCGCGGGCTGGTGCAGCCGCAGGAGCCCCCGGGGCACCCATCGTCCCCAGCCCGGCTGGCCCCAGAACGGCAGCTCAGGGCTGCCCACACCTCCAAACGAGGGGTGGGGACACCCCCAATGTCACCAGGTCCCCTGCAGCCCTTGGCACCATTGCCACCCCCCGGGGCAGGGGGGCTGGATGGGATCACCCCATAAGATACGGGGTGTCCTCAGCCCTGCCCCGTGTCACCCAGGGGTGTGGGGGTGGCTTTGGTCCCCCATGGAGCTCCCCATGGAACCCCCAGAACTGCACAGGGGGCACAGCACCAGAGTCACAGTCAGGGGAGGACACTGTGCTGGGGTCACTGCCACACAGGGGGGACAATGTCAGGGTGACAGTCCTGGGCTCACTGCCACACCTGCAGGGGGTCCCAATGTGCTGGGGTCAGCAGCACACCTGGGCAGGGGGACAGTGCCAGGTCACGGCCACACCTGCATGGGGGGAGCACTGAGCTGAGGCCACTGCAGCACCACACGTGGACAGGGGGACAGCGACAGGATCACCTGCACTGGGGGGGAGGTCAGTCCTGGGCTCACTGCCACACCTGCAGGGGGGTCTGCTGTGCCATGGTCACCACCACACCTGTGCAGGGGACAGTGCCGGGGGTCACCGCCACACCTGTAAAGGGGGACAATGCCAGGGGTCACCACCACACCCCTGTGGGGGGACAGTCTTGGGGTCACTGCCACACCTGTGCAGGGGACAGTGCCGGGGTCACCGCCACACCTGTGCGGGGGATCACCGCCACACCTGTAAAGGGGACAGTGCCGGGGTCACTGCCGCACGTGCGCTGCGGGGGGACAGTGCCGGGGTCGCCGCCCCACCCGCGTGGCGGTGCCAGTGCCGGAGCCAGCACCGCGGGACACAGCGCGGGCTCAGCCCCGGCGCTCGCTCCCGGCGGGACACGGAGCGGTGGCCGCGGTGGCCGCCCCGTCCCGCCCGGACCTGCGGCTCCCCCCGCGCCGCCGGCCCCGGCAGCCACCCGGCATTTCCCTCCTCCATTTTAGACTCGGCTCCTCGGCCCCGCGCTCCGAGCCCACCGCGGAACTTCGCCCGGCGGAGCAGGCGAGTGCACGGGAGCCCGGCCGGGCTGCCAGCCCACGCCGGGGGTCCCCGAGCGGGGCAATGGGGGGGGGGTCCCCAGGCCGGGCAGCCCCTCCTGCGGTGCCGCATGGCTCCCGGGGGAGCCGCTCCGCAGGGATGGAGCGAGGCGGGGGCTCCCGCATCCCTCCCTGCGCTGCTGCCCGCGCCGGGCTCTGCCGCAGCCGGGCAGGGCGAGGGGCACGGGCGGGACCCCCGAACTTTGCGGGAAGTGCCTGGAGACCCCCCGAGAGAGGGGACGGGGCTGCCGCGAATTCCTGTGTCACTGCAAGGAGGGGAAAAAAGCAGATCGGGAGGAAGCACGCTTAGGGAGCAGAAAAAAAAAATGATAAGGGAAGGAAAAACAACCCAGCGAAACCGCAAACCTGGGCGTGTGTTTTGTACATTTAAAGATTAAAAGAAATAATGGTGGTCGGGGAAAAAATTGGAAATTAAGAAGCCGGAGCGCAGGGGCCCGGCGTGGCCCCCCCTTCCCTGCATCACTTTCCCAACATTTCAGCCCTGATTCCTGCATCGCCGGGGCCGCGGGCTAAAAATACAGGGATGCGGGCGAGGGGAGGTGGGGAAGGAAAACGCTGGAAAAAAACGAAAAAATAACGTTAAAAAGCGCCCCAAAAGAAAGGGAAAAATTAAAAAAAAAGGGAAACAAAGCCCTCCCCCACCCAGCTCCCCCGGAATCCCCGGGCGGGAGCCCCACTCACCGGTGCTGCGGCGGGGTCAGGGGCTGCCCATGGCCCGGGAGGGCGAGCGGGCGACCCTCGGCGAGGAGGCGGCCCCGCTGCCCGCCGGCCTCCGGCCGCTGCTGCTCCCGCTGCCCGCGGCGGCGGCTGCTGCTGCTCGGTGCTCGCTCGCAGCCCTTTTATACCGGCTGGAGCCGGTCTCCGCCGGCGGCTCCGCAGCGCCCATGTGCGCGGCGCCGGGCCCGGCTCGCCCAGCGGCGGCACCGCGTGTGCGGGAGGGGCGGTGCAGGGGCGGCCCCGCGGGGTCCCGAGCATCGCCACAAGCAGCACCGCAGCCCCCGCTGCCCCCGACCCGCACCTGACCCGCAGCCCCCGCGGCCCCCGGCCCGCACCTGACCCGCACGGGGCGCTCCGGCAGGTGCGGGGTCCGGAGCATCCCCGGGTGCGGGGTCCGGGGTCCGGAGCATCCCCGGGTGCGGGGTCCGGGGTATTCCCGGGGTCCAGAGCATCCCCGCGATTCGGGGTCCGGAACGTTCCTGGGGTACAGGGTCTGGAGCATCCCTGGGTGCGGGGTCTGGGGTATTCCCGGGATCCGGAGCATCCCCAGGGTGCGGGGTCCGGAGCATTCCTGGGGTGCAGGGTCCGGAGCATCCCTGCAATTCGGGGTCCGCATGATCCCCGCAATTCGGGGTCCGCATGATCCCCACGATTCAGGGTCTGGAGCATCCCCATGATTCAGGGTCTGGAGCATCCCCACGATTCGGGGTCCAGAGCATCCCCTCGATTCGGGGTCCGCATGATCCCCTCGATTCGGGGTCCGCATCATCCCCGGGTGCGGGTGGGATGCGGGGAGCACATGCTGGAGCCCCCCTGCCCCCCGTTTTTTTTTGTCCCCTCCGAGGTTTGGGTGCTGCCCATATTTTCCCTAACGGGGAAATATGCCCCTTGTTTGTATTTTCCGGGACAAAACATCTCCTTTAGTTGTGTTTCTAGGGAAAAGCATTGTATTTTTAGGGGAAGCCACTTCCTTTAGTTGCATCTTTAGGGAAAACCTCCTTTCCTTTAGGGAAAATCTCGTTTTGTTGCAATTTTAGGGGAAAAACATCTCCCTTGGTTGCATTTTTAGGGCAAACATTTTCCTTGCTCGAATTTTTTAGGGGGAACCATCTCTCGTGGTTGTATTTTTAGAGGAAAACATCTCCCTTAGCTGCTTTTTTTTAAATTAAATTTTTTTGGGGGGAAAAACGCATCTCTTAGTTGTATTTTTATGGAATACATTTCCTTTAGTTGCATTCCTGGGGAAAAAACATCTCCCTCAGTCTCTCAGTTAAATTTTTAGGGGGAACTCTCTCTGTCAGTTGCATTTTTGGGGGAAACGTCTCCCTTGGCTATTTTTTTTTTTTTTGGGAAATAATCTCCTTTAGCTGGACTTTTAGGGACTTTTAGGGAAAAACATGCTCTTTTGTTGCATTTTTAGGGAAAAACATCTCCTTTAGTTGCATTTTTTTAGGGAAAAACATGTCCCTTGGTTGAATTATAAGGGGAAAACATTTCCATTGGTTGCATTTCCTAGGGAAAACCAACTCCTTAGTTGGATTTTTAAGGGAAAACATGTCCTTTATGTAGGAAGCTTAAAAAGCAGGGATTTGTGAGTCAAGCAGAGCAGGAGAGACCAACTCACCCCTTACAGGCATGGGGAAGGAAGGAGAGGGGTTCAGTCATCCTAAAATCACAGAACATCCTGAGCTGGAAGGGACCCACAGGGATCATTGAGTCCAACCCCTGGCTGTGCACAGACACCCCAAAAACCCCACAGTGTCCTTGAGAGAGCTGTCCAAGCTCTCTTGGAGCTCTGGCAGCCTCAGAGCTGCTGCTGCTCCTGCTCTGTGTGTGCTGGGCACAGATGGATGCTGCCAGGAGGATTTGGAGTTTTGCGCCATTCCTTGTGGGCAGGGAACAGCAGAGGGGTCAGGGCGGGTGGGTACCCACACTTTTCACCTCTCCTCACCTGGGATGTGCCCCCTGTGCCACCCAGGAGCCCACCACAGTGTGCTGGGTTGCTGTGGAACCTGCTGCTCCTGGTTCATACCCCTGGAAAAGGAAGCCAGGTTAAAATGTCCCTGCACTGCAAGGGCTGCTCTGTTTGCCTTGGCCACAGTCCCTTCTGCTGCTTTTCCCTTCCTTTTTCCCAATGGGACAACACAGCCAAGGGCAGCAGGTAGCTGAGGCAAAATTCTCCAGATTGCCCAAAATGAGGCAAATTGTTGCATTTTTGGGGGGAACTTTGGGAAAGCTGCTGCTGGTTTCTCTTGGCTATGCTGGCCCAACAGCAAGTGCTGGTGCTCTCAGGGAGGTTTCTGCAGTCCCCTCCTGAACAAACTGAAATCCTTCTGAAATCCATCAGAAATCCATCAGAAATCTGGGTCCTCAGCCATGGGAGTGCACCCTGTGTGTCCTTGGGAGCCTCCTATCCCACAGGAAACCCCTTCCTCTGAGGGAGCCTTTGAGGTGGGTGTCCTTCACCCCTGCCCTGCCTTTCAGGGGTGCAGATGAAGGGTGACCACCCTTTGTGTGGCCCTGCAGAGCCAAGATCCCGTTATCCAAGCTTTTCCTTGGGAATGGGGCACCCTCCCCGTGCTGGAATTCTTCCTGGTAACGACAGTGCAAGTGCTTGTGGGACAACAAAAGAGGTTTGTGCCTTCAGGGGAGAAAGAAGAACGCAAATATCTTTGGCATGAAAAACCCCAAAGCAATTTGCTCCTCGGTATTTCTTGTCAGTGCTCTGCTTCTGTCTCTGCCTCACCTTCCCATTCCTTTCCTTTGGGCTTTCCAAGAGCAATAAGGCTCTGGGGAGCCAAGGGGGCTGCAGGGGCCCTGTGGGGGGACAGGGATGGTGGCTGCAGCTTCTCCAGCCTCACTGTAAAACCCTTTTTCCCCCATATTTTTGGGGTGATTTCTCAAATTTCCCAATTTGCTGCTTGGCTTGGATCCTTTTCCCTGGCACAACCACCCTGGGTCAGTCCCATGCCTGGCAGCGCTCACAGCCTCTCCAGCCTCAGTGTAGAACCCTTTCCCCCATATTTTTGGGGGAATTTTCCTGCTGCTTGGCTTGGCTGGGATCCTCTTCCCTGGCACATCCACTGTGGGTCCATCCCATGCCTGGCAGCGCTCACAGCAGGACGTGCCTCTCCATCATCCCAGCAGCTCCAGCAGCAGGGCTGGGGGCTCTGAAATCCACAGGGAAGCAGAGCAGGAGTGCTGGCTGTGGGCATAAATCAGAGAAATCAGGCAGGAGCTGGGAGAGAGGGCGGGCTGGGCAGAGAGGGGAGCGCGGGCCCCTGGCCGGGTGGCTCCGGCACTTCCAGCTCATTTATTCTGCCGGGGTTTGCCCAGCCCTGCTCGGCATGTGAAATGTTTTCTCTGAAAGACCCAGCAGTGAGATGGGTGAAAAACATTCTCCTGTCCCAGGAGCTGGCAGAAATCCTGGTAAATCTGCAGAAGTATGTTTTTGTCGGTGCTGCTTGTTCTGTGAGGAGAACTAGCATAAACTATGCCAGCAGAAAACCTTTTTTCCTGGAATGAAGTCCTGACTGTGCTCAGAGCATTGTCAGCACGGTTGTGCTGGGAATGGAGCTTTGCTGGTAAACATGGCAGCACCAGGGAGGCCCAAGGGGGCACACACAGAGCTCCTACCCCATGGGCAGAGCCCTCACCAGGTACTTGCTGCCCTTCTCTGCTCAAATTAAAAATCTCTGGAATCTTAAATTGCAAAAAAAAGAGCATAGATTTATTTTCATAGATTTATTTTTCTATAGAAAAGCCTGTCTGCCCTGCCATCCATCCCCCCCAGGCTGTGGTTGGACATCCCCCAGTGGGGTCAGCACCATGGGGATGTGTCCCCATCCCACAGCACTCCTGCTTGCCTGCCTCAGTTTCCCTGACCCCTGCTGGCACAAGGGGTGACACTGGGAGCTCCTGGATGACAGCAGGTACCCACTTCAGTTTGAATTTCTCATCCTTTGCTGTGTCCTTTCCTCCCTGCTCCTCATGCCTGGGATGGGGGATCCTGCTGGGACTTTCAGCAGGACCACTGGGTGGGTTTGGGCTGGAGATCAGAGCTGGGAGCCCCTGGGTGGGTTGTGAGCCCCAGGAGCTGGCAGGGGGTAGCTCAGCACAGCTGGGTGTGCTTCAAAGGGCCGCAGGTTTTTCTGGGCTCCAGCCGCTGCTTTGCTCTCCAGGCAGGCGTGAAAATGTGAAAGAATGTGAAAAATGTGAAAATGATCATGCTGGCCCCAAGATTTGTAAACTTTCTGGTTAATGTGTAATAAATACATGACAGCTAATGCCAGCACAGTGACGGTGACCCCTCTGTGGTGGCACTGCCAGGGGTGACATCCCAGAGAGGCATCTCCCCTCTTCTACACGGGGGACGTGCTGCTTGGAGAGGCTTTGGGTTTTTTCTAAACTGGTTTATCTGGTTTGGACTTCTCCAGGCTCCTGTGAGCTGCGTGCCTGGCTGGCAGAAGGCAGGTTGTTTGTTTGTTCAGGGCTGCCCTGGTCCAAGGTGCGTGCTGTGCCCGCCAGGTGTGCCGTGTCCAGCGCTGCCAACCCCGCTCATCCCCAGGCCAGGGATCCCTCCCTGCCACTCCTCCAGCTGCAGCCACCTGGGCAGCATTTCCTGCTTGGCACATGTGCCACAGTGTTCCTGCCAGCCTGGGGAATCTCTCCTGAGTCATTTGGAGTTTTGCAGAAAGAGCTGAGAGTTGGTGGGGTCAGCTCTGGGTGGGGATGGATGCAGCAAAGCTGGAGGGGAGCAGAGGGGGGATCCCAGGGGGGCTCCCACCCCCTCCAGGGGGATGTGCACAGCCTGGACTCACTGGGAATTTGAGCTGGAAAGGGTCAGAGAGGGCTCAGAGGGCAGAGCTGATGCCAGGGATGGCCTCACACTCATGGATGTGGTCTGGATGTGGGCAGCCCACAGGCTGTGTTCCACCTCGCCTTCAAACAGCTCTGAGCATCAGGGATCAGCAAGTTTTGTTTGATGCTAATGCATGAATTTGAGCCCTGAAAGACTTTCCCTGTAATTTAGGGAGGAGACAGTGTCCTTTGAAAATGGTTTGGGTTGTTTTTGTTAGCTGTGTCATCCTGGCATCCCTCCCCAGAGCAAATGGAAGGGACTGAGGTTTGTGGGTTCGGCTGCTTTGAGGTGGGCTGGGTTTCTCTGTGGGGCTGCAGGTGCAGCTGGGGTGGGGCCTGGGGCACTGTGGGGGTGCAGGGCAGCCCCTCACGAGTGGGGCTGGGATGGTGCTGCTGGGAGGATGTTTGGAGAGGCTGGGATTTGGCACAGAGAGCAGCTCAGCCTGGGAGGGGCTGGGAGCTGCTGGATGCCAGTGGAGGTGCCAGAGGGCAGGATTAGCTGGTGTGTCTTCCCAGAAAGCCTGAACACCACCTGCCTGAGGAGATCAGCTCCACTCCCGGTGCTTTGCTTTTTCCCAAACCCCAGATCTGGCACGGGGTGATTGATACCGGTCTGGTTGGTATCGGTGTGATTGATACCGGTGTGATTGATACCGGTGTGATTGATAGCAGTGTGATTGGTATTGGTGTGATTGATATCTCTGTTGTGGAGAGTCCCAAACAGGGAACTGGGATGGGGCTGGATGGGGCTGGGAAGGGATTGGAATACAGCTGGAATTGGGCTGGGAAGGGGTTGGGAAGGGATTGGGATGGGACTGGGATGGGGTAGCGATGGGGTTGGGATGGGGCTGGGATGTGGCTGGGATGCACTGGGATTGGGTTGGGATGGGGCTGGGAAGGGGCTGGGAAGGGTTTGGGATGTGGCTGGGAGGGGCTGAGGTCCCCCTGACCACTGTGAAGTTGGGGGCTCAGTTCTGTGCTGTCTTTGGCCCAGCTGGGCTCAGCCCCTGGGCAAGGGGTGCTGGACCCAAGCAGACTTGCTGCTCCTTTCAAGTCCCCATCTGTGAGGATATCCAAGGAAATTGCAAAGGAATTTTTGTTTTGAAAGTAAAGGCAAATTAGCTGCCATCAAACATGTGCAGAGACCTGATCTGCATTGTTGGAGCTGTGGGGATGCAGAGGGTGCAGAGCAGGAGCTGAGCTCGTGGCTTTGTTGGGGCAGGGCTGAGCAACCTTTCCCAGAGCTGAGCCCCCTCCCACAGCTCAGCCCCACGTCCCACCCCCATTAGCTGATGTACTGAGAGCCCCCAGCCTCCATAAATTAACACTCTGGGCTATGAATTATGAATGGAGCCACATCTCTGATCACTGCAATGCTCTGCTGACAGCCCAGGAGCTGCTGATCCAAGTGACAGCCCAAAGCTTTTAAAGATGTAAACAGCAAAACCTGGGAATAATTCCCTTTGCAAGCTACAAACGGCTTGGCCTACAGATGGGGCTCATCCTATTCCCTCTCCTGCCTCCTCCTGTCCTGTTCTTCTCTTCTGATTCCCAGTGTTGTCCTCTCTACTCTCCCTCTCTGTGTTAATGGGTGTTGAACTGCTTGGCCATCCCATGGGAGCTGCATCCCTTGTGCCAGTTCCTGGTACCTCTGGGCACAGCTGCTCCTGGCCATCCCAGCCCAGCTCAGATCGCCACAGCCAGTGCAGAGCTCCTGCTGCAGGACCCAGCAGGATTTTGGCAGATCTCTGCAGCTCCATCCCCCTTTGGCCATAACTTCAAGACATTGTATTCCACATCTCCATCTGCTCCATGGAGCTCTGCCGCAGCTCCCTCTCTGCCATCGCTCCTTGGAGGCTTTGTCCTTGAACCTTTCCATCTCTGGAGGGCAAATCCTGCCCTAAGCAGCTGGATGTGCTTAATCCTGGCTGTTCCTGGGGGTTTTTGCCTTCTGGATCTGGATTCCTGCCTCCTCTCCTCTGGGGCAGCTCCCTCCAGCAGCCGAGCTGTGCTCCTGCCCTGGCAGCTGTGGGGTAGAGGGAGCAGAACTAAACTCAGACAATGAGCTTCAGACACCTGCCAGTTGTCACAAACGAGGGCAGGGCCCTGTGTGAACCCTTTGTGGGGCTGCAGCACTCGGGAGAAAAACCTTGGCAAGCAGGAGGGAGCAGGGGATGGCAGGAGCAGGGGATGGCAGGAGTGTGGGATAGCAGGAGTGTGGGATGGCAGGAACATGGGATGGCAGGAGCTGGGGATGGCAGGAGCACAGGAAACCATCCCAGCCTGAGCAGTGGGTGCAGGGAAGGGGCACTCTGCATTCCCATCCTTTCCAGCTGAGCCAGTCTGAACCAGGCAGCAGACCAACTTCAAAGGCAAAGCCTTGGTCTCTGCAGAACCTGCTCTGCCCTGGTCTCTGCAGAAGCTGCTCTGCCCTGGTCTCTGCAGAACCTGCTCTGTCCTGGTGTCTGCAGAAGCTGCTCTGCCCCAGGCTGGGGTGCAGGAGCACTCCTCTGTCCTGACTATTTTCTTTCCCTTGCACAGGGGATGCTGTAACCAGGTGAAGGATGGACTGACAGAGCCCCAGCAGTTTCCTCTCCCCCCAAGGCTGAGGGGCTCAGCCTGCAGGGAAGGAGCCAATTTTGGACACAAACATCCCTCGGGCTGCGGCGAGGGGAGAGGAGCTGAGAGGAGCTGCCGCGGATCGAACCCGCTCCTGGAGGGGAAAATACCGCTTTGGTTTGGTGTCTAATTAGATATTTACCAGGAAGGAAGGAAAGATATAAATAGGGTGACAGTGACTTCAAAGGGTGTTTTTTGACTTCTAAGAATAACACCTTTGCTGGCGCCGGTTTCGGGAATATCGGCTGTGCCTGGGTGTGAGAGGCGGAGGAGGTGTCGCAGCTCGGTTGGCAGCCAAGGGAGCAAACCCAGACCCCAGCCCTGCTCCAAACCCAGACCCCAGCCCTGCTCCAAACCCAGACCCCAGCCCTGCTCCAAACCCAGACCCCAGCCCTGCTCCAGCCCCACAGACCAACTGAGGAAGGGACAGAGCCCCTGGAAAGCTCAGCTGCATCCACAGGGACACAGCAGGGGCAGTTTGGGGAAGACAGACGGTGCTGTGACACGGGCAGGAGGGGATGGGTGGCACCATGGGGACCCCACCTCTGTCCCTGTGGGCAGTGCTGGTGCCCACCCTGGCGCTGGTGGGGCTCTGGGCTCCCTGTGTGGTGAGCAGGCAGCCCAACTTCATTGTCATCCTGGCTGATGATGTGGGCTGGGGGGATCTGGGCGCCAACTGGGCAGAGACAAAGGAGACCCCGCATTTGGATCAGTTGGCTGCTGAAGGAACAAGGTAATGTCTGTCCCCCTTCCCTGCCCTCACCCTGCGCCCCTGGTTACTCTGCCCTGCAGCACAGGGGAATTCAGCCCTGTGGGACTGGCAGGTGAGGGAATTTTGTTGGTGTGGGTTTGGGTGCATGGGGAGGGCAGCCAGAGCCTGGCGTATTGGGATGCGGGCCCATCCATCCCTGCTGGAGCCTTCATCTGCCACTCCTCACCCTCATCCCCAGAGCAAAAGGGGGAGTGTCCAGGGGAGCAGGGAGGGGCAGGGCAGTGTTAGAGCACGCAGGATGTCATGAGTTGAAGGGTTTTTCATGTTGCAGGTTCGTGGATTTCCACTCAGCTGCCTCCACGTGCTCCCCGTCCCGCGCCTCGCTGCTCACGGGGCGCCTGGGGCTGCGCAATGGCGTCACCCACAACTTTGCCATCTCCTCTCTTGGGGGCCTCCCCCGCAACGAGACCACCCTGGCCGAGGTCCTGAGGGAGGCTGGCTACAGCACAGGGGCCATAGGTGATGCCCAGAGTGCCAGGGGCAGCTGGGGAGGTGCCAGGGGTGCTTGGGTGAAGTGCTGGCGGTGAAAGGGAAATCTAAAGGATCACGTGAGAGAGATTTCACACATCCCCCTTGCATTTTGCAATGCCAAGCTTAAAATCTTCCTTTTCAAGGGTGCTGCCGGAAATCCAGACTTCTCCATTTAATCTCTCATTGCTTTATCTCCCGAGGAATGTGCTGGGTGTTAGCAAACAGGATTTGCTCTGCCATCCTGCATCCCGCACCACGGGCAGTGCTGCTGGCCCAGTGGCTTTGGGCACCCTCCTGTCACTGTGGGTCCCCCTCAGCCTGCACAAACCCTTTGCATCTGCAGCTCCTGCTGTTGTGCTGGCAGAAATTCCCTCTGTTTCTCTACTCCCCCCCAGTTTTTGCAGTTTTCCCTCTTGGATCAGCACGTTTGGTGGGAGCAAGCGCGTGCTGGAGGTCAGAGGATGAAGCTGGGTTTAGGGAGGGCTGAGGGAGCTGTCTGCTCAGAGCACAAACACATGAAAGAGCCTTTTAAGGCTGGAAACCCTCGCTTTGCACAGCCATGAGATACCTTATGCATTTTTTGCTGGGTTTTCTGCAAAAATAGACAGCATTCTGGAATGGCAGCCAGCACAAACAAGGAACCTTGCTTGTAGCTTGATTAAAGCCCCCAGCGCTGCGGGCACCTTGTGGGTGAGGGCTGCTGGTGGCTGTGCCACCTCTGAAATGATGTTCTGTGGCTTTCATGCAGGCAAATGGCACCTGGGACACCACGGCCACCATCACCCCAACTCCCGTGGTAAGGGCTGTGCCAGGGGGGACAGGCTGAGGGCCCTGTGGCCACCTGGACCCTGCTGACCCCCTCACTTTCCTCTCAGGCTTCGACTACTACTTTGGGATCCCCTACAGCAATGACATGGGCTGCACAGACACGCCTGGCTACAACCTGCCCCCCTGCCCGCCCTGCCCACGGCACAGCACCCCTGCCAGGTACGGGCACGGGCTCCCAGGGCTGGCACAGGGAGCTGGGGGTCTGCAGAGTGTCCCCAGCCCTGAGCTGTGTCTGCAGCAGTGTCCCCAGCCCTGAGGGCTGCCCTGGCCTGTGGTCACCTCCCCTCATGCTCTGTGCACTCAGTTACCCCCCAAGACTGGGAGCCCCCCGTGCCATGGGGGCATTGGCACTGCTCCCCTTGTTCTCCCTCCCTCCCTTGGCTTTCTGGAAGCCAGGAGATCAGCCAGGCTCTGTGACAAGCCTGGGGTGGCTTTTTCCAGCAGGGTGGTGAGGAAGGACTGTTACACAGAGGTTGCCCTGCCTCTCTTGGAGAACATCACCATCGTCCAGCAGCCCGTGGAGCTCAGAAGCCTGGCCAGGCGCTACGCAGAGGAGGCAGAGAGGTTCATCCAGAGGGCCAGGTGAGGCCACCCACTGTCCCCTGTGTGTGCCCTTAGCTAGGACAGCTCCTGGGTCACTTCAGGGCTCCTTTGCATCACCCTGGTGCAGTGCCAGGGGAGATGGGTGTTGCCCCATAGTTCAGATTTGGGGTGTCCATGGCTTGGCTTCCTGCTGGAGGAGGCCCTTCTGGTGTCCTCTAAAGGGTTGTTTGTTTTTAAAACCATCGTTTTTGGGGAAAGTCAAAGCCTTTGAGTGGGGCTGTGCATGCCTGCATCCCTGTGGATGGGCTGGCAATGGGGTGGTGGAGGTGCCTCCATGGGTGTGTGAAGTGCTGGCAGGGGCTGTCAACAGGCGCTGAGTGGTGTCAGGGTGGGACCAGAACAGCACCCAGAGGTGTTTGAACATGCCCCGTGTGTGAGATTGGATCCATTTTGGGGATAAAGCACCCGGAGATCGCTGGGCTTCAGGATCTGCCTCCCCCAGGCTCAGAGCACAGGAGGTGCCCGGCTCTGTTTGTCCCCGAGGAGCAAAGTGGCTCCTCCGAACGAGGCCCCCGAGCCCTGCTGACGGGTTGTGTAATTTTAATCCCCATTATTGGCGGATTACGAGCTGTGACTTTGCAAAATGCCTCCCTGCAGAGCGAGGAGAGGAAGCGCTGCCGGGCAGCCCTGCCCGAGCCCATCCCTGCCTGCATCCCGGGATAACGCAGGCCCGGGGAAGGCGGGTCTGGGGTAAGGTTTGTGTGACACAGGTGAAAGAAGGGCTGGGCAGGGAGCAGCACATGGGGAAATGGCTCTTTGTAAACCTGGGCGCTGATTTTTTGCATAAAACCTGTTTGGATACAAAGGATTGGCCGTGGGGTGGCTTGGCCACGTTTGGGATGCTGAGGGTGCCCAGGCTCTGGGCTGTGGGGCAGCACCAACCCCTTCTCCTGCCAATCCCCAGCCTTCCAGGCTGCCTGGGTGCTCTGTGGCTGTGAAACCCAGTGTGTAAGCTCCGGGTTAATAGGAAAAACCTTTAAACTCCCAGAAGTGTGCTGGGGTTATCTGTGTTCATGGAGAACAGGATTAGGCAGGTGCCTGCCTTTTCTTCCCTTCCCTTTGATGGCTTATTCCAGTTTTCCCCTGCCTGACTCATTCATTACAGGGCAACAAAAGAACACCGGATTTGCCATCTCGGTGTGTTTTTAACCAGTCAAGGTTGAGCAATTTGTGACAGTGAGACGTGGCACTGCTCAGCACAAACCAGTGTGGGAGCAAAAGTCAGGGACTGCTGTCTTCAGTTATTGATTAAACGTTTGCCTGATCTTCAGGACAATTCCGAGGCATCTGTGTGGCAAACGAGAGGGATGTTCAGCTGGGCATCACTGCCACGAGTCCATCTGGATGCTGGGGCCAGGGGAAGCAGCTGTCCCTGCTCCAGGGGCTCTGGCATGCCTTGGGAAGAGGTCTCACAGCGGCCGTTTGCAAGGGGCACATGAGCTCTCCTGACCCCCACGTCTTGCAGGGATGGATGGGATGCCAAGGGGACACAGGGGAGATGGGTGTGAACACCATGGACACCCCAAATCTGAACCCCATGGCTCAGATTTGGGGTGTCCATGGCTTGGTTTCCTGCTGGAGGAGGCACTGAGGCTCTTCTGGTGTCATCTAAAGGGGTTGTGTGTTTTTAAACCATCATTTTTGAGGAAAGTTGGAGCGGAGGTTTTGAGAAAACCCTTCATGGGGCTCCAGCCCCCAGCAGCTCCGGGCAGGATGGGGTTTTTTACTCATTTTCCAGGCCAGGTGGGTGCCGGGCAGAGGAAGGAAGCGCAGACACGCACTGGGCAGGGCCGCAGAGCTGGCAGGAGGCAGAGATGGGGCCGGGCGCGCGCACGGCCGGGACACGGCCCGGGATCCGGCCCCTCCTCAGCGCTGGCCATCCCACCCTTCCCCTCCGAGCTCCCTGAGGAAGAGCAGGCTCGTTGGAGCAGATAAATATAGCTGTAAACAAGCAAACAGGACGTGTCCTGTGCTGGTGCAGGGCAGTGCATGGTGGTGAACGTGCTGCAGGGCTGGTGGCACTGCCCGGGCTGTGCTGGGCTGTGTGGGTGCCCTGCTGTGCCACGTCCTCTGCCCACAGTGCCACCAGGCTGGGCACCTGCTGGGGAAGGGGAAAAAGGGCCAAAATGGGCCCTCAGAGAGAGGGGAGGGAGGTGTGTGGGTGCAGCAGCATGGAGAGTTTGGAGATGGAGGAAGGGGAAAATCCACCCCAAATGGGGGCACGGTTGACAGCAGGGGGACAGTGGGGAGAGGTTTAAGCAGCAGCAGGGGAGAAATGGCTCAGCTCAGCCAAGCCTCCTCCCTGTAAGGTGCCTGCAGCTGGGTGATGTACGTGGGGTGGTTTCCCAGAGGCAGGAGTGGAAGGGTTTGTGTCCCCAGGCTCAGCAGTGCCACCACCCCAGTGCCCTCCCAGAGGCTGAACGCTGTCTGTCTGTCCCCTGTGCAGTGCCAAAGGACAGCCCTTCTTCCTGTACCTGGCCCTGGCCCATATGCACGTCCCGCTGGTGCCCCCACTGGTGCCCCCCGCCCCGGGCAGGGGCGTCTACGGAGCCTCCCTGGGCGAGATGGATGCGCTGGTGGGCCGGGTGAAGGAGGCGGCTGACAGCCTGGGCAGGGGCAGCACGCTGCTCTGGTTCACAGGTACTGCAGGGCTGGGGGGGTCTCTGAACCTGCCAGGAGCAGTGAGAGAGGCACAGAAAAGGATGAGGGAAACAGTTCTGGTCTCACTCGCTGCTCCTGTGTTGTGCCAAAGCGGGGTGACACTGGGGGCTGCACCTGGAGGTGGGGGCAGGATCTGTGCTTGTCCCCTGCCCTCGATATCCTCTGCCCTTGATGTCCCCTGCCCTCCGTGTCCCCTGCCCTCAATGTCCCCTGCCCTCAGTGTCCCCTCCCCTCGATGCTCTGTGGGTGGGGAGTGGTCCCACCGCGGGGCTGGGTGGGGGTCCCAGGCTGCCGTGCCCACCCTGCCATGGTGCCCACCCTGCCATGGTGCCCACCCTGCCACCCCCCTCCGGCTGCGGGGCTGAACTGGCGGGGCCGTGACTAATTAAGGCACAAATCCTCGTTCGTTAAGAAGCCCAAATCCGCTCTGTGTCGCCGAGCAGCCTCCCTAATGAGGATGTCTTGCTCCTGATGACAGGAACCGCTCGGCCGCTCATTAACACCCGGAGCTGGTGGCACCGAGCCCCCCCTGCCCTGCCCTGGCTGCCCTCCAGCCCCTGCAAACAAACTGCTAAAAACCAAAACCCATCAACCCTGCAAACAAACTGCTAAAAACCAAAACCCATCAACCAGCGGCTCCTGCTCGCTGGGGAGGCATCACAGGGGTGGCAGAGAGGGGTGGAAGGGTCACTTGTCCTTGCCTACCCCATCACCGTGGGTGTCCCCTGTGCTCCTGGTGTCCCTCATGGGGACATTTCTTTCTCTTGCAGGTGACAATGGCCCCTGGGCACAGAAGTGTGAGCTGGCAGGACGCTTAGGGCCGTTCGTGGGTGCCTGGCAGAGGCAGAGAGGTAACCTGGCAGCGTGGGGGGGTCCCAGCCCCGGGGGCACAGGGGGGCCCCAGCCCCGGGGGCACAGGGGGGTCTCAATCCCCAGGGGCACAAGGGGGGCTGCTCCACAAAGCCCTCACTGCCCACCGAGGGGACACGGGCAGCATTCCATCCACCCCAGCCTCTCCCTGGCTGCTGCCCTGGGCTTGAGCACACTCCAGAGCTATTTTTTTCTTTCAAACAGTTAAGTTTCCCCCAGAACTGCTGTGGGGGGTGGGTTTGGGTCCCCATTACCCCGCAGCTTGGGGTGAGTGTGCTGGTTTGGAGATGGAGTGTTGCTATCCGCCCCATCAGGGTCTCACAGCCCCCAGCGCAGAGCACCCACCACCCTCCCCACACCCCGGGACTTTGCTTTTCTTTCTCTCCACCGTTTTGTTGAGTTTTTCTTTGTTTTGTTTGGGTTTTTTTTTTCACTCTTTCCTCCTTTTCCGGCCAAGCCATCTGCTTGGTGGGTTTATTTCGGCGGGGGCAGCCAGAAACATCCATGAGTCAGGCGTTTCCCACTTCTGCTTGTATTACGCGGCGTTAACGTGCCAGTCCCGGGGTCAGCACTGAGGCTCATCCTCCTCCTCTTCCTGACACCCTGGCCACGCCACCGTGGCCATTCCCTGGGCAAACAGCGCTGGCTCAGTCCCATTCCCAGAGCCCTTCCTTCTCCTGGCCCCGGGGATGGAATCGTAACCTCAATTCTCTAGTAAACAAACCCCGCTGCCGGCCCCGGGTTGCTGCTCTTGAGCAACCCCCGGTCACAAGCCCGAGCAGATGGTGCAGAACAGGACGAGCAGAACTCAAACCACGGCCCCTTCCAGCCCCCGTGCCCTGCAGAGCCCCCGGCAGGGAGGGAGGAACTAGGATTTAAATTCCATTTGACGCATCCATTTTTTTTATCTTGACTTTTTTTTTTT
The DNA here is from genome assembly GCA_035582745.1 of Loriotus luctuosus. Lineage (NCBI taxonomy): Eukaryota > Metazoa > Chordata > Aves > Passeriformes > Thraupidae > Loriotus > Loriotus luctuosus. Next base: position 2,515,393 of record JAWWEY010000056.1, on the reverse strand, counting down.
TTTTGGGTCAAATAATTAAACCATATATCCCTACATTATCCAAATCATTTGTCATCAATCCTTTCAATTAACCTTCCTCTATATTTCCTAGTATCAAAAACAATAAACAACTGTCATCATCACTCCACAACCACCCCCACACAAACATAGAATTAACCCCAGAACTTACCCCCCCAAAAAACCAAACAACACTATTTATTTCTATATGTTTTCATGTGTTTCCATATGTTTCTATATGTCTCTATATGTTTCTATTAGTTTCTATGTTCCTATATGTTCCTATACATTCCTACATGTTCCTACACATTCCTACATGTTCCTACATGTTTCTATATTTTCCTAACATGTTTCTATACATTTCCAACATGATTCTCTACATTTCCAGCATGTTTCTGCATGTTACTACATGTTTCTACGTTTCTAACATGTTTCTATACATTTCCAACACGTTTCTATACATTTCCAACATATTACTACGTTTCTATATGTTTCTAACATGTTTCTATATATTTCCAGCATGTTTCTCTATGTTTCTACATGGTTTTTATATGTTTCTGTATGTTTCTAACATGTTTCTATACATTTCCAACATGTTTCTACATGTTCCTATATGTTTCTACATGTGTCAATGTTTCTGCATGTTTCTATATGCTTCCTGTAGCTCCATCTTTTGTTTTAGGCTCCAACCCTAAATTCCAGGGGTGTTTTCCACTGATTTCAGGTGATCACTGGGGCTGGGAGAGAGCATCAGATCTGTGTGTGCTGCCCCTTTCTCTGTGCTTCCCACAGCCCCCAAAAATTCCTCTCCCACCTTGGGGTCAAAAGTCCAGCAAGGGGAGGGATACTGGGAGAGAGAAAAACATTTTAGGGATGTGATGCTGGGCGTGTTTTGAGGTAGGTTGGGGAAGTTGCAGAGCTGGTGTCCCTGTGCTGAGGACCTGCTGTGTGTGTGGTGGGACCAAGGTTTTCATCCCGCCACGGGAATGCACAGTTCAGCTTTCCTGGAAAGCCTGGAAAGTCCCCACAGCAGCAGGGCTGCATCATCCCCACTCTGCAGAAAATTCCCTGCTTGGGTTTGGGTGTTTCAGCCCTGTTTACTTCCCAAAGTGTTAATGTGACCTCATCCCAGGCTGCTCTGACCTGACCAGAGGTGCTGGGGTGGCTTGGTCAGGAAATATCCGTCTGATGTCCTTCCAGAGCCCCCTGACCATGCCTGGAAAAACCCTGCAAACACATCCAGGAGCACGAGTTCTTTCATTTATGTGCAGAGATGGGGCTTGATATTAATTGCTGTGGTTTCCTGGGGTGTCTGGGGGAAACCCCAAAACTTTGGGTGGGGAGTGTGCTCAGTCCGTGCCAGGGTCAGAAACTGTTCCCCTGGGTTGGTCCTTGTGGCACCTGTGCCATTGTGGGCAGGGCAGCATTGCCTGGGGGCATGGATCAGCATGGGGCAGGGACTGGGGAGGCCAGCAGGGCAGGGGACAGCTTGGGGACAGCCCAGGGGCTCTCTTGGCCGTGCCCCCAGGAAATGGCTCAGGGTGAGCGCCGCCGTTGCCATGTGCACGCTGAAAGGCAGCGCACAAAGGCAGCTCCTGGGAAGTTTGCTCGGTGAATCGCCTCGGGATTTTCTCTTTGCCCCATTCCCAACCCCTTCCCCCTCCAGCTGCCTGGGGCCCTTTGGGCTGCAGCCAAGGCTGAGGCTCTCCAACCCCCTTCCAGCCCTTTTGATGCTTGGGGCTTTCATTTTGGTGCTCACCACCCCAATTTTGGTGCTCAGAACCCCAATTTTGGAGCTTATCACCCCAATTTTGGTGCTCAACACCCCGATTTTGGTGCTCAACACCCCAATTTTGGGGCTCAGCACCCCAATTTTGGTGCTCATCACCCCAATTTTGGTGCTCAGCACCCCAATTTTGGTGCTCAGCACCCCAATTTTAGTACTCATCACCCCGATTTTGGTGCTCAACACCCCAATTTTCGTGCTCATCACCCCGATTTTGGTGCTCAACACCCCAATTTTGGAGCTCATCACCCCGATTTTGGTGCTCAGCACCCCGATTTTGGTGCTCAGCACTGCAGGTGGAGGAAGGGACTGGGCAGCATCTCAAACCCAAGGGCAGGGCAGAGCTTTGGGTGCTGTCAGGGAGAGGATGGATCAGTTCATTAATTGGCAGGAGGGTTATTAGCAGGATGGCATTTTTAATGAGGTTTCCAGCAGCCAGGGGAGGGGGAGCTGTTGGTGCTGAGCCCTGCAGGGGACAGGAGCCCCTGGAATAAATTCCTCCATTTCCTGCCTGCTCCATTCTCTCACCTGGCATCAGAAGGGGATGGAAATGCAATGGCTCTGGCAGCTGCTGCATTTCTCATCACTCTCTGGAGCAGAGAAACACAACCCAGTGCCCAGCTGAGACCCCTTTCTTTTCCCTTTCCCTTTGAACAGCTCCTGTAGTCCTTCTCCCAGTGAAACCACCCTCCTTTGGGGTGATTCACACCCCAAATTCTCCTTTGGGGTAATTCACACCCCAAATTCTCCTTTGGGGTAACTCACACCATCTCTGCCTCTGAACAGTCCCTTTCCATGGGGAGCTCCGGGCTCAGGAGCTTTTCCAGCATCAGCAGGATGCTGAGCACTGCCCTGTTCTCCTGCAGGTGGGAGCTCAGCCAAGCAAACAACCTGGGAAGGAGGGCACAGGGTGCCAGCCCTGGTGTACTGGCCTGGCCACGTCCCTGCCAGCAGGACGAGCCAGGCTCTCCTCAGGTAAGAGCCCCTCTGGCAGTGGGGTGGCCCAAATTGGAGGTGTGGGAACTCAGCACATCCCTTTGGATGTCCAGAGTTGCTGAGAACCCCATCAGGGGGCTTGGAGACCCTGGCATGCTGCCCAGGACACCTGGGGATTTGATTTTGACCCTTGGAGCGAATTACCAGCTTTGTATGAGGATGTGAAAGTCACACAGGTTTGAATAGTGTAATAATAAGATATTCACAGGGTGAAAATGTAGATTTTAGGATTTTTGGTATGGGGGTTATGGGGACAAGATGGAGGA
>JAWWEY010000056.1:2488488-2501304 GCA_035582745.1 Loriotus luctuosus | reverse complement strand
TGTTGCATTCCACAGCAGCAGATAACCATTGGTTACATTTTGTTCCTGAGGCCTCTCAGCTTCTCAGGAGGAAAAAATCCTAAGAAAAGGATTTTTCATGAAAAGATGTCTACGACAGGGTTGGTCTCAGGAATAAGAGCTGGGATGGGGTGGGAATGGGCTATCCTGGGTGGTGGGTGAGGAATACAGAGGTGATCCCTGGACCTCTGTGACTGCAGGGTTTTTCTCCCATTTCCTCCCCAGGAGGGGCCTTGGCTTGTGATGGCAGCACTGGGCCGGCACAGCAGCACCACCCACCCCTCATTTTCAACCTGGACCGTGACATCCAGGAGCAGGAGCCTCTGGATGTGGCCTCCAGGGAGTACCAGGCAGTGCTGCCTGCCATCAGCAGGGCTTATGGCCAAGCCCTGCAGGACATTGCAGCAGACAATGTCTCAGTTGCAGATTATTCCCAGGATCCAGCTGCAATTCCCTGCTGCGACGTGCAGCACGTGGGCTGCCGGTGCCACGGAGCCACGCGGGATCCCCACGTGGAAAGCACAACACCCTGGCTTTGTCTTTAAGCAAATAATTGCTCAGGCTGCTCCTTTCCCAAGGGTGGTGTCTGTGAATTGCAGGCTGGAGGTGGCCATGGAGAGGGATGGAGGCTGTGGTTCCCTTTGCTCCGTACTGGGAAGAGGGAGGTGAGCTGGGTGTGGGTCTGGGGGAGCACACAGAGGGTCCCCTTTGGACCTTGGGCATGTGCAAGGCTTTTTGTGGGGCTCTTTATCTGGGAAAGAGACAGCTCTTGGATTAAAACTACCTTCTGTGAGAACTGGCTTTGGGAGAGGATTTCTCAGGGAAATTTGGTTTTGTCTTAAACAGAAACCTTCCAGGAGCAGCTATGGGAGCACAAGGCAGGGGAGGATGGGGCTCACAGCCTCGGGCAATCAGCCCTTCTGCTGCACAGACCTGCAAGCTTGGTGGCTGCAGAGAGAAAATTCCTGGCTGGCACAAGGGGGGTGCTCTGGGAAGGGAGCACCTGCCCCTCAGCTGCCTGCTGAGGTTCTTTGAGAAGGGTCATTGCAGGATTCAGCTGGATGTGGAAGGAAGGAAGGGGATCCTGGGCTGTCCCAGGGCTGCCGTCCATGTGGGAAGGATGCTCAAGCTTGTCCTGCCAGGGGGGAGCTCAGGACTGTGCTGGGACATCCAAGGGTTTGGGAGAGAACTGGGGCTGCTCCCCATCAGCTCTCAGCAAAGAGAAGGGTGCAGCTGTGGGGTTTTGGGAGGGCAGGGTTCCTGCTCTGGGGTCTCCCAGCAGATCAGGGCTCCAGGCAGAGGAGCTGCTGCTGATCACAGTGCAGCACAGATGGAGTGGTACAGCTCCTGTGGGGCCATTCCTGGGCAGGTGCAAAGGCCTGGGGAGCTGCAAAGGCAGAAATGAAGGTGCAACTGAAACCTGAGAAACTACTGGGATTTCTCAGCAGCTGAGTGAGGGTGTTCTGAAACCATTCTGGATTCTGATTTACACACCCAGATCTTTCTTTGGCTGCAAGAGGACTTGTGTGGACTCACCCAGGTGTGCTGCCCTCACCCCAGCCCCAAAACCCCTCCCACTCCCCAAACTTAATCCAGACTGACACCTTTAGGGCCCTAAAAAGAACAGCAGGAGCTGCCAGGGACAGACTGTGACTTTATTCTGTCTTTCAACATAGCAAATGGCATCTTCTCTAATATCACTGCAAAAATACTTTGCCTGGGTTAAAATAGTCTGTATATACTGTACAAAGACATAAGTTTAATATCTCTTCCTATAAGTACATTTATACACATAAAACAGCATAAATTAGAAAAGGGACAAATGGGTATATAAAATTCTGGTTACATACAAATCTGATTAAATTAGCATTTACACTGTGGTTCTAACATAGAGTTTGTTAAACAGAGCCATGTGCATACAGTACATTGACACCCCACCCAGACACAAATTAAAACAGGGGGCTAACAGGGCCAGGTGTTCACTTACACAGAGCAAAAAGCCTGGCCCAACCTTAATTTATATAATTTTTTTCTCTCATCTTGGGGACTCACAGATCTGTTCTTCGAAACTCCTGGCTTTTCCAGAGCACCTCCCAGCAGCTGTCCCAAGCGTGGCTGTTTGGCTTCTCCTCACGACCTCTTCGCCTTGCCCGGCTGACCTCCGCGGCACAAGATTATCTACCAAAACCAAAACACAAGGGCTTTACTTTTCCCAGCACCAGGGAGCTTTTCCAGTCGGTTTTACGCACATGGGAGGAGCAGGGGGAGGGATGTCCCGCGGTGTTTTACTTTCCATTCAAAGGCAGATTGGGGAGAGGTTTGTTTATTTGCTCTCCCCCTCCCCAAATTGACAGTCCTGGGAACAGGAACCATCTGGATCAGTGGTAAGTGGGCCTGGCCTCTGGCTGGCACTGGGCTCAGCAGAGCCAGGCTTTGGGGAGTGCAGCTCCTGGGGGTGAGGTGCATTTGCCTCACTAAGTGATCCCAAAAAGCTCAGCTCTGGTGTGGCTGGGAGAGAAAGGTTTGTGCTGGGCATCCCTGCATTGCTCTGGGGTCTCTGGATGGATCCCAGAGTTCAACTCCAACATGTGAGGCAGGATTAGGGGAGGGAAAGCTCAGCCTAAACACCAGCAAAGCCTCTGAGTGAAAGAGTAAAGCAGGAGCAGAGAACAACAGGCAGCAGCAGGACCCTGATTCACCTCCATCAGCTACTCCTGCCACAAGATTCTGGGTGAAATGTGCCCCTGCTCCTGATGAGGCCTGGGCAGCCCTGGCACAGATCTGTCCCAGCTCCAGCCTTGTCAGGAGTGACCTGGAAGGGATTGAACCCCACAGCTCCTGCTGCAGAGGCTCTCTGGAAGGGATTGAACCCCACAGCTCCTGCTGCAGAGGGTCTCTGGAAGGGATTGAACCCCACAGCTCCTGCTGCAGAGGCTCTCTGGAAGGGATTGAACCCCACAGATCCTGCTGCAGAGGCTCTCTGGAAGGGATTGAACCCCACAGCTCCTGCTGCAGAGGCTCTCTGCCAGCTCCTCCTCCCAGGTCTGCCTCTCCACGAGCTGCAGGACCATCACTGGCCAGGTTTCCAGGCACAGGCATTGACACTGGATGGCACAACTCCCAGGGGACCTCAGATAATGTACTGATAAGCTGGGCTTAATCCTGCAAGCCCCAGCTGCCCAAAATGCCACTCTGAGCCACAAGGGCAGGAGGCAGGTTCTGCCAAACTCCCTCATCTCCTATGACACATAATTACAAGTAAAGCCTCAGTGGAAAGTCTGTGGCCTTTCCTCTGCTACCAGCCAGCTGTTAAAAAATAATCACTTAAAATAATTAAGTGTCCATATCCATGCAACAGAATGAGGGAAACACCATTGAGCAAACAGCCAGGAGGAATCTGGGCCAATACTGCTTCCACAGAGCCAGAGATGTATCTGCAGCCTGGTTGCATCAAGATCTGTGGTCTGGAGCAGCAGAGGGGTGTGTGGACCCCATGATAGGGCACTGATTTCTGCCCTGTTGTAGATTTTTTCCCTCCAACAGGCAGCAGCATGCTTTGGCAGCACAGGAGAGTGCCCAAACTGTTCTGGAGCATCCAAAAACTGATGGGAAAGAGATGGTTTCTAAGAGTGATGGAGTATCAGTGAGGGGAAGCTGCCTTTGAAGAGGTGATTGCAGTCTCACTTGACTTAATGAAATGGCTCTCCTGATAAAAGCTTCTCCTCTGGGCCCTGCAGCCAAATGCAGGATGGATCACCTCTGCCTGGAAAGCACTGACCAGCCTGCTGGAAGAAACCATCCTTCCTTCTGAATGCCAGGAGTTTTGGGCAGATCCCCTGGCTGCACACAGCCTGTGCTGTTTGCAGAATCCTGTAGGATTTCTTTTGCCAAACCTCACAGCACCACTGCAGTGCCCTGCCTGGCCCATAACACACCCCAGCATCTCCCTGCACCACTGGAAACCTCACTCCCTGCTACACCCACAGAACAGGGGTGGCTGCTCAGGCAGGTGAGCAGAAAACTGCCCAAACTGCCAGAGTTTTGCAGCCAGAGCTGGCTTTGCTCTTCCCACCCTGTAAAATCTCCTGATGCTGCAGGGTGAGGGCTCTGCAGCCTCCTCCCTGCACATCCAGCATGGCACCCAGGGCTCCAGCCCCCTGTCCTCCTCAGGAACACCTGAGTCCTTCCTGCCCAGGACCAGCAGTGACTTGGGAGTGCTTAATCCACCCCATCCATGCAGGGATTGTCACTGAACTGGTTTAACCTCCTTCTGCAATCCTGGCACCAGCAGCAGCAACATCCACGTCCCCTCTTGTGAGGCCACTTTTTATGAGTCCTCCTTGGGCTCCTCATCTCTGCTCTGATCTGTCCCTCCTTCCACTTAATGAACAGGCAGTGTTTGACAGATTTTATGTCAGGCTGAAGCTGGTTTTCCTCAGTCTTAAACAGCAGAGCCTCTGAAGTCTTGCTTGAGGTCAAGGGAAGACAAGAGGTTTCAAAATGGGGAGAAACTGTGGGGTTTGAGCACTGCTGTTTCTCCAGAGCCATGTCTGAGTTCAAAGCCATACCGTGGGCTGCGGGTGAATATTCCATTTTGTCACAAGTTTTGAGGTTTTGAAAAGTCTTTTTGTTGCACACTGGAAAACAAACAAAACCCTTCCCATGTTTCCGCAAAGCCGAACGCTGTCAAAACATTTTTGTTGGATAAGGTCAGGTTTTCTCCCCCTCCTCCTCTGCACAGGAGTGACCGATGCCTGAAACCCCCTTCACTGAGACTGGAGATCTCAAGTGCTGAAAAAACAGCCAAGTTCAGTGAAATCCAGAGCATCCAAACATCCTGAGTGCTCCCACTGCGAGGGCAAACCCCAAAGCCAGGAGCGGGGGCTTTATCTGGAAGCTCCATTTGCTCAGGCACCGTTATCAGGGAGTATTTTTGGAAAGCACCTTCCCTTCCCACAGCACCTCCTCCCTAACAATACACATGTCACTGCTCTGTCAGGTTAATGACAGGGTTTGGAGGGATCAAAGTTCATTTCATAAAGCACCTGCTGTGCTCCAGCAGGGGTTTGGGGCTGCTTTCATCCAGCACAGCCCCAGCAGGAAGCCTCATTCAGGAGCAGCGTGATCCCTGCCTGCTGGCATTTGCTTGTCCCCAAACCATGAGTTCAAGAGCAGGTTTAGCAGAAGGAAACAAAGGATTTCTCTCTGTCCCTGCTGCTCCTTCCAGGGGCTTGGGCCATCACCTTCTCTGTGGGCACAGCGAGGGAGACATTTTAAATATCCTTCTTGAGTAATGGAGTTGGACAAGTGGGAAATTCCTGATCCCAGTTTGCAGCAGGGAATGGTGCAGGTAAGGAATGAAATAATCTGAGGGTTGTGTGAGTTGAGCTGGGTTTAGGTGGTGCTGGCTCCAAGGGAGTCATGAGCCAGCCTCCCTTTATCTAAGTAACACTTTGCCTCAGCTCAGAGGAAGGTGCCTCACAGAGGTCAGCTCAGCACATGGAATGAATCCTGGAATAAGGTTTGTACTTCCTCCTTTTCAGGCAAAACTCCAGCAGCAGGATATGTAAAAATGAAGTAAGGAATTCCAAAAGCCTGCCAAGGCTGCAACCTGAAATCCATTACAGTATTCTGCTGCATTACTGCTATGAAGACACCACTGATTACAACCAGAACATAGCACAGACCAACATTTGTCCAATTAGGGGTTAGATACTTAATTAATGAGTGTGGAATAGGAAAAGGAGCCAGAAAGACACTGCCAGACTGAAGTCAGATTGAAAAATCCACTAGCTCCTTCCAATGGTAACTGAGAAAGTGCCACATAAAAATCATAAAATGGTTTAAAACTCTGTTATTCCTTTCATCTTTGTACTTGGAAAAGGAGTTTCCTTCTCAGTTACCTTGGAAATGAAGAGACTGGTGAGGTTCAGGTATGTTCCAGTTGCATTCCATGAACTAACACAACTGACTGAAAATGCAACGGGGTATTAAGTTTTTATTTCTAAGTTGTTCCAATTAAAACTACTCCTGGTAATATTAGAAATCTGCTCAAGGCACAAAGGTTAGGTCTGGATCTGAACACCATTCAGCAAGTTTGTTCAGATCTATCTCTGCTTAGGTTTGATCACTTTTGCCCCATCCCCAGCTGCTGTTAGTGGGGCTGTCATTTTCCTGGCACTGTCCCTAGAACCCATCCAGTTATTTTAGGTTTCCCAGTGAGCTGGGACAAGGAAGGGGGCATGGAATCTCTTCTGGGAGAGGTTACTACTTCCTTCTCAGCACGAGGGCTGCACTGCAGGTTTAGGGGTCCCGAATGCTCACAGGAGGAAACTCATTCTCATCATCCAGGCAGACTGGTCCAGTTGCAAACTCGTGCTCTGGGATGACCTCCCCCCGCAGGGCTCCGCCGTCCTCCGAGTAACCTGGCCAGGGGAAAACACCAAGGGTTACTGCAGGAAGGGATGGCAGGGGGCTGCACACAGCAGCACACACTGCAACCACCTCTTTAGCACTGAGCTGCTTCCTCTGCCTTCATGGACTGAGGAAGAGGAAGGTGTCTCCATGGATACTATGGATTATAGATGAACTACATGGTCAGCTCCTGTGGCAGCAGCTTTCCTCCTCCTGCCATGAACCCAAGCACAAATTTCAGAGTAAGATCTGCATCTGGATGTGGATCTTACACTTGGGAATATAATGAGATAGTCACTCAGTCTTTTCCTGCAGCAGTTTAGTGCAAGGTGCACCAGCTTCAGGGACTCTGTGGCAATCTCACCACAAAAACACTGACTGTGTCAGTGACTGACACAAAACCAGTGAGCCCTGACTCCTACACCCATGGCCACAACCCCTGGAAACCACCTGGCAGCAGCTGCTGTCTGCCAAAGAGTGGTTCCCGCTCTGCCCTGGGCCTGTCTGTGGCACAGGGAGCAGAGCTGGCACAGGAAGCAGAGCAGAAAACTCGTGCCCTGTTTTTGTGGCAGGGGATGAACCCAGTGAGCTCCAAAGTTCTGCTGCCCCAGCGTGCAGTGCACCTGTGGTGATCCTGGATGAGCCCTTGGAATGTGGGACACTTTCCACTTTGCCCCAGGTGGTTTTGTGGCTTCTGCCTGAGGAAGGGCACACGTGGTGCTCACCTGGCATGGTCGAAGTTGAAGGCACTGTACTTTGTCTGGCTACAGTTGCTGCATAAGATTGAGGTACTGGAGGCTGAAGGTCGTTTTCTTTGTTCTCCTCCATCTTTCCTGAGCCAAGCAGACTAATTGTGCAGATCAAGAGAGAGCAGAAGAGTTAGTTCTGATCCTGGTTGTTCCTCCCCAGCTCCAGCTAAGACAAGCCCATGCATCCACATCTCCTCGAAGCACATCACCCATCCCCATCACTGCATGCAGCAGCCCCAGCAGTGCTGTGGACAGGGGAGCATTGTGCTCCACAAGGAAAGCAGGGGGTGAAGAAGGAGATAGGGGAAGCACCACTTCAACTGGAGGACAATGCTGGCAGGGGAACAGAAGGGAACAGACTGACCACAAAAGCTTTAGGTTACAAAGGCAAACAGTGTTTCTAATCACAGAGGGGGCTCCAAAGGGCTTCCAACAGGAGCTGACTAGATGGGAAAAGCAGCCCTGGCTAGTTTAGGATGGAGTTTGAGCAGAGATATCGTATGATGTAATGTAACTCATGACCCAAGGGCCCTTCTCAGCCCTCTGATGCTCAGAGGAGCCCACATGACAAGGCTGGGGGCTGCGGGCGGCGCGCGCTGGACAGCGCAGCTTTGAAGTGCTTTTGTTTTGTGGCTTTTCCAAAAGCTGCTGGCACTTTCCTGGCTGGCAGCCACCTCCCGGCCTGGAGCACATGTTACATCTCACCCCACCCCAAAGGCTTCACATCTGGAGCCAAGCAGCCCAGATGTGTGCGGGGGGGTTCCGTGCTTAATGGGATTTGCATATGGCCTGAAGAGCGGCGGGGGAGGCTCTGTTTTCACAGGATCCCAGAATGATTTCGGTTGGAAAAGACCTCTGAGATCATCGAGCCCAACCTTTGACTGATCACCACCAGCCTGTCACCAAACCAGGGCACTGAGGGCCACATCCAGTCACTCCTTGAACAACTCCAGGAATGGTTTGTTTTTAAAGCAATGACTGGATGTGCCCCTCAGTGCTCTGGGGCTCCCCATCATCTCCCTGGGCAGCCCCTTCCAATGCTTAACAACCCCTTCCACGAAGAAATTCCTCTGCTTTGGCACTGGGCTTTGTTCACAGAAGCTCAATGTCACTCCACATCATCCCTCCCTCAGTCAGCTCTCCAGCACCCACTCCAAGCTGGAGAAGGTGCTCTGCTCTCCTGCCACCACGATGGTCACAGCTCTGCTGCTGGGGCATCTCCTAAAGCACAGCCTGCCCAGTCCAAGCTGGGATGTCCCACAGCTGCCATGGCATCTGAGATGTCTCAGGTTTCTCCTGCAACAAGCCCTGTGTCCCTATGTCCCTGCCTGCTGCTGTGCTTCCCAGCCATGCCTGTCAGATCACAAACTCAGTTCTAACTTTCTTGCTCCTACAGCTCCATTTGGTGCTGCCAGGTGAGATTTCCCTTCATTTTTTAGATCAGCCTCTGTATGAGGTGTGAGTGGAGGTAGAGTTACCTGTGATTTTTAATTAGGACACACTCCCCTCCATCCTGGGGGTCCAGGTTATAGATGTAGAGATGTCCATCCGACGTCGTCACCAACAGCCGAGGCAGCTTCTGAATCCTGCTGGGAAAAGCATCCTGAGGCCAAAAACCTCACCCACAGCCACAGCAGCACCCACCCCAGTGCTCTGCAGGCAGGGGATGAGGTCAGGCTGGCCTGGCCAGGGCTCAGCACGTACGTGGACAGGGCACAGATGTTCCTCTGGCCGGAGATGTTCAGCCGCACGGTGGCAAAGGCTCGGTCCTGGCTCATCATGCCGGACACCTGGGCAGGGAGGTAGTTGGTGGCAGCCTGGAACATCTTCCCCATGTAACCACTCCAGGTTGGAGGCTCCTCTGGCCGGCTGAGGGGGTCACAAAGCAGGGTCAGTGGGGTTAGCATGATCAGTGTGACAGAATGTCAGCAACAGACCTGATCTCACACGGGTGAAGGGTTTTCTGGAGCACCCTCACATTGTGCACCAGCCTGGCTGGAGATCACAGGGGACAGTGGCACCTAATAAAGCCAGAGAGGCCTGGAGGGGCTGACAGCAGGGGTGCAGTGTGTGGCTTTCCAAAGAGTGAGTCCCTGGGGACACAAGGACACTGTGCACCTGGAATTGCTCATGGAGAGTACATGGTGAGGACGTGGAGAGCAGCTGTGTAAACACAGAGCTCTGAAGCAGATCCAGCCCTGGGGCAGGCAGGGTGAGCCAGGCTAAGCCCTCACCTGTCTGTGAGATGCTCCAGTTTGAAGATGTGCACGGTCTCCGTGTTGCTGGAAGCACAGAGGAACTGGGAATCCATGCTGAACACCAGGGAGCTGATGTTCACATACCTAGAGCCAAGGACAGCACTGTCACTGCCACAGCAACCCACTCAAGGGGAACTGAGGAGGGGATGGGCAGGAAGGAGACCCCTCCATGGTGAGGATCACCCTGCACAGCTGCTGCTGAGCCTGTGGGCTCACTGATGAGCCATTCCCTAATCCCTTTGCTCAGCAGGGCTGGGGGTAGCCTCGAGCTAGTGACAAACAGCCAGAGAGGTGGAAATGTCCTTGCTCACTGAGCTGCCTGTGGAGGGAACATCAGTGCCAGCCTCACTGCAGCTTCTGGAGCTGCAGAGACCAGGGAGGATAGCCAAAGTGCTGAACAGTGGGACACAAACAGCATCTCCTGCACAGGTTCAGCAAGATCGAGGTCTCTGACAATTTTGGGGACTTCATTATTTCAAATAAGAAAAAAGAAAGGACAGAGTAAATGGAGTGACTCCATGTCTGTTCCCTGCCATTGCCCTGTTCTGTGACACACTGGAAGGAATCAATGAGCTGGGCACAGCCTGGCACAGTGACATTTCCAGCTGATACGTTTGCTCTTGTTTTCCTTCTGCAGAAGATGCCAAAGCCACCAGGATCTGAGGCTGCCCTGGGTCCCTGTGTTTACACTTTGGCTCAGGGAGCCCTCTGTGTACTTGTCACTGCCAGAAGAATGAACTGACCTTTTCATCCCTCGCCGGAATTCATAGAGTTTTTGCCCCCCAGGAATGGAAAATACACGAATGACTGTGCCCTGCAAAAAATGCAAATGGAAATACCACGTAGGAGCAGGCCAAGGAACCCGAGCCCTTTCCCTGACACACCCAGGAAACTCAGGATGTGCAAAGGCTCCTCCTGTTTGCCAGCTGGGCTCCATCCAATCCCATACACTGACCAGTCAGCGGCCCTTCTGTGCTGGCTGTGATTAAGAGGGGCAGCTCAGGGGTGCTGATGCAGCCCTGGGCAGAGGGAGGGTACTTGCAGCCACACTCACTCACTTTTTCAGAAGCACTGGCCAGCTTGGAGCCGGTGGAGTTGAAGGTGAGAGCAGCCAGAGGCCCATCGTGGGCAGGAATGGAGCAGGCTGTTTTCTGTAGGGCACAAGGGAACGTGAGAGCAAAGGCACACACTGGTCCTTGGACTGTGTGGGCAAAGGGACACGCTGGTCCTTGGACTGTGTGAGGGCAGGGCGTGCCTGCCTTGCAGCTATCCACACCTGCTGATATGGATTCATCATGTGCTCATGGGATCCCTTCAACATCCTCAGCACTTTACTCTGCCCTGCCTTGAGTTCATTCCTCTGCTATTATGGCCATTGTGACTACAGGACACTCACCCCAGGGGCAGAGAACCTCAGCTCCCTGTTTCTCCAGGGTTCAGCATTGTGCCTGCACCCTCCCCAAAGCCTGGTCCTTCCCTGCAATTCCCTGTGCTGCACAGCAAGTCCTGCTGCAGTGGCACCACCCTGGTACCTGCAGGGAGCCCCAGCACCTCTTGGAGCAGCAGCATTTTCCCTGTGCTCTGCTCCTCCCCTGCTGCAGATCCTCAGCTCTGGCTGCACGTACGGAGCCACCAGCCTTATGTAACTCAAAGCCCTGGCATAAACAGCAGATAATCATGACCCTGCATCCAGCCAGGGACAGATTTCCTAAGGGGACTTTGGACACTTTGCTCTCTCTGTGACTTTGGGTCAGGCATCCCTTCCAGCCCATGGTGTGGCAAAGCTGCTCCAGGTCCTGTGCTGTGCCTGGAGCAGCTCCAACCCCCCTGACCCACACTGGCCACATCATTCCCCTGGGATCTGCTGCTGACGCTCCCACAGCAACCCCAGTGTGAGCCTGGCAGTGGCCCTGGGGCTGCAGGGCAGTGGGTCACGTTTCCCTGAATATCCTGTGCTGGGAGATGCACGTCCTGATCTCAGAGCTGTCTGCTCCGAGCATGGGGGATACGTCCAGATGTGCCTGCCAGGCAATTCCCTCGCACTCCAGCTCGGTGGAGTGGATTTATTCATCCTTCCCAAGGGCCCCGTTGGCTTTGCTGTGGCTCTGTTTGTTTTCAGCCGGTCGGTATCCAAAGGCTGAGCCTCGCACTTACCAAAGTATTTCCGTCGTAAAGCGCGATCTCTCCGCTGGTCGCGCTGCCGGGATAGGCCAAGTACGAGTTGGCGTGGTTGATGGAGAGAGCACACAGACCTGGCAGGGGGACAGGGACACGGCTGAGGCTGGGGCTGGGGGAGCACAGCACGGGGCACGGCGGGGGTTCGGGCTCTGGTTCCTGACACTGCTCGGCCCCGGCGCTGGGAACACCTCGGCCGTGGGGACATCTGCTGGTACGGGACAGAACGGCGGCTGTGCCCTGCCACCCTCCCCGAGCACAGGGAACCCAGGTCCGGCTTTTCTGCACGCTCTGGGCTCTCCCCCTGCATTACCTCCCTGGAGAAGGCAGGAATAGGTGCATGAAACAGCACATGTGGGACTGAGTGCTCACAGCACTCCTGTCCAGCCACATCTGGACGCGTCCAGATGTGCACAGGGTGTAGGTGCTGGGTTGGAAGCTCAGGAGCAGCCCTGCATGGGTGCAGCTCTGTTGCAGCCTGGCTGAAGGCAGTGCCATTTCCTTCTCCTCTGAATGGAAAAGGGAAGCAGAGAAAGACAAAGGAAATGCGCCAGCTGTGCAGGGAGCTTCCGGGCGACAAGGAACTTGAACGTAGCAAAATCTCAGGCACAGGGGGAATTCTTCCCCATAAGAGCCACCTGGTTTTGTGCCAACACGAGCACAAAGGTTCCCAAATGCTCCTTTCGAAGTGGGCAGGAATTACAGGATGAGACAGGGACGGATGGATACGTGTGCGGGTCCATCCATCCTCCTGTCCCCCAGGTGACCTCGGAAAAGAGCATCTCTTCCTGCCTCCTTCCCGCTGCTGCCTGAGGATGCAGCCCAGTGAATCCTGTCACACACCAAACGTGCCTCACTCGCTTCCTGCCCCACATCCGTGTGCTCACGGCCCTCCCAAACCCGACTCCAGGCTCCAGCACGACCTGAGCTTCCTGACCCGCGGCGGGAGTCCCACCTAATCCCACGTGCGGAGGAAGCTGCGGGGTTAAAGGCGGCAGGGACACCCCGAAGGGGCCAGCAGGACAGCCACACACTGCACGTAGATGGGATGGGATGGGACTGAAGGGGCCAGCAGGACAGCCACATACTGCACATAGATGGAATGGGATTGAAAGGGACAGCAGGACAGTCACACACCAGCAGGACAGCCACACACAGCACATACATGGAGTGGGATGGGATGGGATGGGATGGGATGGGAT
>JAWWEY010000056.1:2433941-2477304 GCA_035582745.1 Loriotus luctuosus | reverse complement strand
GGAGATGCTTTGAATAAATCCCTGCTTTATTCTGTAACTCTGCCCAGCCTCTGCTCCAGCTCAGCCTTCTCAAGGCATCATTTCTGGTAAGAGATGAGGTGTGTCAGGTGCCTCAAACATAAAGAAATAGCTGGAGTGATTTTTCAGGAATACAGCTTTGGAGGGAGGTGGTAATTAGGGTAGTAGTTAAATCCCAAGATATTTCCTGGGATCTGACTATATGTCACACCTGGGGAAAATGGTCTGGCAAGGCCAGCAGAGAGCCCTGCCAGGCACCAGAAGGACAGTCCTTGTGCTGATGCATGTGTTTGCTGGGAAGAATATATCAGGAATTGGCCTCCCTTTCCTGACAATCCTGTGACTGCAGTAACTATTGACAGTAACAACCTCAACTCAGTCATTAACTCCAAACCCAGTCCAGAGTGTGACCATTTGATCTTAAATGTTTTCCAGTGCAGAAAACATGGTGTGAGGGATGTTGGTTTGTGATCTCCACCCTGGGTGTTTGTACTGAAGCCTTAAAGAGGAAACAGAGGTGAGGAAGCTGGGAAACCAGTGCTGTGCTCAGAAGGGCCTCTCCCAGCCATGGCATCCTGTGTGCTGCCATTCCACACGGGAAGGGTTTTGAGAGCTTTTAGGCTTTTCCCTGGCTCAGAGTTTAAATTCCAGCTCAGTTCTTCCCTCTCAGATAAAGCCTGCTCCTACTGATATGTCTGGTATTTTAAATCTGCTACAGGAAAAAAAAAAAGGTCATGGCAGAGCTAAATCTGTTAAATATCTTTACATCCTTCACTGGAATTCCTGATAACCAGAAGCCTGTTCAGGGACTACAGCCTTGCAGGGGATAAACAGGCAAAAGGTGAATGTGTAATAAGGTGAGCAAGTGTTTCTAAGAGCAAGGAAACCACTTTTTCCTGTGGAAGGAGCAGGAAGGGGTGGCACAGACATTGCTTTGCTCTTTTTTGTCACCCTTCCCGAGTGCATCGAGCAGGTGGAGGAGGAAGAAGGGGCTGCATCCCGACCTTTAGCATCTTGAATGCACGAAGTGCCGAGCACTGAAGTGCCAGTGGCGGCTGCTTTAGGCTCTCAGACAGACAATAAATGCTGCCCTCTGGTGCCCCGAGCAGGCTGCACACAGCCGGGCCAGCATCGCACCGCACCGCACATGGCAGTGCCTCCACACCGGGCTCCTTACACCCTGCTCCTTGGAGTATCCATGGGTTACACCGGGTTTGTTCAATCCTGCTCCTTGGAGTATCCAGTGGGTTACACCGGGTTTGTTCAATCCTGCTCCTTGGAGTATCCAGTGGGTTACACCGGGTTTGTTAAACCCTGCTCCTTGGAGTATCCAGTGGGTTACACCGGGCCTGCTAAATCCTGCTCCTTGGATTATCCAATGGGTTACACTGGGTTTGTCAAATCCCGCTCCTTGGATTATCCAGTGGGTTACACTGGGCCTGCTAAATCCTGCTCCTTGGATTATCCAGTGGGTTACACCAGGTTTGTTCAATCCTGCTCCTTGGAGTATCCAGTGGGTTACACCAGGTTTGTTCAATCCTGCTCCTTGGAGTATCCAGTGGATCACACTGGGCTCGTTAAATCCTGCTCCTTGGATTATCCAGTGGGTTACATTGGGTTTTTTCAATCCTGCTCCTTGGATTATCCAATCCAATTATCTTCCTCCACTGCAGGAAGAAGCACTGACATCAGAGAGGGTGGAGCAGCCCTGCTAATGGAATGCTAGAGAAGGGAAAATGGAGTTTATACCTGCACTCTCCTCATGCTTTGATGAGTTTACTCGTTGTTTCTGTCAGGGTAGATAAAGAGATTTTTCCTCTTATGCAATGAAAAAATGAGAAGAAAGCAGAGAGCTGGATTGGTTGTCAGAGGCTGTTCTGAGTTTGGAATAATTCTGATCACAAGATGCAGGTACCACAGAAGTCATCACTTCAAAGCTGTTTTTTAAAATATCGTGATTCCTGTATTAAATACAAAATGTGGGAAAGTAAAAAACAATGGACAGAACACATTTGTGAGAGTCACCAGCAGACTAACTTGTCTTGCTGAATTGTCTGGACAGGTTCTAATGCGGAGTGGGGAGGAGAAAGGGGACACAGGGGAGATGTGTGTGCCATGAGCACAGGGAATTCATTGCCCTCTGTTTAAGGTACAGAAATTGGGAAAGATTCATGGGGACCCTGAGAGCCACGTGTGTACTGGCATCATCCAGGGTGAGGGAAGAACAGGAGCAGTCATGGCAAACTCCACAGCCAGTCTGGAGTCACCAAGGCTTTGTGAGCTTTGCTTTTGATGTTTTTCCTTCTCTGTTTTAGGTTCTGAGCCTGTCCCTGATCCTGCCAGGGAGGGAGCTGTGCTTGGGAGCAGCCCTTGCAGACGTGCTTGATGGGGTCAGGGGAGAGCTCACAACTGGATGTTGCATTTCCTTGTCAACTGGATTAATGTTCCTGATCTTGTCCTCACTCTGGAAATGCTCCATTTCCCTAAGTAGCATTAGGACATCACACGTGCCCTGGTCATGGATTATCTCCCTGGGGGCCTGACACTGCTCACAGGAGTGACACAGGCCAAGGGTGGCTCATCTTCCTGGCTCTCTGGGGTGCACACTGGACTCTTGAGTCTTGGAGTGATTTCAGCTGAGAATCATGAGACCTGTACCATAGAGAGCAAAGGGGTTAAAACTGGGAGAGAGAAACTTTTCCCTTCCTTTTAACTCTTGGATACAGCATGAATTGTAACTCCTCTGTTATTATCTAAAGATCAAAAAATGTTCTGACGTGAGAGATCAGAACAAGCTGCATTGTGAGAGGGAGACTGGGAACACACGGAGGTCCTGACAGCCAGAGGAACCTTGGGTTCCCACAGCCTGGAGTGAGCAGAGCAGGGAGCAGCTGGCAGGGAGAACTTTGGGAGAGGCAGGCTCACTGCCCAAGCTCTTAGCACAGAAAATTTATCACCTGGGGGACTTTCTCCTCTTCCATGCTAGAGGAGACAAGGAGGGGTTTGGAGGAGAAGTGGCATAAAATGTTGGTGTAATAAATGCATTAATAGCAGAGTGCAAAGAGAATGCAGAGCAGCACCTACACTGTGGTGCTCACAGAGCCAAGGGAGCCCCCATCCGTGTGGATGCCATGCCCTGACTTCTTTTGCCACCCACACTGGGTAAATAGCAGAGTTCAGAGAATGCAGAGCAGCACCTACACTGCCCACAGCACTCTGTGGTGCCCACAGAGCTAAGGGAGCCCCCATCCATGTGGATGCCATGCCCTGACCTCTTTTACCAACCACACTGGATCAGTTCTCCTGTGCCTGGCTTGAAGCTTGTTCAAGCAGTTCAATTACTGATCCCCATTACTGCAGCATGCAAACCTCTCATGAGCTTGGATCCGTGCTCAGCCCAGAAACTGCTTTTATCCTCATTGTGCTGGAGATAGAGTGGGGCTAAATGACTTCCACAGGAGAGGCTGGAAATCAGTAGGAGACAGGAATCTAGAGCTGCAATTCTTAACCATCTTGCTGCTTCAGATGTAAGTGTTACAGCTGGAGAATGAAAAAAGGCTCTATCGTTTTCCTGTGGGCACGCAGTGCGGGCCAAGCAAGCCTGAGCTGACATTTCAAAGACCTTTTGTTTTTCAAGTGGGTTCCTTCCATCTGGGAAAATGCTCTATTATCTTGGGGGGAGGGAGGCAGCAACTTGCAGAAATGGCTCGATTCTGTAGCCAGTTTGTTAGATGTTGGTCCAGACATTGTTTGGATGTCAGTCCAGACCAAGGAGAGTGGATCTGACCAATGTGTTTACTTTGCCACCTGCTTTCAGAGAAAAGCACGTAAGCAAATTCAAATGTTTTGAATGCTTTTATGTGTGCATTTATCTTGCAGGAGGACTGTGTCCCAGATGATACTCAGAGAGGGAGCTCTCCCCAGACTGTGTTAAAAGCACAAGAACTGAGCATTCTTTTCAATGGGGGTATTTACATTCTGTTACAAAAGAAACACTGGGAGTATTTCACAGGCATTCCCGGAAAAGAAGTGGGCAGTAGCTGCACACTATCTCAGTGCTCTTTAAATTGGTTTGTGTCAGAGAGATCTCAAAGTCAACAATCACATTTGCAGATGCTTGGGCAGTTCATGAACTGCTGAGGCTGCCCAGAGGTTGTGTAAAGTTAATGATGCAGAACAAAGCCTGCTGACATCCAAACTGCAGGAGGCGCAGACCTGCTGCTCTCCCATCTCCTTCCTTCTCTCTGGAGGCAAGAGCCTTTTTTTGCCCCACTTCAGGTGCTGTTTTCTATCTCCCAGGTCTTGTGGAGCAGCCTAACCCTTACCTGGAACTGTTTCCCACTGCATTAATGCCTGTCCTCATTGGAGCTGAGGAGAGTCCTTGAAGTGCAGAGACACCTGAGCAAGGAGTTCCCAATAAATATTGTCAGGAGGCTGCTTAAAGCTTGCTCTGCTGTTGAGGTGGAGGTTAATCACTGTTCTAGGACAGAACTCCCTAGGCTAGAAAAGAGAATTCTAATTTCGAGTTCAACTTGGCTGGGTAGCAGGAAAAGCATCATTATCAATGTCAGAATTTAACCAGGGTCTCGTGGCTTTTTCAAAACGTGGAGCCTGTGGTTCAGCCAACACAGGAGAGCTGTGTGACAGAGCTGAGCTAATCACAGCCTCCCTCATGCTGAGCTCGTCAGCACTGACTCAGGAGGTGAAATGTTCCCAGTGTTGCCCCTTGGGTGTTGGGAGCCTTCCAGCTGGGAGTCTGAAGGGCTGTGCTGCAGCAGGCACGTCTGGCAGATGGAGATGGATTCCACCACTGGTCTATCTGTTAGATCTGGCCACTTCAGGGCATTTTTTTCTTGGCACTTGCTTCCTCTGTTTTGAGTCTTAGCAGTCATTTTCTTCTTCAAAGTAACATATGGAAATGGTTTGGGATCTGCCCATAGCAAACTGGTTCTGCACTGGGGACTGTTCCACAGAGCTGACGTCAGGCAGACCAAAGCACACAGCACCTCTCAGGGTCCACGGGGGTCTGAGCCCATGACTCATGCTGGGCTCACAGCAGGAAGTTCAAGCACTGTCCTTCAGACTCTTTTTGGATCATATCAATTCTTTGCTCTGTTTCTTTATCACTTTCATGTCGCAAAATTACAGATTTTACACTGTAAAACTCACCCAGAGGCTCAGACTCCCTGGCAAACATTGCATTGCTGAGGGACAAGTGTCCTTCTGTCCCTTCATGCAGGGACACTGAAGTGTCACACTGAAAGCTGTCAACATCCAGAGTTTGACCTGGAACCCAGACATCCTCAATATTGTTAAAAGAGAATAAATTTTTGTGTGTTTGGGTTTCTAATAGATGGATCTTCCTATGAATCACTGTGTGGTGCTGTGAGCCAAGGTGTGCAGCAGTAAGAGAGGGTTATTTTCAATGCTAGTTAAAGCTTAAACAAAATATAAGGAGCCATGCCCAAAGGATACAGTGTGAGCTCTACCTCTAGCACCTCATGGTCCACAGAGAGCTCACAGGTTTTAATTCCTGATTTTCTGATGTAGATTTCAGGGCTGTTTGGGATAATGGCAGCTTCTGTTTGTGGAAGAAACCTTTCTGTGCCACTAAAACTTCTTTCCCCATTCACTCAGCCCCAAGACAGCACACATGCTGCAGTCACTGACCAGGAATGTTCCAGGTTGTGCTCTGCCCCTTTGAAACCCCATTTTTACCTCAAGGGTGATTTAACACCTAAATCTGTGTGTGTGTGTGACAAAACCACTGGCTGCTTCAATCTGCCACTCGTTTGATTCATTTGGTTTCAACCCCAGAAGCTGCTCCAGGACTCTGCTCACAGAACATGGTCCTGAGTTGGGTGGTACCTTCAGCAGAAGCCCCTGGCACTGCAGCTCCTGTGCAGCACCCCAGCTCCCCACTGTTAATTTGGCTGTCACTGTTAATTGGGCTGTCACTGTTAATTGGGCTGTCACTGACCTTTCAGGCAGCTCTTTCTGTTCCCTGCACACAGCAGGGCTGGGTGACGTCTGTGCTCTTATTTCTCACCTTGGCTCACACACTCCTTCCCCCTGAGCTCTCCTCTGCTCTCCAGCAGCCACAGCCCTGGGCAGCAGATTGCTCCATGAGAAACTGATGCATGAAGTAGTTTGAAATCAAAGTTGTGGGAATAGCACTGACGGTAATGCCAGTTATTTACTCAGGAATGTTTAATTAGATGGTTAAGACCAGGATCTGACTTTAATTCAGACCAGACCAAATGGAACAGGGCTTTGTTTGTTTTTAATTTCCCTTACGTCTTTAGCAGTGTGAGAATTAACACGTGGGGATGTAGGAGCATCAGCTCATGGAAGTGTGATTTAACTTTGAGAAGTGTGATTTAACTTTGAGAGATAACAAGTGCTGACTCACTCACTGTGTCCAGTGGCTTCACAACCTGGAAGCTGCTTCTGTTCCCCTTCTCCTGGCTCCAGGACTCCAGCAGGGATTGCATCAAGTACAAGGGAATATTTGTTTCCCTAAGAAAGAGGATGTTGCAGAACAGGTTTTACACAGGGGCAGAGCTTTGTTCCAGATGGGATCTATCCCAAAACAGCACCAGGACTTGTCCAAACAAGGAGTGAGATGTGACACTAGCATAAAGAAAAAAGGGGAGGTAAAAAGCTGAGAAATAAATGTGTAGGTGGGAATGCAGATGACTTTTTGTGGTGTACAGAAACTTCCAGTAGTTTTGAGTTACAGAAGGAACTGTTCTATAACCAGCTGAGCAAGTCATTTGGTATTTCGACGCTGTACTGCAACAGTGTTTCACAAATATTAATTACTCTTATTTATATTTTTTCTAAGTACCAGCTTTGAGCTGAATGTCAGAAAATCCTGGACCCTGGCTTCTATTTAACCCAGATCAGATAGAAATTATCAAAGATTTGAGTCCAGCTCAAATATTTGACCCAGCTGGACTGGGTCTGTCAGAATTGCACGTCCAAGACCTACATCCAGTTATTACCCTTTATTTCTTTGATATAAGAGCTAATAAACAAGAAACCCCTCAGCAGGTAGTTCCTGATGGCTTGTGTGTCACTGCACAAACACCACTATCTTCTTATATCAAAATGTGCATTAAACTGTTGCTATTGAGCATAATTGTCACTGTACATTACATGATTCTCCCATATGGGTTAAGCACAAGTGAGTGCTGGCTGAAATGATGTAACACTAGAGGAAAAAGCTGAGTTATGTTTTGTGTTGCAAAATCAGCAAATGCACAGTTCAGGGTTCATTCTTAGGGCTCATTTCTCCTCCCCAAGCCCAGAAATGAGCTCTGCCTGTCCCAGCACAGCCTGGATATAAAAATAATGTAAATTATTTCTTACAGCTTGGAGTAGACAAAGTGAATGGAGTCAAAGGGCTCGTCTCAGCTATAAAGACATGTGAAATAATTCCCACGTGGATTTACATCAATTATAGTGAAATCTTTGCCAAACTTGAATATAATTTATTTTCCTCTACCTATAACAATCTCTGATCTTTTAACCAAGCCTTTCCAGACCGGGGGCTGCTGCGGCCGTGTCGGTGTGGAGTTGATGCCCTGGCGGATCCCACTCCCCTCAGGGGAACCCACTCCTCTCACCATTCCCGCTCCCCTCAGGGTTTCCCATCCCTCTAGGCCATTCCCGCTCCCCTCAGGGGATCCCTCTCCCCTCAGGGTTTCCCATTCCCATCTCGCCATTCCCGCTCCCCTCAGGGTTTCCCACTCCTCCCGCCATTCCCGCTCCCCTCAGGGTTCCCCTCAGAGTTTCCCATTCCCATCTCGCCATTCCCACTCCCCTAAGGGTTTCCCACTCCTCCCGCCATTCCCGCTCCCCTCAGGGGATCCCGCTCCCCAGAGCGGACCCCCCCACCCCGTTCCCGCCAGCCCCGCGCGCCTTAAAGCCGCAGGCTCCTCCCGCGCCGCTCCCCGGCCTGTGCCTGCGCCGCGCCCACCGTTGCCCCTTTAAGGTTACCGCGGCGACGGGCCCGGGCGAGAGCGAGGCGCATTGACGTCAGGGCAGGCGGGGCCCGTCCGGCCGGTCGGTTTCCGGTGCCGCCGCTGCAGCGAGGCCGCGGCCGGGCCGGGACGGGCGGGGGTCCCGGCGAAGCCGCCGCAGGTGAGCGGGGCGGGGGCAGCGGCCAGGCGGCCCTGGAGCGGCGGCGGGGCCGGGGGCGATTAGAACCGCGCGGGACGGGCGCGGAGCGGGAGGCTGCGGCCTTGGGGCGGGGCTGGCCCGGCCCGGCTGAGGGAGCGGGGCCGGGGCCGCGGCTCGGGGGCTACTGCAGGGGCAGCGGCGCCTTCTCGGGCCGGTGTCCGAGGGGGCTCCGCGGGCTGTGGGGCCGGGCCCGGCGGCGCTTCCGGGCCTTTGGGCCGGTTTGCCCCCGCGGCTCCGTGTCCCCCGCCCCGGGGGTACCGGCTCGGTGCCGCCCCGGTGGCTCCGGGTCTGAAGCGGCCGCAGCCCCGCGCTGCGTGAGGGGCTGGGATGGGCTGGGCGGGGCAGCCACGCCTTGGGCAGCTCGGGGAAGCTTTGGGATTGTGCAGGAAAAAATGGCTCGTAGAAATAAATAGCGGAGTTTTCATTTTGCCCGTGATGCCGCATTTCCTGCCCCGCTCTTGCCCTTCTCGCGTGGCCCGTGTCCCCTCACGGAGCCGCCGGGGCCGCTCAGTTAGCGCTGACCTTCACCGTGCGGGCTGGCAGAACAAAGGGAGTGACTGGGGAACTTCTCGGCGCTTTCTCAGCCCGTGGGAAGGCCACGCTTTGTGTTGATGCAACGCACAATACACGTGTGTGTGTGTGTGTGTGTGTGTGTGTGTCCTTGAGCAGGGATTAAGTGACACAGTCACGGCACCTGGGTGAAGTGTTGGTAATTCCATATTAACTCGAAGCCTTCTGTAATCTCTAGCAGCGGAATTCACAGGGGCACGTTGTTGTGTTGCCTCTGTGTCCTGGGTTTTTCTGCTGCTGCATCAGCAGGATAAACCCCATGATGTGACTTCAGTGACTTGCCATTTCTCAAAATTATTTTGACTGAATCCATTTTTTCCCTTTCAAAAGCTGATCCCGGGATCAACATATCTTACTGCATATAAATAAGCTGTTGCCACACTCCCTGTACCAGGTAACTTTCTTTATATTTCATCCAAAAATGCCCTGAGGAATCCTTTTGTATTTCTTTAACTTTCACAGTGTTAATTTTCTTATGAAAAAAATGACATGAAATGTGTGTCTATATACATGCATATGTAAAAAATGTATTTTAAAATGGTTTTATAACCTTGTGGTGGGCTGAGCCAGGCTAGATGCTAAGCACCCACCAAAACTGCTCCATCACTGACCTCTTCAACTCAACAACAGAAGGAAAATATAAGGAAAGCTTCCTGGACTGAGATAAGGGAGAGATCACTCACCACTTGCTATCATGGGCAAAACAGACTCCACTTGGGGAAATTGGTAATAAATTATCTAATTAAATTTGAATAGGATAATGAGAAATAAAGCCAAATCTAGCAAACATCTTCCTGGCCCTCTCCCTTCTTTCCAGCCTTAACTTTACTCCTGATGTTCTCTGCCTCCCCTCCCCTCAGAGGATGGGGATTGCAGTCAGTTCCTTGCACGCTGTCTCTGCTGTTCCATCCTGCTCAGGGGAAGGTCCTCACACCTTCCCCATGGGAGACAGTCCTCCATGGACTTCTCCAACATGAATCCTTTCTGCAGGCTGCTCTCCAGCCTGCTTTCACTTCCATGGTCACAGCTCCTGCCAGAAAACCACCCCAGCACAGGATTCCTGGGGGTCACTGTGATTTCCTCTGCTCCGGTCCTCCACAGGGTGTAGGTGGATCTCTGCTCCCCTTTCAACCTCCAGGGGCTGTTGATGGATCTCTGCTCCCCCATGGGTCTCCAGGGACTGTGGATGGATCTCTGCTTCCCCGTGGATCTCCAGGGGCTGTGGGTGGATCTCCAGGGGCTGTGGGTTGATCTCTGCTCCCTTGTGGATCTCTGGGGGCTGTGGGTTGATCTCTGCTCCCTGGGCTGCAGAGCACAGCTGCCTCACCATGGGCTGGATCACAGGCTGCCAGGGTATCCATGCTCCAGTGCCTGAAGCCCCTCCTGCCCTGACCCTGGGGGCTGCAGGGCTGTTTTTCCCAGTTTTTCCCCATTTATTCCCACTCCTCTGTCTGGCTGGAGTTGCCATCTCTCCTCCCTCCTTAGATCCATTGTCCCAAAGGCTGTGTCACTGTCACTGATGGGCCCAGCCTCTGGCAGTGGCAGTTTCATGTTGGGGCTCTATGGCATTGGCTTTGTTGGGCATGGAGGAAGCAGCCAGCAGCTTCTCACAGAACCCTCCTGTACCCCAAAATCTCGAAGTGGAATCCCAGTATAAACTTGAAACGAGAGAAAAATCTCCTTAAAAACATTTTTGAAAGCTGAAGTCTTTAGAAAACCTGGCCTCATAACAGATGTTTAAAGCTGTACTCTTCATTATTTACAGTTGCAGAAGTATTTTGGGATTGCAGTGTATCCATGAAATAAGTGATGAGCTATGAGCAGGTTTAAATTACACAGGAGCTTTTTAGGAGCCGTGTCTGTAATCCATAACTTCCGATAGCAAACCGTGCCCTGACATTTTGCCTTCAACCTGAGCATGTTTCACTTCCGAATGCTGGTCGTGCCTGCCTCTCACATTTCCAGCTCCCACCCACCTCTCTCCTGGCCCTCATCCATCCCCATGACCCCACACAGCTCCTGACAGGAGCCTCCAGTCCTACAAAACCCTCAGTTCAAGCAGCAGGAAGTTCAGGTGGGATCTTGCCTGGCTTGGAGCTCTCTCAGGGCTTGAGTTGTTGAAGCTTTCTCAGCTTTTCCTTTTCTGCCTGTGGCTGTGGAGCCCCCAGAGTTTTGATTTCTGATTTCTTTCCAGGTGCTAAATAAGTTCCCAGCATTTTCTTTAGCTTA
The DNA here is from genome assembly GCA_035582745.1 of Loriotus luctuosus. Taxonomy (NCBI): domain Eukaryota; kingdom Metazoa; phylum Chordata; class Aves; order Passeriformes; family Thraupidae; genus Loriotus; species Loriotus luctuosus. Next base: position 2,466,300 of record JAWWEY010000056.1, on the reverse strand, counting down.
GTTACTGCTCTGGTAGGTAAAGGTGTTTTTTTGCTGTGGTGTCAGTAAGATAATGCAGCATAACTTTATTTTAGGCAGCAACATCTTTGTTTCCAAAGTAGTTTCCAGTAGTTATGTATTATTTAACCTTCTCCTGCTGTTCCCTTCAGCCATGGCAGCTTCCAGCAGCAGCAGCAGTGAGGAGGAGCGGAGCCTTCGGGAGTGTGAGCTTTACATCCAAAAACACAACATCCAGCAGCTGCTGAAGGATTGCATTGTGCAGTTGTGCACAGTGAGACCTGAACGACCCATGGGATTCATCAGAGAGTACTTTGAGAGATTGGAGAAGGTAAAAACACACAATGAGAGGGAAGGAGGGTGGAACAACTTCTATTGAAATGTATCTTTGTCATTTAGGGGCTGAGCTGCAGATTTGACTGGTTGTGTTGACTGTTTGAAATTGGAAGTGGTGCTTTTGGAAAATAGATCCTGTTTTCCAGTAGTTTGTGCACCTCTGTCACACCAAAGCCTGTAGGACAGACCATAAGGTGACAAGGAGACTTATCCAGGTGTGATCCCAGCCCAGTGCTTACTCATGGAGGATACACAGCATACATGGCTGTGTCTGGAGCTGGAGAACTCTGGAGACTGACCTTGCTGGACGCTGCTGAGGGCATTTGGATTCTTATATTGATTTCCAGTAATGTGGGCAGAGCACAGAAGTGGTGCCAGTGGTATTACCCAGGCCTGGTTGAAGATAAGTGAATATTTGCAGTGCATATCTCTGGAAGAGCAAGCCTGTTTGTGCCTTCTCTTGGGAGTTCAGTGTTGCTGTCACTCTTGTGTTTGCCCTGAGGTCCCTTTGGTGTTTTTGTTGTTGCTGGAAGCATTCTGGGATCTTGGGAATGGAAAGCATTCAGAGTTGAAACAGTGATTTCACACTCTTCTGACCTGTTAATTTTGTATATTGATCACTAAGCAGGTAGAGAAAATGGAAATGGGAAGATTAAAGGCTTGTGCAGAGGAAAGGTTGGATGCAACTGTACTCAGAACATGGAACATGTAAATAATGCAGCTGTGACCTTATGCAGCACTTGTTTGCAGGTGCTGCTCTCAGTACTTGTATAAGGCAGTTAGATATTTATCTTTTTTTTCTACTGAGTTACTAATTGCTGAAATAAAGAAGAAGGAAATTAACACTGGAGATTGTAAAAATGTCTTGTAGAAATTGTGTTTTAATGGAAGTGTTCAGGATAAGTACTAGAAAATCACCAAGGGATGCAGACTACCTGCTATAACTCTTAATTTATTTGGGGAACATTTTGCTTATGAAATTAAGAGCTCTGACTTTTTTTGGTTGTGTGTATCAGCAACAAACCAGTGAATAATGAGGTTCTTAAAAATCCCTTGTCCCTACCTGTTACAATGACTCCTTCCCCTCCTTGGATTCTTGAGTTTTGAGGTATTGCTAGGTTGGGAATTTTAGAACATCACCAAAGGTATCTATAGACAAAATTTTACCAAGTAAACCACATTACTGTGCTTAGAATAAATCCTAAACCAATCCATATGTGGGGATGTAAAATGGGATTATTTGGGTGCTTTTATGCAGTGGATTTATGGCCAACATGCAGTATTTGGGAACTTAATTTGTTTTTTAGCAAGATAACAAGTCCAGCTCTGAATTTAATGACATGAATGTTGGAATTGAGTAAGTTGATGATTTTATTCTGCTGCACATTGCCTCTTTGTGTACTTGGTCAGCCTACACTGAAGCTGAAAATAAAACTGGTTAGGTAATGTTTTTCCCCTTAAATTGCTCTCACAATTTTGGTCAGGGTCTTTTCTCATGGTTTCCAAGTGCCCCCTAGTGCAGCTGTAGCTACAGGTGAAACTGGAGCATTTTTTTGTTGCCTCCTATGGTTTGAACTTGCTGCAGCTTCCCCTGGGTGGTTTCCCCACTCAGCTGGGCTGGGCTGAGTTTCCCCAGGTGCTGTGGTACCTGCCCAGCTCTCAGGTACCAGAGCACTGAGCATCCTGTGCTGGGCAGGAAACTCCTGACATCCCTGGCTGGAGAGCACAAATGTTATTAACCAGCTCCAGCCCAGTCCTCAGCTCTGCTGCAGCAAAAATGCCTGAAATCACTCTGCTTCACCTCCCAAATCATGTCTGTTACACCTGTAATAAAGCAGAGCAACTTTTCAATGTGCTTTCTGAATTTTCCTCTCTCTGACTGTATCTCAACCTGAGGTTTTTTTTTAAAAAGATTGATTTTTGAAGGAACACCATTGAAGACTGAAGTGAGCTTGCTATTTTCTCTCTCATTCTTTTGACAAGTCATCTCTTCCACTGCACACAAACAGAGCTGATTCACTGTCATGTTATTAAAATATGTTGAAGAAATTTAAACATGCTTTATAATTTCTGTTCAGAAACATTAAAATTGCTGCCTCTGAGATGGTTACAGCTACTACAGGAATTCAAATGTCCTCCTCTGGGTTATGAAAGCTGTTAGATGAATCTAATTACTACTCATTGATTGTATAAATGGTTTTATTTTATCTGTTTGTGGTGTGCTAAGGCCTCTGTTCTCTTTGCTGTGCAAACATGTATGGTAATACCAATACCTGCTAAAAACTGTAATGGCTCTCCAGTGCTGGGCTGGGCTGTGTAGTGCAGCTTGAGCAATGGAAATTCAATGTAGAGATCATTATTGCAGCCTGATAGGTGAATCCTGGCTCTTGGACATGCCTGCCCTCTGGAATAAGTGCATTGAAATATTGTGTGTGATGCAGTTATGTGCACATCAGGCTTTACAGAGAGCTGGAATTAGGAAGTGTGATGGACATGAAGTCACTGCCCCTGTCCCCCACCACCTGCCCTGCTCTGATATCTGAATATTTTCCCATTTTCCTAAGTGCTTCTTTTGCAAAACAAGGTAGTTTAGGAGGATATACTGTGCAGTTGTGAATTTATGGCAGAGCTTTTTAAAAAATGCTTTTATAGCTTCTGAATATTTGGGGTTTTTGAAATATTATATATATGAAATACTAATTAACCAGAGGAAGTTGAGATTGTGTCTGGTGCAATGACAATTAGCAGGTTTTACAGTGTACATAATTCTGAAATTGTGAAGGTCTTCTTCAGTAGCTGATAGACTTAAATCTGAGTATGTGAAGTGTCATCACTTCAGTATTACTTGGAATAATTGAAATGGAATTAATTGGTTTTTTGTCAGGAAAAATAAGGCTTGCAGTTCGTGACTGACACTGGAAATTGTGAACTGCCTCATCAGCTGAAAGACCAGATCAACACTTGGATGTAGTAAATAAATTATTCCTAAATCTTTCTCAGATCCTGGGAATGTTTATACTGATGACTACAGAGCAAACTGTGTGTCTTTATCCATGATATGTTTAATGTGAGGAGCTTCTAGACTTGAACAAACAGGTTTTCCTCAGAAACACTGGCTAAATCCAAAGGTATCTGGGAATAACAGCTGGCACTCTTTCTTTAGGTCCTGCTGTAATTATTCTCTGATCTATTGGTGTAATAAATGGGATTTAGTGTCAGAAATTGTAAAAGGTGTCTATTAAAGATGAAACTGAGATTATAGGATGTTGTGGCACAGGATTGTCTGGGAGTGTGGAATATGATATCTGGAGATTTATTGTTTAGTTGATACAGTGATGTTTGGAGCTGATGATCTTGGAGGTCTTTTTAAATCTCATTCTATGGTTCTGTTCTGTGATTTGTCTCAGGGAGAATCTTGTTGGTGAATCTGTGTATGGACTGTTTAGAGACTCTAAACTGGTGTATTTTAAATTAATACATTATTTTACCCATCTGTAACTTGTTTCTGTGTCCATCCCCTACTTACTATTCTAAAAAAATGTTAATATTAAATTTTGGGTCAGACAGAAGTTATCAGTTGTAATTTTTTGTGTTAGTTCTGTTTCCTTCTCCCTGAGTGGGGCATTGCCCTGAGGGGTCTCTTGAAGAGTGTTTTGATAACAACTCCCTCACTAAATGCTGCTGAGTGCTTCAATCTCTGATCACAATATTTAATATTTTATGTGATACTGGAAAAAACCCAGCAGCTGGTGTTCACTTATTTAAAAAATGTCTTTTTTAATGGTTAAGTACTTTGTATGTGAACAAACATGTTCTGTGGTTGATGGTGAGGCTCCAAACACTTATTACTGCTCAGGCTATTTTTAATTTCATCTCTGTTGAGACTCGTTCCTCTAAAATCAGAGGACAGAAATGAGTTTTAAATACATTTTGCTCCCATGGTTGGGAAATGTGACACCATTTGATCAATGGGCAAAGAGCAGGAAGTGAAAGGTGAGGCTGTGGAGCTCCTTGGCCCTGGCAGAGGGGCAGTGGAAACTCCCAGGAATGGGTGTCCCATGGCCCTTCCCTCAGGCTGGTGCTGTTATCCAGAGCCTCTGCCCAGCTGGGATCAAGGACACTGGGACAAACCCAGCTTTCACAAGGGCTGGAGCTCTGGGAGAACAGATGAGTCCTTGTTCTTTTACAGAATGTCCCAAACCCCTGTTTCCTAATGCTGGGAAAGTCATTTGAGCTGTAATGATGTCAATGCTCTGACTCCAGGGTTGGCTGTTTTGTTTTTAATCTGATTTTAGTTGATTGAGGTGAATCTTTCAAAGAATCAAATTTCTGTGTGTCAAGTTAATTAGAATCTGTGTTATTGTAAGTACCCTGCTCTTCTAGAGTATCACTCCAACACAATAAGTAACTGAAGGAAATAAGGAAAACAAGTAACCTTGTGCAAGGTTTGCATGTGGTTTGCATAAAAAAATCCCACTTTGGCCTCCAGCATCCTTCCTCCAGCTCTTTTGAAAGCAGTGTTCATGTTTCTTTCTCCCAAAATAAATGCTGGTTAGTGAGTATCAAGTTGGTCCATGACTCAACCTCTTTCAAAAGCTTCTCATGTAGCATGGATTTCTGAGGAATTGCTCCTCTGTCTTTCAACTCCAAAAAGGCTTTAACACCTCGCAGCTGAGGGGAGGAATTGGGGGTTTGCAGCTGGGGAAGTGCCTTCAGCATCTGAGGAATGTCCTCATCACCTGTTGAATACACTGGCAGAAAGCAGAATCAACTTGTTCACACCAGTAGTTTAATAAATGAAGAATAACTCAATAAAATAAACAGCATTGTGATGTGAGTGGTAGGAATGAAAGGCACATCTACCACGTGGTTTTGAAAGGGCTTTGATCTCGGATGCTGCAGTCTCCTGTTTGCCTTAATGTGGGAATAATGGTACACAGGAAGCTCCCTGGTGTTGGCAGGCTGGGCTGGAACATGATACATCACTGCTTGTTTTTTTCCCTTTGGATTATGTGACACAAACATGTCTTCCTTCCTGTTTAGGAGGAAACAAAGCAGTTGTTGAATCAGCTGAAGTCTGGTTCTCGCTCTGACTCCCGGGAGGACGAGATCTCCCCTCCTCCCCCCCTGAACCCTGTGGTTAAATACCGATCACGACGTGGGGCCATCAGTGCAGAAGTCTACACAGAAGAGGATGCTGCCTCTTATGTTAGAAAGGTGCTCTGACTCTTAAACCTCGCTCAAAATTACATCCACAATCCAAGAGTTTATCTGAACCCACCTTCTGTCCAGGGCATTAAATAACACCAAGCTCCTGGAGACTGTTATGTCCTAATTGCTGTAAAAAGCAGACCTGTGTGTGTGTCTGCTTAACTGGAGGACAAAATAACCCATCATGCAATTAAACCATTCACGCATTACTTAGACCTGTTCCCTTTGAAGTCATGTATATTTAGATGTGCATATATTTAGATATATAGAATGTGCTTCCAGTTATTTGGCAGCTGCAACAACATTTGGCCTAATGGCAGAGCAGGCTTGCTGCTGTTCCCAGGAAAACACAGGTTGAGCAGATACTCATCCTCCTGCAAAATAACTTACAAACTGAGCATGGAATTATGCTTTTCAGTTGCATAAAATAATACAAGATTATATTTTCCTTGTGTTCAAACTGTCTGTAAACATTTACTATATTTGGGGTTATATTTATAGTGCTTGAAAGAAAATGGAAAAACTCAGCCAGTGTTTTGTAGCAATTTAAGTTGTTTATTTACCATGGGAAATGCAGAAATTTTTCATGAGAGAAATTAACCATTTGCTTTCTCTGATCCTCTCCTAGGTTATTCCAAAAGATTATAAAACCATGGCTGCTTTGGCAAAAGCAATTGAGAAGAATGTGCTGTTTACCCATCTTGATGATAATGAGAGGAGGTAGGAGGAAGTCTTGGTGGTGTTAAGGTTTGTGGAAGGGCAGAGTTCAGAAGAACTAAATGTGTCACAAATCTGCAGTGACTCTGCAGTGGTCAGTGGAACACACAGAGCTCCAGGAGCAGTGTGGATGGGTTGGGGGTACAGATGTGTGGAGTTGTGCAGGTTTTTATCTGATTTTGGTGTCCTCTCCTTCAGTGACATCTTCGATGCGATGTTCCCCGTCACTTACATCGCAGGAGAGACTGTCATCCAGCAAGGCAAGTGACACTGCTTGCTCTGGGGAGGCATTTGAGCATGGGTAGCTGGCCTCTTAGTTTGTTTATTTTTTAATATAAAAGCAGGCTCACTGCAGCCACACAATTTCTTGTTGTGTTCCCTGAAGCACTTCATACTACAGTGAGGAGTCGGAGCCACTGGAGGAGGATGAGGCTTCCTTGCAGAGATTATCTGTTGGGAATATTGTCCCTTGATGACTCTGGAGAAATGTTATGCCAGTTTATGGATCTGGTTGGCCTTTCCAGTAATCCTGGTATTGGTGCTGATATCCTGAATACCAGTAGATGTCCCCTTCCATGGGGCTGAGAGGAGTATGAAATCAACAAAATGTGATGTTTCACCCTGCAAACTGTGGGAAAATTTGCCAACATTGTTGGAGTCTAAACATCAAAGTTGGCAGAGATGCCAATTCTATATTAGTATAACTCAGTTTAGTGTATAATCAATTTTTTTCTCTTCTTTAGGTGATGAAGGTGATAACTTCTATGTTGTTGATCAAGGAGAAATGGATGTAAGCATTCCTGGTAGTTTATTAATGATCTGTTCATTCCTAGAAGAAGAATACTCTGATATTTGTAGGCCTCTTCTACAGACCCTGCCTTTAGCAGCTTTGCTTATTTAAAGTTCTTACAGAAGTTTGTTTTGCCCCTTAAGAGCTCAGTCTGGCTGCACAGACTGAGTTTGAAAATGAATGATTTGGATATGATATAGATGTTTTAGGCATGCAGGGTGGAGTTGAGGTGTGGGGCAGGCTTTAAGAACAACCAGACTTTTTATTTTCCAGCCCAGCTCATTCATAGCTCTTTATGACACAGACCTTGTTGAGGTGCTGTTTCTCAGGAGTCCATGTAGAGCCTGTGCATGAGATGTAGAAGAGAATCCTTTTGTCAACAAAAATTCAAATTGTGCTGGGGTTGGAAGCATTGATAAAACCCTGAAATGATCAACCTTGGTACAGATGTGAGAATTTCCTTGTACTCCCAAGGGAGTAGAGGGCAGCAGGAAGCTGAGGGGTGTCTGACCATGCTCTGCCTTGCAGGTTTACGTGAACAGTGAGTGGGCCACCAGTGTGGGTGAGGGTGGCAGCTTTGGAGAGCTCGCCCTCATCTATGGCACCCCCCGAGCTGCCACCGTCAAAGCCAAGACCAACGTCAAGTTGTGGGGCATTGACAGGGACAGCTACAGAAGGATCCTGATGGCAAGTAGCCCTCAAAACCTGGGTTTGTGCTTTGTGGGTTGTGTATCCTGGGTGTCTGTCCTTCTGCCTGTCCTTTGCTGGAGTTATTTATTCCAAATCCTGCTGTCTCTTCAGTAATCAGAAAGCTGATTACTCAACGTGCATCTCTTAGGCACAGGGCAAGGGGGAATCTTGCATTAGTGAGCAAAACAATGCCAGTATTAAACTGAGCAGAGGGTGAAATAAGGCTGCAATAACTGCTGAGTACTTTAGGAATGTTGCTCAACTGGAATATTACTGAGAGAACTCAATTTCAAAACATTTCATCTTGTGGGTTTGGGGTCTGTGAGACAGAACACTGTGTGTCTGGTTAAATTTGTTTGTGTCTGGAGTTTTATTTAGAGTAGACAGAAAACTCACTTTGTGTCCTTTCCTTTTTTTTTATAGGGAAATACTTTGAGAAAGAGAAATATGTATGAGAAATTCCTTAGTAAAGTATCTATATTGGGTAAGTGAGCAGATTTTTGTTCTGGAGTGGAATCAGTTGGCACATTGTAATGAAGCTGTTACCCTGCATTATGATGATTACAGGCTGTTGTGGTAACTCATCACAACTGCCTCTCTGCATCAATCCAAAATAACCCTAATTCAGGTCTTGATCACTGATGCACAAATGCAGGCAGAAATACACTGACCTCTGTATAAATACAGAGCAGAAGGTGTAATTTGTGCCTTGAGAAGACACTCCAGTAATGAACTCTTAACTCTGCAGAATCTCTGGACAAGTGGGAGCGTCTCACTGTGGCTGATGCCTTGGAACCGGTACAATTTGAGGATGGGCAGAAGATTGTGGTCCAGGGAGAGCCAGGAGATGAGTTCTTCATTATCTTGGAGGTATGCAAGCTCAAAATTACAAGCTCAGAACTTGACTTTTTTTGGTTGTGTCCATAAGCAGGCACTTGGAGAAGAACAAAACATAAGAATGTACTTCCAGAGAATCACTAAAGAAACATCATCTTGCTGGACATGAAGTAACTTGGATTTAGTTTTGCTGTTTTCACAAATGATACTTCCAGGGAAAAAGGAGCAAGTTTGTGACTGAAAGCAATTTATCTTTTTGAGAGTAGAGACCTGTTCTAGATAGCTGGTAATGCCTTACTAGTGTTCTGTCTGGTGCTTTTTGTTTTTTTCTGGCTTTTTTTTTTTTGCTAGTCATACTATAATATTTCTACTGTTCTGAGGAAAACCAGGATACAACATATCACTGTTGTAGATATGTAAATGTTCAAGATGTTTAATGCTTAGAGAGGAGAGGAGCAGTTGTTATACAGCAGTTAGGTGCAAGGACTGTGAAGTGGCTTTTGAACTGGGGCATCCTAACAGTTATTTGTGCAAAGCAGCTGATTCTGTGTGAAATTCAGTGTTTGGAGTGATGCTGGAAATTGCAGTTGTTTGACTGCTGTCGTTTATTGAAGGGCACAGCTGCAGTGTTACAGCGCCGGTCAGAAAATGAGGAATTTGTTGAAGTGGGCAGACTGGGACCTTCTGATTACTTTGGTGAGTTATGTTGTGACAACTGTGGCTACAGACACCACTGTCACCATTTTGTCTGTGCTGTGTCAATGGGGGAGATGAGATGGATTTGCTTAATTACTGTTTTGGACTGCTGTGGTTGCTCTCAGTGTCGGGTGAGTATCAGAGTCACTTGGCACTCAGGTGTGCACACAGGATGTGATTGTTCCACACTGCTTTACTGTAAAAGATAATTTGGCCTGACCTCCCTGCCCTGAGCAGAGCTAAATTTTTAAATGACCTCGTATTCCTCAGGGCTGTGTCCAGTTGAGATTCCTGTGTCTCCAGGGATGGAGATCCCACAGCCTCTCTGGGCAATTTCATTCTCTGTCTAACCAGCCTTGTTGTGCAGAGGTTTTTTCCTTCGTGCCTGACAAGAATTTCCTGTTCTGCAGCCTGTTGCTTTCTCTCTGTCTCTCCCTGTGCAGCCTGGGTTTGTCTTTGTAGTCACTCATTACACAGCTGAAGACAGCAGTAAGATAAGAAAATCCCTTCCTTGGCCTTCTGTTCTCCAGGTCAGACAGGAACCTGGTCAGAACCTGCTCTTTAATGGTTAAATACAACCCTCTCCCTCTCAAAACCCCTAACATTTTGTCATGTTTTGGGTAGTTCCTCTCTTTCCTCTTGCTAAAGCCTTTTGGTTGTGCCGGTTTTCGGGACTGTAGATGATGTAAGCAGCAAATCCTCTGTTGCAAGGCCTGAATTGAGATGGACTTGAGTGCATGGGCTCTGCCCAAAGGCCTGCTTGGCTCAGGATCTAGGGCTAGACTTCATTCCATGTAGTTTCATATTTTCTAATATTTCCCTCTCTGTTCTCTTGAGTTTCCCACTCTAAAACTGAATATTATCACAGTCATTGTGTTAGGTGCTGCAAACCTTTCCTTCAGGGGTTTAACTCTCCCTTAGAACCTCCTTTATTCTTTAGCAAGCCTCTCTTTAGGAGGCTGCTGAGTTCAGGAGTTTTAATTGGGCACAGAGGAAAACTTTTCCTCATTTCTTTGGAACATCCCTTCTGATAATGCAGGCAAAAGTGTTCTCTAAGGAACACTGAGTTCTTTCCTCAGTCCTGAACATGGAAAGAGCTCAAGTCCAAAACCAAGCAAACAAACCCCAGAGTTGATGCTCTGATTTCTTCCATGCTTCTTGTAGGAATGTTAGGGGTTGTTTCTGTTGTTGATAACAGGGGCTTGTTGAAAATTTCGTATCCAAACATGTTGTTCAGCAGTTGAAACAAAGCTTTTGGCATGTTTGTGCAAAACTGTTGAAATGGGATCCAGTGGGACTTCAAAATGCTCCTTTTCCACAGCCCCATGACAAAGTCAGAGTTTTGATTCTGGCCAGCAATGGGTCAAAGGCTTCTGTCTGGTGCATGAATGTTTTATTTGTTTGTTTACTTCAAAACCATGCTCTTGTTGTCCTGAGTTTCCTAGAAACACCAGAATTGAGCAGTACTATTAGAAAAACAACTACTTGTTGGCTAGGAAAATTACACTGTGAATTGAAACATGACCTTTCCTCAAAGAGACACAGTATTGACAATTTTTTAGGCTTTTTTCAGAGACACTTGAATGTGGACATGCTTTTTAATAACAATCCACAAGTAGGTATTTTTTAAACTTCCTTCACTGTTGCTTTTAGTGTAATTACTTAGGTACTTGTTCTGAGCAGTGCTAAAGCCTGAATTACCTTCTCTGCAATTTCAAGTGGAGAAATGTTGTTATTTCCAGGGACCCCTGTGACAGGGAGGAGTGATGAATCTGACTCCATGTTCTCAGAAGATTAATTTATTATTTTATGATACTATAATATATTAAAGAATGCTGTAGATATGTAAATGTTCAAGATGTTTAATGCTTAGAGAGTAGAGGAGCAGTTCTTACAGTTAGGTGAACTGTGCAAGGACTGTGAAGTGGCTTTTGAACTGAGGCATCCTAACAGTTATTTCTGCAAAGCAGCTGATTCTGTGTGAAATGAACTAAACTATACTAAAGAATACAGAAAGGATGCTTACAGAATGCTAAAAAGATAATAATGAAAACTTGTGACTTCCAGAGAGACAGCTTGGCCCTGATTGGCCAAAGAGTGAAAACAAACATTATTTCATTGGTTTCTCAGCAGAAACCAATGAAATAATCTCCAAACACTTTCAACATGTGAGCACAACACAGGAGAAGCAAACATGATAATTACTGTTTTCATTTTTCTCTAAGGCTTCTCATCTTCCCAGGAGAAAAATCCTGGGCGAAGGAATTTTTCAAAAAACATGAACACCGCAGAGAAGGATCATTTTTTTACCTCTTTTTTCCCATTGATTGGTAACTCTGTTTCCTGTTTCTGCTGTCCCAGGTGAGATTGCTCTGCTGATGAACCGTCCTCGTGCTGCCACCGTCGTGGCTCGTGGCCCCTTGAAATGTGTGAAGCTGGACCGGCCCCGGTTCGAGCGCGTGCTGGGCCCCTGCTCGGATATCCTCAAGAGGAACATCCAGCAGTACAACAGTTTTGTATCACTGTCTGTCTGAAACCTTCCTCCCTTGTCCAAGCCATGCTTCATGAATGCAGACTGCTTCCTTCCCCTTGTGCAGAGCCACATCGCCACTGGCATTTGCAGCTTCCTGTCCGGTTAAAAAAAAAAAAAAAAAAAAAAAGAAAAAAAAAAGGAAAAAAAAAAAGGAAAAAATTAAACTGCTTATCATGGCACTGTCATTAATTTAGAGCATATTATTTCTGTGCTCTCTGTCCCATTAAATTAATAGAAAAAGTTCAGTGGAGACATTTGCTTCTCTCTGTGCACCAGTGTCCAACTCAGGCCAGTGCTCAGTGAGGGAGGGACCTCCTGGCACCATGCCATTGCCATAGAGTGAGGAGGTGACAGTAAAGAGGGGGAAAACAGTTCTTTTAAAGGTGTTTCTCAAATTATTGGACAGATTTTAAGGCTGTGGTCATCACCTGCTGTATTTCTTTTCACATGAGAGCTACCCTTGTAATTGAGCTTCTTGGGGCTTGGGGTTTCCTGGGTTTTGTTTTCATTTTCTGGGTACTGTAATCCTAGGTTCAATCGTGAGGCATCAGCTGCTAAGAAAGCCACAGTTGGAATTTACCAGTATAATTGTTCCTGTGTCTGCTGGTTTAAGATTGCTTAGTTCTGTTCTTGTCAAGTGTAAATCAAAAGCTTTCCAGGTTAATAGTTCTGGTGAACTACTTCAGCTGTTGATCCATTTGCTGACTTGCCGCAACTGATCTTTTCCACTTGTTCTTTCTCCAGCCATAGGTTTGCCATTTAAAACTCTTCCTGTTCCAAGTGGCAAGAACCAAATGCTCCATGAAATGCCTGACTGTGATCTCTAGTACATAGATTGGTGTAAGAATGGTGCAGCTGTCCAGCTGTTAGTACTCTTTGAGTGCTTAGATTGGCGTAGAAGTCGAAAGCAAACATTTGATTTTCCCTGTGAACTGTTTTGTTAATCCTCAGTTGACTTTTAAAAAATCACCATCAGTTTAAGTGACCCTTTGTTACCAGGGAAAATAAATGCTGAGAGTCTTGGCCAGTATCAGTTGCAGATGACAAGATTGCTGGTCTGTAGAGCTCCATTATTAGTAGAGAATGTGAGGCAAAAGAACTGAATGTTTGAACTTTCCTGCAACACTCAGTTGTTTTAAGTTTTTAGAGCTGTCAGTTCATCATTTTAAAAATGGTTCACTATAAATCTAGTTCAAAGCCAAAAGGTGCATTCTCTTTTCTTGCTTATGGAATTTCCACCACACTTATTAAATCCTTTTTTTTTCCTCCCCCAAGTTCAATCTGTTGCGGAGTCTTAAATGTATTTCAGTATTTCCCAGCTTTGTGTTCCATTACTCTGTGCTCACCAAGACTTCCCAAAAGTTTTTACTGAATTCCACGGTTCAATAATTGTAGGCAATTTTTAAGGTTTCCTTTTAACTGTAATTTATATCAAGTAGCATAGGTTTGTATTTGGGAGTGACAGCAAGCAGTTTGGCATTTGTTGTGCAACTACTTTAATGATGGAGCCCTCGTTTTATTTCCTTTCTGAGGTGGAGTGGATGCAAATCCAACGTTTTTCCAGGCATGGACAGAATCAGGAAGAGTCTGCTAATTCATGCAGAATAATACTGAAGGTATCAAGCCTTTACAAAAGGTTTCAGGGTATTTCTGAAACTGAAATCCCAGGAAGGGGATTGAAATGCTTGTGGGTTGAGTTCTCTATTCAAGAGATGTTGAATAGAGGATTTCTGCCAGAGTCCTTAAGGAATAAGCAAATGCTACCTTTTTTTGGTTCTTTTTTTCTTCCTCCTTTTTTTTTTTTGTATAACTTTTTTCTTAAGTTTTGACTCTGCAGGTTTTTTTCTTCATATGTGTTTTGTGTTACATTAAAGCACCAAAAACTGTGTAAACCAGTTAGAGCTCCACAAAAAAATGCACATTTTTTTTATATAAGGCTTTCTAATCAAGTTTCACTACTGCATCTTTTTAGCTTGCTGTTTACTCCCTTTTGTAGTTTTACCTACAAGATTTTAAGATAAATCAGCTAAGTCTGAGTTAAATATTAAACACAGTTATAGCTTTACCTTTGTGTGCAATTTCAATATGTTTGAAACCACAATTGGCATAGTTTTGCCTTAGCTAACATTCAGGGCTTTAGAAGTAATTTTTTGCTAGTCTATCTTCAGCAAATTGATGAAGTCTATTGCCCTAGGAAGCTATAGTCAACCAGAGGACCATTTTTGTATTGTTACCTGACTCTATAAGTCTGATTTACTGTATGTGCTAATATATTATATTATATTCCTTTTGTTATAGATTGTCCTAATGGCAGGTAAAGCAATAAAATGATTTAAATTCTTAAATGCAATCAGCCTCTTTTATTTTATTCCCTGCCCCTACGTGGTGTTTTCCTTTGGCTTTGGAGGATGTGTTATGAATGAGGCAGCAGAAAATAAGCAGCTTAATGGATTAGCTTGGTGTAAACTCCAGAGGGGTGAGTTCAGGTCCTGGCTTCCCCTGGAGCCTGGGGAGAGCTCAGCCTCCATGTGCCAGCCTGGGAATTCCTGTGCACTTGGAGCTGTGTCCTGTTGGCTCCTGGCAACTTTGATCTCTCCCAAGGTGTTCATTCCCAGCCCAGCCATGATTTTTGGATTTCTAAGTTGGCTGCTCCCATCTCTGCAACCCCTTCATGAGCATGTGATGGATAATCATGAATAAGGTATGGTGGGAAATGGAAAAGGGGGATTTTCAGCTGTGATGAAGCAGGAAAACAATTTGAAGAGTGACCTGAAGCAGCTCAGACTTGGATGTGTTTTACAGCCAGCTCCAAGAAAGCTGAGTCACCCAGATTTGAAGGTCCAGTTAAAATTTGTCATTTCCAGGAGAATAAAAGTGAGAAGAACCCTGTACCAGCCATTTAAATATCCATGGGTTACTTTCCTTCACCTGTCCTCCCTTTCCCAATCCCCTCCACGGAAAAAAACCAGGCTGAAACTTTTATTACCTAAAATGAAACTTTAAACCCTTAAAACTATAAATACACACTTTATAACTACAACTTAAATTTAAGCTTATCTTCTGTTGCCATGTGCTTCCTGTTGAAGCAGCAAACAGTCACCATTCCGTGGCAAAAGATGGAATTAATTCTGGTTTTGTCCTGTGTGGGGAGAGCACAAAAAGTCACCGGTAGAGGGAGATAAAACTTTGGGAATTCACTGTTCTGGGCAGGAATAACCAACAGAGCAAACGTGCTGAGAGGGAGACAAATCCTCTTATTTTCATCTGTTCTCTGTCCACAAGAGTAAAAACGTCTGTAAGTCCCAAGAGTAAAAAGGTCAAGAATCTGCTTGAGATTGTTGAAAAGTTGAAAATGCAAGGATTTGTCTGAACCACAAATTGGGAGAGACTAAAGGAGCCGGGAGTGGGGCTTTTGGTGGGGTTGGTGTGGGATTTTGGTGGGGGTTTTGGTGGGTTTATGTGGGGTTTATGTGGGGTTTTGGTGGGTTTATATGAGGTTTTTGGTGAGTTTATGTGGGATTTTGGTGGGTTTATGTGGGTTTATATGAGGTTTTTGGTGGGGATTTGGTGGTATATATGGGGTTTTGGTGGGTTTATGTGGGATTTTTGCTCACCTTTGTGATCTCAGCATACAGGAGGAATTTCTTCACTGTGAAACACTCCAAACCTCCTCAAACACACAAATGGGCACCTGCAGGCCACACTCAGAGCAGAACTGCCCCTCTCCTGTGGCTTTGCAGTTTGGAGCCAGGTGCATTATCAGAATATTTTGGAGTTAAATTAAGGCACCAGCACAATCCCCTGGACAAACAGCTGTGGCCAAATGAGCTTTGTTCCTTCCTTGCATCATCCAGGCACTTGTTGGTGTCACTGAGCTCCCTTTAGGTCAGGCAAAGCTCCAACCCATGGGACAATGAGCTGGTGGTGCTGGATCCTGTCCAAATCCTGCCTGGCAGCTTTTGTGCAGGGATTTGGGATCCTCTGGAAGGTCTGCAGTGCTGTAGGTGGCTTTTGTTTAACTTAAAGGTCACTTTAGAATGAGTTTCTGGTAGACTGGTTATGGTGTGGGGTTTTTTGTTGGCTTTCTTTTCCCCCTTAAGGATGATAAATTATCAACAAACTCCTCAACTACTTTCCCCAGGCTGCCAAAAGGCTCAGTGTAATAATTCCTAATAGTTAAAGGAAAAAGCTATTAAAGAGAGCTTCACTAATCCAATTATTCTTAAACCTTGTTGTTGGGAGGTGAAGGGTCAGCTGGGAACTGAAATATCCATGAAAACTCCTTTCCCATGCTTTGTTTTGGTCCCCAATATCTGTTGCATCTCCTCAAAATGCACAGACTTGGAGAGGAGGGAGAAACTGGGATACCATTTGTATTTTCCAGCTAATTACGGCAACCTAAATGATTTTAAGAGGTATGATGAGAAAATGATTTTCAAAGACATGAGGAGATGACCTGAGATAGATTCTTCTGACTAAATAGATTACTCTGACAAAATGTTTTCCCCAGAAATGGGTGGGTTCTTGAATTGTAAATACAGTCCTGTGTCTCAGAATGGTTTGATTTTCAGCATGAATTTTTTAGTTTGGGTTTTTTCCCTTGGGGTCTAAGGCAACACAGACCTGCCTGTGTTTTATATCCAATCTGGCTCTTCAGGCAGGACAGAGAAGAGGTTTCAGTGCCTGTGAGGCTTTGTGAGACCTGCACAGGTCAGTGAGGGCTGGGGTGACACTGCTCCTGACACTGAGCACGTGCAGTGCCTTAAGGTCTATCTTGGCCAAGCCTAAAACTCAAACTATTGTTTCCTGTCCTTGCTTGCTGTACTGTTGTAACTTTTCTACTTTCAGACTCTGCAGCTGCTCTGAGTTCTCTGCTCTTTCTGTTTCTGAGCCTGCTGTCACAGCTTTCTGAAGTTCTGACCTTTACTGTGTTTCTCACAAAGCCCTCTGGTCTGACCAGGATAAAATAAACAATGCAGTAAACCAAAACAACACTGACAGAGTCAGAATGGACCAATGTCCTGTCGTGTGCCAGGGGCAGGTATTTCTCAAATACACACTCCTGACCACAGACCAAAGACTGACTAAGAGGAAAATGCTCTTGGCATCTCTTTATTCAACCCTCAGCCCCGGGTTGAGTTCATGTCCTTCTCTAGCAAGACCAAACCCCTGTGGAGGTTGAGCCAACCAAGGTCAGGTGTCCCTTCAGCCTCCCAAGGGCATGGCCAACTCCAGACCTGGAGATCACAGCTTTTCCACCCCAGAGCTGTGTTTGCTTACTGGAGGGGCCCCACCTTGGGTGCCAAATTTTGTCCTGGTTTAGGGCAAATCTGGGAGAGAATCTCCAAAGGTGTGTAGAGATCAGCTGAAGCCACAGCCACTGCCCGAGCACAGGAGCTCTGCTTAAACACCAGCGGAGGAACCCAGTGTGACTCTTGATCTTCTGCCATCTCCCCTCTGAGTCTCTGTGAGTGTTTGTGGGTGGAAATGAGCCGTGCTGGAGCTGCCCCTTGCCTGGCAGGGTTCTCCTGGCTCTGAGCCTAAGTGTCCAGCTTGGCTCTGTGCGCTGCAGGGCTCTGGGGCTGCGTGGTGTCGTTGGCCACCACCGTGGCCTCTCCAAAGGTGTCGATGCACTTCCCCACGGCATCCAGGATGAGCTGGAGGCGCCTGTCCAGGGCCAGCAGGTGGGGCTCGGTGAGCACAGGGGCCAGGGGGTCCTGCAGGAGGGATTCCCTCATCACCTCGCTGAGCCGGTACTCGGGCTCCGCCAAGAGCTGCAGGCGCAGCCACGTCGATCTCTTTATTCTGGAAAAAAATAAATCAACAATTTAATGCCTCCCAGCAAGAGCAGCTGAGCTCCTTGACAGCAGCAGGGTAGGGGTGGGTGAAGGAATTTAAAGAATTTAAAGGAACAGAAGTTCTGTAATTTTAATTTTGGAAGGTAATGAAATATATTTTTTTGGCAGAAATCTCTACTTCTCCCTTTGTTTTCCCAGAGTATTTGTACTGCAAATTTCTGTCATCAGAGAGAAAAAACATGAGTGAAGTTCTCAGTAGTGAGTGAGTCAGAGATGACCCAGTTCCCCAGGCTCCTGCAGGGTGGTGCCATCTCCCCAAGGATGACATTGATGAGATGGGAGCAGATGGAGAGGTAAATGAAAAGACATGAATGACAAAATATCTTCTGTCAAAACTCTGAGCAAAAAGAGGGAATATTTCCTGGAGCTGATGTAACTGTGACTTTTCACCTTAGGGGGTACTGAGGTTCAAATGTGATTTGCTTTGACAGAAAATGGGATGAAAAGCTGCAATCTTGGAATGCTTCTGGGCATGAAATGAAGTGTTCTGAAATCATTTGTTTAATCCTCAGCAGAAATGTGTTGACTTCAGCATGTATAATACTGAAATAAATCAGTGGCTGTAGTTATTGCCCTTTGAATCTTGGAAACAAAGTGGTCCATGTTTATGGAACCATTTGGATTCAGCTCAATCAGAATTTTCACGTGGAAGAAGGTGAAGTCAGATCCATTTTAGGCAGCTCAAGAACTTGTATTTTTAGGCTGTTGTTTATCCAGGGCATCCATTGGGAATGTTGATCTGGATCTCTGCAGCTCCAACAGGCCATGAGCTGTTTGGGAAAAGCTTGTGGCTGTTCCAGGTGCTGGGGACAATCACTAAGGTTGGAAAGGTTCTTTAGAATCATCAAGTCCAGCTGCTGTCCCAGCACCATCAAACCACGTCCCCAAGTGCCACATCCACACATCACTCGAAGAATTCCAGGGATGGTGACTCCATGATTTCCCTGGGCAGCCTGTGCCAATGTTTTACTACCCTACTAGTATGTTTTACTACCCTTTCCAGGAAAAACTTTTCCTGATATCCAATCTAAATCAGGAGTGTGTGTGGGGAGCGGCACAAGGGGAGGAGGATGCTGCTGCCACAGGGCCAGGCATCACTTTCTTGCATTAATATCCCTGAAAAACTAAAATAATCAATTGATCAAGTGTGAGGGCTGACAAGGAAGCTTTAGACCCCAGCTGTGAGGTGCTGCTGCTGCTGCTGCCAGGGGAAGCTGTGCCCAGAGCAGATGTGAACGAGAATCTGTGCGCCGTCCTTCGAGGCAGGGCTGGCCGGGAGCTGCTGTGGGTAAACACCAGCTGTGTTTGCTCTGGTCCCAGCAGTGCTTGGAGGTGGAGAGAGGGCTGCTGTGACCCGTGGGGAGCAGCTGATGGAGTGCTGGAACAGTTACACAACAAACAAACAGAGCACAGACAGGGCTGAGATGGAAACGCTGCCGCCAGCCCCGCTCCACTCCCACGGGGGCTGTGGCCCTGTGGCTGGGCTGGACTGCTGAACCTTTCACCTTGAGCCTTCCAGGGACTCCAGCAGCCTGCCTGGGGCTGCTTCAGGCCTGGCTGTGCCCCCAGGAGGGTTTGGATGCTTTCAGGGAAAGGAGAACCTCATGGCATGGCTGTATTTGTGCCACTCGTGGTCTGGGAGAGGAGACCTGCAGGCTTCAGAGTGTGGGACAGGCTGGGAGCTGGGAGAGGCAAATAAAGCAGACTCAGATCTGCTGGAAGCCAGGCTTGGAGCAGAACTCAGCTGGGAATGAGGTGGATGTGTTTAACAGCCTGCTCTCAGCATCCCTGTGCTCCTGGCTGGAGGAGCTTTCCTGCTCTCATGGCTCAGCTTGGTGTCAGAGCAAGGAGGAGACTTGGTGGGCTGAGTCCAGGTTGGTGGTCAGGGCAGGCTGAAATTTGTGGCCTCTGTGTGCTTACTCAAGTAAAACCTCTTCCCTTCCTTCCCAAGTGGTTTTAGATGCTCTCCCACTCCAAATGGATTGGCTCTTGTGGGAAATGAGGGTTTGTGTGTCTACCTCAGGCAGCACAAGTTGTTTTTATGCTGTTCCTGGCCCTTGTTTGGTTATGACAAGGTGTTCAAGTACTGCCTTTTACAATTATTAAATTAGGAGGAGTTTCTGGGAGGTGGATCTGGAAGAATAGGACTGCTGTGACCAGTGGATATTATGGTATGAAGGTCAAATTAAGAGGCAGAGTTAATTTCAAGCTGCACAAAATTTCAAGAGAAGGATTCCCTGCAAGCCTGCAATTAGAAATGAAAATACTTGCTGAGTGCAAATAACAGTTTTTGAAATTAAAGGTGTGTGGGGAGAGTGCAGTTAGCAGCCCAAGGGGGAGGAGGAGCAGGTAGAGCAAGGAAAAAGGCTCCACATCTCCTGAAGACAAACCCTAGGAAAGAGCAGCTGCTTCTGCCTCTTAAATTTAACTTGCAGCTGCTGATTTATGTGCATTAATGAAGGGGGAACACAAGGTTAAAATTATGAGCTTCTCCTTCATGCCATGAGAAGAGGAAGCTTGAAGAAGTGCATCAAAGTTCCACCAGGATTGTGCATGGAGATTCCTGTGCTTCCTGAGAGCACCTTGTGCTGGTGGGCTGGGAAAGGCTGTTAGAACTCTCTGGAAGGGTTTGATCCATTGGACAGCATCTCCTGGTGCACCAGTGGATGTTTTTCCTCTCATGATTCCCCTGCTCCAGCATCCAGCCCCCCCCTTGGCTGGGATTAGCAGGGTCCTCCTTGAGCTGCTGCCAGGCCAGGGTGACCTCCCCAGTGACAGCAGGAGCTGGGACATTCCTGGGATGGAATCTGCAGCTGGAACTTACACACAGCACTGGGAGAGCGGGGCCAGGATGGAGATTTCATCGTGGGAATGCCGCCCAAACCTGGGGGGTGAAGCAGAGTTCAGAGCCTGCCCTCCTCCTCCTCCTCTTCCTCACCCCTCCCCACCTCACCCTGCTGCCTCACCCTCTGGCGTTGTCCAGGTGCAGGAGGAAGCCATCGTCCCCAAACTTGGTGAACATCTCGTAGTGGTGCCTGTCCATGTTCCCTGCAAAGGCCACACAGAGGGACACAGCTTGCCCTTGCAGGGAATTTGCTGAATTATCCCAAGATTTCTTTCAGATCTGCACGGAGTATTTGTTGCCATGCTGGAAGTGCCCAAGGTGCTGCTTTCCCTTTGTTGGGGTGGGTCTGGGGGCTCCCCTGTGCCCCCAGAGTGGAGGGGCTGTGGGGACACAGCAGCCCCTCTAAAGAAGGAAAGGAAAAGGAAAACGAAAAGGAAAAGGAAAAGGAAAAGGAAAAGGAAAAGGAAAAGGAAAAGGAAAAGGAAAAGGAAAGGAAAGGAAAAGGAAAGGAAAAGGGGGAAAAGGAAAGGAAAGGAAAAGGAAAAGGAATCCATCATTACCTATCAGGAAGTCAAATATGGCCATGTCCACGATGTTGAGCAGCCGGTTGCTGTTGCTGTAGGGGTAGATCTCCCTCACTGTGTTGCAGTAGAGTGGGTTCACTTCCCACCTGCAGGAGATGGAGAAAAGCAGACACCCTCAGCTGCTTCTGCCATGCCCCAAAAATACCCCAAAACCCATCCTCCATGTGAAGAGGTACAGGAGGAGGAAATAAATCTCCCCTGGTGCATGCAGGAGATTGGAATTGAAACACAGCCAATGGAGCAGCACATGTGGGAAAGGCTGTTAGAACTTTCTGGAAGAGTTTGATCTATTGGACAGCATCTCCTGGTGTGACAGTGGATGTTTTTTATGGCTGTATTTGATTGGTCCTTTACTTAAAACACCATCACCACTGGCTAATTAAGAATCCACCCTTTGGTAAACAAATCCCTGTAACACATTCTGCATGCTCACAATACCGGGTGCAGCAAGTTAAGATAAGAATTGTTTCTCATTCTTTTCTCTGCTCTTCTCACAGCAAATGGCTTTAAGGGTTATTACACTAATTATTACACTAATTATGCTCTCCCTGAACCCTGTCCTGGGTTATTTCTGCAGCTCTGTCCGTGTGTCTGTGCCCTGCAGTGCAGATGTGGGGAGCAGCCTCATTTACCCACTTACTCCTCTTTTCCCTCGAAGGAGTAGGAGCGGATCCAGGGGTTGGGGATGGAGAGCCGTGGGGCCAGGTTGAGGGAGGGCAGGAAGGCAGAGAGGGAGCCCTCCAGGAGGTGGGGGCTCCCACACACGGCGTACTCCGTCTTGCACATGTACGGGCACTTGGCGAAGAAGCAGACATTGCTGGCTGGCAGGAGAGCAGAAAACAGGGTGGACCAGATTGCAAGGCAAGATGTGCTCTATTTGTTCTATTTGCCATCTAGAATCCAAGGAAAAGGAAGGTAAACCCCAAAGTATCCACGGCATGGATGTCAAGCTGCCAAATCACAGACTGGGGTCCTGTGCTAAGAAAAAGGTTAAGAAAAAAAGGCCAAATGAATAGATCTGGTAGCTGATTCCAGCTGGAAGGAACCTCTGCAGTAACCATATCTTTGTGCAGGTTTAACCCAAGAATTTAATCTCTGCACCACAGCACGAGTCCTGCAGCCCCTTTTCCTGCAGCCCCTGCCCTTCCTCCCACCGAGGAACACCACAGCTTTGGGTCAGCTGTGAAGGGACCTTAGAGACAATTGGGGCCACGATTTGCCCCATCCTGAGCCAGCCTTTGCCCACCTGGTGACACGAAGAAGACGCTCTGCAGGACCTCGTTCTTGGTGACCTCCAGGATCTCCTTGGTGACGTTGATCAGCCTCCCCACGGTGGGTGGCACCCTCCTGAAGTCCAGGATCCTGCTCAGAGGGGACAGGGATGCTGCTGCTGCACACTGGGTGCTGCCCCTGCCCCTTCCAGCAGTGACCCAGGAGCCTTTGGATGGCTGCACCCAGACTCTTTCCAGCAAAACCCCCTCTGGGCCAAAACACATCTCTGTTTGGATTTTGTATTTTAATAGCTGCTGTCTGGGACAAGCTGGATGTTCTCCAGCATTCCTGTCTCTTTCCCTGACGTTGCCTTGGTTTCTCCCACCCTTTGCACACAAACAGGGTCCTCCAAGGGCCAGAGCAGCCCTTCAGGCCCCTCTACAGTGCTGGTTGATCCTGGTACAAGTGGCTGAGGAGGCACCCCCTCCTCCAGAGGCTCTCATGCCCAGCTAATTCCTCAAAAACACTCTTTAAAAACCTCAGGGCCTGGGGCAGGAAAGCATTCCTGGCAGTCAATGGGAAGCTGCTGCTGATTGCTGAGTCAGTAAATGGGGAGAGCTGGCTCTGCTTGGCTCCTTGGGTAATGCCCCCTGCTCCTGGGAATTGGGCACAGAACAGGATTTAGCCTGCTACTTATTGAGCAATGTTCAGAGAGAAGAAAATATTTGCTTTTACCCAGCATCTTTCAGCTCTAAAAACCACAAAGCACTTCACAAAAGCAGCCTGGCCTCATTTTTGTGGCAGTGGAGCTGCAGGGGCGAGGTGGTGGTGCCTGAGTCAAGCAGAGTCACTGTGAGGATGCTGGGGCAGAACTGGGAAGGGAATTCAGCTCCCTTTGTTCCCTTTCTGAGTCTGAGCTACAGAACTTAATTTAGTCCTGGTTATCCTATGGAAACTGGAGATCCCCACCCACCCTGACCATCAGAGATCACCTTCCTCTGGTGTTCAGAGGAGGGAAAGGCTGCTGCCCTCTTCTTTTCAGAGGGTATTTTTGATTTTATTAAACACACACCCTGCTGGGAAGAGGTGCCAGGTTAATTGCTCATTATCTGAGGGCTTAAAACTGCATTGCTGCAGTTTATCAACCCAAAGCACACCTTGATTGCTGATGCAGTGTGTGCCTCCCCCACCATGGGGGCACCCGGGCTGTGCCCAGGGCTCAGATTGGCACCTGGATGCAGGGGAGGGACAATGTGTGCCAGCCAGGTGAGAATCTGACCTGTTGCCACCTGGACTGCACCTGCTCTCATGCAGGCCAAGGCAGAGCTGACTCTGGGGTGTCAGATGAGAGCCAGGAGGATCTCCTGGAGGATTCCTTTCCCTTTTCCTTTTTCCTTTCAATTTCCTTTTTCCATCTCCCTTTTCCTTTTTCTTTTTCCATTTCCTTTTTCTTTTACCTTTTCCTTTTTCCCTTTTCCTTTATTTTTCCCATTTCCCTTTTCCCCATTCCCTCTTCCCTTCCCTTTTCCCCTTTCCCTCTTCCTTTCCCTTTTCCTTTTCCTTTTTCCCTTGCCTTGCCTTCCCTTCCTTTCCTTTTCCCTTTCCTTTTTCCCTTTCCTTTTTCCCTTTCCTTTTCCCCTTCCCTTCCCAAACCTTCCCTCCCCTCCTCTCCCCTCCCCTTCCCTCCCCTTTCCCCCTTTTTCCTTTCCTGGAAATTTCCTGGAAATTTCCTTTCCCTGAGCCCTGCAGGGCTTTCCCCAGAGCCCTGGTGGCCAGAGGAGCAGCAGGAGGAGTGCCAGGGCAGTGCCAGGGCAGTGCCAGCCCTACCTGTCCAGGTGGAAGGCAGCGATCTCCGCGTTGTGCCGCTGGAAATCCACGAAGTAGAAGAAATCCTCAGGAGTCTCCTCCTCACGTTTCTGCCTGGGAGAAGGCAGGGGGTGAGCCCTGGGCAGCCTGGACACTGAGGGGTGGCACAGGGACAGCTGGGGGGCTCGGGCACAGCCCCTGTGTGGCCAGGCTGGGACAGGGTCAGAGCCCAAGGGCTCCATGCCCAGCTGGAGCCAGGGAGCAGCACTGGCACCCTGGGGCAGGCAGGAGAGCTGAGTGGGGCTTTAAATCTGCTTCAGCAAGAGCTTAGACCCCCTCAGGACAAAGTTTCAGGTGGTGTTTGTCACATCCCCCTGGAGGCAGAGGAGGGCTCAGGCCTGATGCTCTCCTATCCCTGAGGTGGGAGCTCCATTTAATTCCATTTATTGGCTGGCACACAGTGGGAAAGGGGGTGTTAACTCCTGGAAATGGGATGATAACTCTTGAGAAACGGAGTATTAACTCCTGGAAATGGGGTGTTAACTCCTGGGAAATGCGATGATAACTCCTGGGAAATGGGATGTTAACTCTGCTCTCCTATCCCTGAGGTGGGATTTAATTCCATTTTCTGGCTGGCACACAGTGCCTCAGTTGGTGCAGCACAGGAGTTTGATGCTCAGCCTTAACTCCTTGGAAAATGGGATGTTAACTCCTGAGAAAGGGGATGTTACCTCCTGGGAATAGGGGGTGTTAACTCCTGGAAATGAGGTGTTAACTCCTGGGAAATGGGATGATAACTACTGGGAAATGGGGTGTTAATTCCTGGGAAATGGGGTGTTAATTTCTGGGGAATGGGACAGGACACAGGAAACCCCTCCTGGCTCAGCAGGCCATGGATGCTCTCCTTGCCCTCCAGGACCTGGTGGACACTGGGCAGAGGTGGATGGAAACCTGGGTGAGGATTTATTATCCCAGCCCACGTGCTGCCAGCTGCTCTGTCACACACGGACAGTAAAGTGAGAGGGAATTGATGTGGAGAGTCCCAGGGGGCTGCAAATAAGAGCAG
The DNA here is from genome assembly GCA_035582745.1 of Loriotus luctuosus. Classification (NCBI taxonomy): domain Eukaryota; kingdom Metazoa; phylum Chordata; class Aves; order Passeriformes; family Thraupidae; genus Loriotus; species Loriotus luctuosus. The sequence continues at coordinate 2,441,122 of JAWWEY010000056.1, read as the reverse complement.
AAGCAATTTAAACCCCCTGCATGATGGCTGCTTCTTGGCAACACTCTGGGGAATCCAAGGAAAACCAAGGCAAACCCCAAAGCCTGCTGGGGAAGAGCAGTCCCTCGTGGCAAGGATCTCAGGAGAACAAGTCCCAAGGTCCCTCTCCACCTGGCACCCATGAACTGAGACATTTCCAACATCAACAGCACTGTGGGAACACTGTGTGCTCCTGGGGTGGTGTAAGCAGCCAAGAAAAATGAAAAATAATGGAACTTTTCACTGCCCAGGTAGGGAGGGCAGAGAGGGAAGGTGTGGCTGGCACCTTCTCGTGCCAAGGAGGGTCCCAGCCCACCCTGCAGGGGCTCAGGGGGGCTCTGCTGGCCTTACCTCATGGGCTTGAACATGGCTTTCCCAAAATCCTGGAACCTGAGGACCAGCTTCAGGTGCACACCGCTGGGCTTCACCACTTGGGCAGGAAAAGGGGGTGTTAGCTCGTGGAAATGGGGGGTTAGCTCATGGGAAGTGGGGTGTTAACTGCTATAAATGGGGGTGTTAGCTGCTAGAAATGGGGGTTAACTGCTGGAAAATGAGGGTTAACTGCTGGGAAATTGAGTGTTAACTCCTGGGAAATGGGGTGTTAACTCCTGGAAATGGGGTGTTAACTGCTGGAAATGGGGGGTTAGCTCCTGGAAATGGGGGATTAGCTCCTGGGAAATGGGATGTTAACTGCCTGGAAAGGAGATGTTAACTGCCTGGAAATGGGGTGTTAACTCGTGGGAAATGGGGTATTAACTCTTGGGAAATGGGGTGTTAACTCCTGGAAATGGGATGTTAATTCCTGGAAATGGGATGTTAACTTCTGGGAAAGGGGGTGTTAAAACTTAGGAAAGGGGATGATAACTGCCTGGAAAGGGGGTGTTAGCTCCTGGGAAAGGGGCTGTTAATTTCTGGGAAATGGGGTGTTACCTCTGGGAAACGGGGTGATAAATCTTGGAAAATGGGATGGTAACTTCTGGGAAAAGAGGTGTTAACTGCTGGAAATGAGATGTTAACTCCTGGGAAATGGGATGCTAATTCTTGGGAAATGGGATGCTAACTGCCTGTAAACACCCCTGTTACACCCCCAGCACAACCCCCTGAGTGCATCCCCTCACTCCTTCCAGCCACTCCCCTCTCCATCCTCCCATTTATTTTCCTCTCCCCCTTGTGCCACAGAGCAGATTTCCCTCCAGCCCCTCTCTCACAACCCCTTGGGGACTTTTTTCTCCCTCCCCAGCAGAAACCAGTGCTGTCCTGGCGTCCTGCCACCCACATTGAACAGGTGGAATTATCACCCCTGGGTGTTAAAAAAAGCCTGGACGTGGCCCTTGGGTTGGACTCCATCACTTCAGAGGGCTTTTCCAACAGGAATAATTCCATGCTCTGTGATCCCAACCTCTGCTGGGTTGATGGGAGGGAGCAGAGCCTGGCTTGGCGTTTCCCTGGCCGAGCTGAGGATGGAGCACTGGGGATGGCAGGGGGGGACCCCAGGTGCCACACTCACCCTGGCTGCAGTCACAGGCTCCTAGCAGTGCCTTCTCATCCTGGCTGTAGTCTGCAAGGCAGGAGGAGCAGTGAGAGCCCAGCAGCATCCACAGGCAGCCCCAGCCAGGGGAGAGAATGGTGCATCTGACTCCATCTTATCACAAGGCTAATTAATTACTTTATTATACTATGTTGTTCTAGATTATATTACACTACGTTATGTTACATCTAAACTGAATCTGCCAAGCACTCACTCTGCACACAAATGCACAGAATCTCGTGACTGTCACCCAACAGTCCTGACATATCACTGGCTGGGGGCTCTGTACAAATCACAGATGGGATGGGACTGCTAGGAACTGCCTTGAGATGCTTGATTTTCCAGCATCAGTCTCATTACATGGCTATGACAATGGGAAGATGCCATCAGCTCACATCCCTGCCAGCAGACAAAGAACTTAATGCTACAACTCACTTTAAAAGTTTTTTGACCAATCACACAAAGCAAAAGCACATTGACAGTAGTTCCGTCCAACCACTATAAGCACAGGTACCTTCAATTAAAACAATGCTTGCTTATTTCAAATACAACACCTGCTTGTGAGCCTTAAAACACAATGCACAGAGCTCCATTATTAAGCTTCAACCTTTATGATATCTTGCTAGATAAACTTTTCTGTAACTTTGAGAGTTATTCTAGACAAGTGTTAATATACAGAGCATTGTTCTATTTGTCCTTGCTTTTCTACAGTTTAAAAAATTTTTCTACTGACCAATCTCATGGCTGCTACTTAGCTCTAACCACAGCTCTGCTGTCTCTGAGGCCTTTTGCAGCTTTCCCAAAACCCTCTGATTGTGTAGATTCCCACAAAGTATAATATTTGATTGAAGCCCATATTTCCCTTAGGCTGTCATCTAACAAAAAATTATTCTTCTTCACCTTAAAAGCAGCAGTGTGTGCGCTCGTGTTGTTTTGTGTCCTGTAGTGACAGTCTCTCATGCTCTGCTGACTGAGCTAGCTGGGCAGACATGGATTCTCACACCCAGGGCTGTGTGGTCACCATCTGTGGCTTTTGCTGTGCCCCAAGGTACGACAGGAGCAGGCTGTCCCTGAAGGAGATCAGCAACGTGCAGTACGTGTCCTGCATGAACCCCACTGCAGGGAGCTTCACCATCAACCCCCGGCTCCAGGTAAAGCTCTGCTCCATGGCCCTGATTTTTGGGTGGGTTGTTCAGGCTCAAGGCTTCAGGAGAGCCTGTGGCTGATCCTGCTGTTGTTCAATCAGTGGAAACAGCATGAAATACTAATTCCTGATGGAATTTCTCCCTTCTTTGTTTTTCGTCTTCTTTTACTCCTCAGTGGGAGGAAGAAGTCACAAGTTCCCAGGCAGCTGCACACCCCTTCTCAGGAAAACTTCTGGTTCACACAAGCAGATTTTACCTTCCTCTAGCTGGTTCTTACTGCTGGACCAGAGTTCTTGAAAGTCTTTTGGTGGTCAGGCACTGGAACTTGCAGCCCAGGGAAGTGGTGGAGTCACCAGCTCTGGATGTACTCAAAAATGAACTCCAAAATGGCACTCCACAGTGCGCTTTAGGGTTTGTTCAAAGGTTGGACTTGATCTCAGAGGTCTTCTCTAACCTTAAGCATTCTGTGTTCTCTTCCTCTGCAAGCTCCTCATCAATAAAGGGTCTTCTGGGGGGTGGCACCTTCCAGGGACAGCTCCTACTAGAGACAGGCGTGGGCTTCACCAGGGGTCTGTGGGGCCTTCAGACCTCTCAGCTCTTCAGTGGACTGAGCTTCCCTTGTGAAATGTCACTGAAAATCCCTTGTTGAGGCAGCAGAAGGTGTCTCCTGCCAGTTGTCCTCTGCTGGGACTTTGGAGGGGGGATATAGTTCTGGTGGACTTCAAGTCATGGGATCATAGAGCACCTCAGATTGGAAAAAACCTCAAAGGATCATCTGGGCCAACCTTTCCTGGGAAGTGGAGCCCAGATGAGATTGTTCAGTTCTGTGTCCAACCACAGAGAGGGCACTGACCTGGGAGGTGGTTTCCATCTCTCTGACCTTTCCACCTCTCACTTTCTCTTCCTCAGCGTCACTTCTGTGTCTTCGCTCTCTCCAGCCCTGACCAGGACTCCTTGTCCAGGATCTACAGCACCATCTTGGTGCAGCACCTGGCCAGTGGGAACTTCTCAGAGGCTGTGCAGAAATCAGCCCAGCAGCTCATTGCCCTGGCCCTGGGGCTGCACAGGAAGGTGGCTGCCACGTTCCTGCCAACAGCTGTCAAGTTCCACTACATCTTCAACCTCAGAGACCTCTCCAATATCTTCCAAGTAAGTGCAGCTCCTGTCCTGTGCCATTTGGAGTTTGTGTCCGTGTCACAGGCAGCTGAGGTCCCTCTGGCCCTTGGTGAGCCAAACAGAGTGTGCCACTCAGTAATGGCACAGCATGGGTGTGACGGTGTTCGCAGGGGTTTTCAGGTGAGGCATGAGACAAGAATGTTGACTCCATGTTCAGAAGGCTTGATTTATTATTTTATGATATATATTACATTATAACTAAAAAGAGTAGAAGGAAAAGTTTCATCTTAGATGGCTAGCTAAGCTAAGAATAGAATAGAAAAGAATGATAACAAAAGGAGCAGTCTCGGACTCTGCCCGAGATAGCTCAGCCTTGATTGGCCATGAATTATAAACATCTAAGATGGGCCAATCAAAAATCTACCTGATGCATTCCACAGCAGCAGATAACCATTGTTTACATTTTGTTCCTGGAGCATCTCAGCTTCTCAGGAAGAAAAAATCCTTAAGAAGGATTTTAATGAAAAGATGTCTGCGGCATCCCTCAACTGTGGATACATCTGCTCTCCAGGCACTAGAAGAGGGGTCTCTCCATATTACCACTGATTTATGAGAGCAACCAGAACCATCTGTGAATACTGTTAAGGCTTGAAGTGGAACCTCACTCCTCTTTGTTTTTTCTATCAACTGAAATAGAGGTGTTAAAAGCTTATGTTTTGGAGGATGTATTGAGATTTGTCTGCTGAATTCAACAAAGGCCATCTGAACAACCTCTGCTTCCTGAAATAAAAATAATAAAACATGCTAAGAGGCAGGAAAATAGTGGAAAATTCCACTCCTGCAAGAGACGTGAGTCTCTGTCAGGCCTTAACAACTAGTTGGGCCATCATTTCATGTTGAGTACTGATGGTTTTTGTCATTTGGTGTGGTAAAAAAATCCATTCAATGATAAGCAAAGGGTCTGGTGCCTTGGAGTCCCATTGATAAATCAAAGTGTGGGGCTGTTTTGCCGAATGTAATATTATAAAAAAGAAAGGCAGTTCAGATGCCCAGTGTTCGGCTTGTTGGCTTACTAAGGCATCAGATACACATTGCAGTGCCTGCTGAGCTTGTAAAGTTGCCTAGGTAATAAAAGGTCTGAGTCTCCTTTTAGCAATTCAAACAAAGGACTTAGCTCTGCATTTGAAATTAGTAACAAGGAGGGCACCCAGTTGATTGTTCCCAAAAGTTTTTGCACATCATGTAAGGTGCAAATGTTTGTCTGAATTTGCAGAGCTTGGGGGGAAATTTGCAGAGCTTGGGGGGAAATTGAATGGACTTCAATGTGCCACCCCAAATACCTCCAAGGGAGGTGTTTTTGTACCTTTTCAGGAACTATGCAAAGCCCTACCTGATTTACAGCTTCAGTGACAAGGGCTAAGGTTTTCTCCATGACTTACTGTTGTTCAGCTGCTACAAGAACATCATCCATATAATGATACAAAAAAACATTAGGCATTTGTTGATGAACAGGACTGAGGACTTTAGCAACATATCACTGGCAAATAGTAGGGGAGTTTTTCATGCCTTGAGGTAAAACAACCCAGTGGTATCGCTGCAAGGGTGCTTGCATGATTGTGCTAGGAACGGAAAAGGCAAATTATGGAGCATCATCAGGATGTAAAGGAATATCTAAAAAACAATCTTTTAAATCAATAATAGTCAAGTGCCAATTTTGGGGGATCATGGTAGGAGATGGGAGACCAAGCTGTAATGCCCCAATGTCCTCCATAGCTGCATTAATTTTTAGAAGATCATGGAGTAAACGCCACTTGCCAGTTTGTTTTTTGATAACAAACACAGAAGAATTCCAAGGACTGGTAGAAGGGACAAAATGCCCTTTCAGGAGTTGTTGTTGTACCAACTCTGTTAATGCGCACAGGTTTTGCAGTGGTAGGGGCCATTGGTTCACCCAAACCAGTTTTTCTGTTTTCCAGGTTAGTTTTAAAGTTTCTGCGCTTCAATGACCCCCATTAAAAATCTGATTAAGTTCTAAAGCCCCATTGGGAGAGAACATCCCTCCCCCATAGCACCATCGACACTGGTAACACAAACGGTTTGACTGAGGCAAGGTGTCTCTCAGGGCCTTTGATCTGTATCAAGTGCCAGCTTTGATACCTGCGGCTGCTCCCTCCAATGCCTGAAAGTGCCTGAAGCACTTCAGCAAGGGACCATTGTGAGGGCCATTTAACTTGAGAGATAACTGTAATGTCAACCCCTGTGTCTATGAGACTGACAAGTGTTATCTCTTGTCCATTTAATGTCAGGGTACATCTGCATGTGGGGCATTGTTCTAATATAGGTTATACCCAGCATACTTGGGGTGTCCCAGTAGACCCAAATACCACTTATTGTGTTACGTTTGTGAACGGTACACTCATGGTTTGGGGAAGTAAAATCAATTGAACTATTCGAGTTCCTTGGGGAATGGTGCAAGGTGGTTGAGGTGTCCAGGTCATAATCATAATTTCATAGTCAGAGTCAGAGTCTATAACTCCAGAGAGAACAGTCTCATCAAAGAGGTGGATGACTAACCTAAAAGCAATGCATGCATATGCTGCCCTGGTGGTCCAAAAATTCCTGTGGGAAGCAAATGAACAGATGAATCAAGTAATGTTACTGTGATGGAGGTTGCCAGGTCCAGTCCGGTGCTTCCTGGTGTGGCGGGTTGTAAATCGGCGACGGTCCAGACAGGGGCTGCTTGCGGCGGTGGCTGGGCTGAGGCTTGCTGTGTTCCGCTCTGAGGCGTCCACTGGGGCATTTGTGTCTGTGCGCGGTGCCACCCTGCACTTAAGCTCTGGTTTCCGGATATCGGATGCCCTTCAAAATCATACTTGGAATGACATTGATTAGCATAATGTCTTCCTTTATGGCACTGAGGGCAAATACTGTGAGCTTTGGATCTGGCCTCCCCCTTTTGGAAACAGTCCTTTTTCAAATGCCCATATTTTTCGCACCCAAAGCATGTTTGTGGGTCCCCCGGCACAATCTTCAAAGCTGCAAAGGCATTAGCTATACCAGCCCCCACAGCCTCATAAGTAACTGTTGCTGTATGTTGAAGTGTGCCGAGGCAATTATATTTAAAAATAATGCCTCTGTGTGGCCTCAGCTAACCTCCGGAGCCCTGTTCCCTTGAGAACAGAACACCCGAGGACCCGGCTTAGCTTGGCGTGGCCGCAGGGCTAATTGCCAGCTAGCATAGGTGATTGTCAGCTCTAGTGATATTCAGCTCAGGATTTCAACTTGCTTGCTAGGCAGGTGTTGTAAGACACCTTTTCACTAAAATCTTCTTTTAGGATTTTCCTTCTGAGCAGCTGTAGCCTCAGAAGCAAATG
>JAWWEY010000056.1:2419854-2433841 GCA_035582745.1 Loriotus luctuosus | reverse complement strand
CTCTCAGTACAGCTTGTGCCTCCTGCCAGAGAGAGAGAGGAGGGATGGGGAAAAGGGAGAGGTTCAGTTCCTCCTGGTACAGCTTGAGTCTCCTGCAAGAGAGAGACAGGAGGGATGAGGATGAGGATGAGGATGTGGAAAAGGGAGAGGTTCAGTTCCTCCCGGTACAGTTTGTGTCTCTTGCAAGAGAGGAGAGATGTGGAAAAGGGAGAGGTTCAGTTCCTCTTAGTACACCTTGTGCCACCTGCAAGAGAGAGAGAGGAGGGATGAGGATAAAGGAAAGGTTCAGCTCCTCCCAGTACAGTTTGTGTTTCCTGCAAGAGAGGAGGGATGGAGATGAAGATGTGAGAAAGGGAGAGGTTCAGTTCCTTCTGGTACAGTTAGTGTCTCCTGCAAGAGGAAACATTTTGGGGATGAGGATGTGAAAAAGGGAGAGGTTCAGCTCCTCCTGGTACAGCTTGTGCCTCCTGCAAGACAGACATTCTGGAGATGGGGATGTAGAAAAGGGAGCAGCTTGTGTCTCCTGCAAGAGAGGAGGGATGGGGATGTGGAAATGGGAGAGGTTCAGTTCCTCCCAGTACAGCTTGTGTCTCCTGCAAGACAGGAGGGATGGGGATGGGGATGGAAGAGCTCCCTGGAGGGTGCCAGGAACAGAGCAAGAGGTGGGTAAGGGGAAACTGAGTCTCTGACCACCTCTGAGAGAGTTTTTTCCCTGAAGCTGGGGAAAAAAATCACTAAAAATGAGTTTCAAAGGATAGTATTTACAGCTAATAATTTAAAATTACTCTTCAGAAGTATTACTACATGTATCTTTCATACTTCTATTTTTCTAAACAATCTACTTTCAGTTGCAAAGCTATCCTTTAAAACTCCTTTTTAGTTCACTTTTTCTCTCAGTAAGGTCTGTCTTATTCCATAATATTTCTAAGTCAACATTTCTCATCTCAAGGTTTACATACACACACATACTATGTCCCCCTTCTATCAAACTTTATCAGCCAAGGAATGGCACTGGGGCTGCAAAGGACTCCTGCCTGCTGGGGGTTTCTTTATTTCCCTGCTCAGCCCAGCAGCTGGGGTTTGGTTGGGATTTTTCCATCACCCTTCTCCATCCAAGCAGGCTGAGCAGTGGAGTCAATCTGGCTGTGAGAAGCTTAAAAAAATGGCTGAGGTGGTCAGAGTCTCTGACCATCTCTGGGAGAGTTTTTTTCCCTGAAGTTCGGGAAAAAAAATCACTAAAAGCTGCAAATTGCCTCTGTGACCAAATTCACAGTGAGCAGGGATGCTACAAGGTCATGTGGCAGCATCCTGCTCATGATCTCTAAAAATCAAAGCTCAACCCCCTCCTTTTTTGGCAGGTGGAGCTGAAGGAGCCTCTCAAGTTCAGGAATAACCCAAAAGCATTTCCCTCAGCCTCGAGGATGCAACAGCCTGGTCAGAGAGTGAGAAAATGGGCTTTGTTTTCTCACGGTGGACTTGTGAGACTTTTTTAGTGAGCTGTAGAAAAACGATGATAACTTGTTGGTATAAACAACCTGCAGGTGGTGCCTTCCTGCTCTGCTTTTCTGGTCTTCTCAAGGGCTGTTTGTGAGAAAGATGATTATGTTAGTGAGCCAATCAAGTAGAATGTGTCCAATCTGTCTATAAAAGAGAGGATTTTTTTGGTTTTTTGTATTAAATGCTCTTCTCATGCAAACCAGCCTTGGAGTGACTCTGTGCCACTTCTTGCTCAGCAGTGACAGAGACTCCAAGGCTGGGGCTGTGGCACTGAGAGGTCACTGACTGCAGCCAGCAGAGGACACAGCTTTGGTTTCTCATTAACAGTGTCCAGCCCATGTGTGGAGCAGCCAGTCCTGATAAAGGGAAAACAAAGCTCAGTTTGCACTGAAAGTGCCAGGATCCATGCAGGAGAGCAAACAGGAGCTGGGGGCTGATAAGGAGTGGGACATTAACCAAGGCTGGACAGGGGAAGTGCCACATGCCTGGCCAGATCCCATCCAGAGCCTGAGCACTGAGGTCTGGCCATGCCCCAGGACATTGATCAGCCAAGGAAAGGCACTGGGGCTGCAAAGGGTTTCTCCCTGTTGGGGGTTTCTTTATTTCCCTGCTCAGCCCAGCAGCTGGGGCTTGGTTGGGATTTTTCCATCAATTTTCCATCACCCTTCTCCACCCAAGCAGGCTGAGCAGGGTGGTTAATCTGGCTGTGAGCAGGGCTTGAACTCTCCCAGAGGTGTTCCAGTGGTGTAGGAAATGAATTTGTAGAAAATTCTTAAAGTTTGACAGAAGGTTGACATAGTGTGTGTGTGTATGTAAACCTTGAGATAAGAAATGTTGACTTAGAAATATTATGGAATAAGACAGACATGATTGAGAGAAAAATGGAACTAAAAAGAAGTTTTAAAGGATAGCCATGCAAATAAAAGTAGATACTTCAGAAAAACAGAAGTATGAAAAATACATTGTGGTAAGACTTGTGAAGAGTAATTTTAGATGATCAGCTTTAAAACATTTATAACATAGTGTATCAATACTATCCTTTGAAACTTGTTTTTAGTTCTATTTGAAACTTGTTTTTAGTTCTATTTTTCTCTCAATAATATCTTATTCCACAGTATTTCTAAGTCAGCATTTCTTATCTCAAGGCTTACATACACATACATACTATGTGAGCCTTCTGTCAGGCTTTGAGGATTTTCCACAAATTCATTTCCTACACAGTGGTATCCTGGGAGACCTCTAGGAGCTGGAGAGACAGGTTGGATGTGCCTGTTCCCTCTCCCAGTCTGTTTGTCTTTCCATTGGACTGGGCCAGCCACAGCACAAAAAATCCACGTGTGCCATGGTCAGAGGGAGCTGGAGCACTGCCCTCCCTGACCAGGGCTTTGCTCAGGAGGCAGAAAATTCCCTGTGCACCTGGAAGTGGCCCTGGAATGACATCAGCCTGCAGAGGAGGCAGGAAATTCCCTGTGCACCTGGAATGCCATCAGCTCCTCCTGCACAGGGGGCAGAAAAATTCCCTGTGCACCTGGAAATGGCACTGGAAAGCCATCAGCACCACCATGCAGAGGAGGCAGAAAATTCCCTGTGAACAGGGAAATAGCACTGGAAAGCCATCAGCTCCTCTTCCTGCACAGGAGGCAGAAAATTCCCTGTGCACATGAAAATGGCCCTGGAATGCCATCAGCTCCACCATGCAGAGGGGGCAGAAAATTCCCTGCACGTGGAAATAGCCCAGGAGTGCCATCAGCACTACCATGCAGAGGAGGCAGAAAATTCCCTGTGCACCTGGAATGCCATCAGCTCCTCCTGCAGAGGAGGCAGAAAATTCCCTGTGCACAAGGAAATGGCACTGGAGTGCCATCAGCACTACCATGCAGAGGAAGCAGAAAATTCCCTGTGCCCTGGAATGCCATCAGCTCCAGCAGAAATGCCTTGACACCCCAGCCTGCTCCCTTCCCGTGGATAAGTGAGGCACAACCTTAACGAGTTGTGAGGCATTAATTAGGCATTAATTAATAAATGAGGTATTAACCCTGCCACAGCCAGGGACGACAAACCCCAGTGCCACGGGCAGGAGTGACTCAGGATTTTTCCCCAGGGAAGCTGCCCAAACATTTTCCCATATTTGCTCTCCTGCCTGCCATACACACAGGCTGCTCCCCCAGGGTGAGCAAGGCATTACTGAGGGGGAAAAAAATGCAGTGGTTATGCAAGGGGAGGCAGATCCCAGCCCTGCATCCACATGGTCCCTGCCCAGGCTGAGCCAGTCCTTTCCCAGCCTTTCAACCCAAAACACAGCTCTCTCTGCTTCCTTCAGGATTCCTGAAATATTTCCCTGGAAAAAGCCAGATCTCTGCAAGAGGCATAATGATGTAAAAGCAGGGTTCATTTCCACCCTGCTACAAATAGCCCTGGGGTTGCCCTGGCTTTCAGCTCTGTGCTGTGCTGGGAGGGAGGCACAGCGTGGGGTGACACTGCTCAGGCCACCAGCATCCTGAGTTTGGGGTTTTGAAGCTGCTCCTTCAGGGATAAAAATAAGCTCTGGAGTTTTTGAGGGATTTTTTTTGTTGTTGTTTTGAAGAGATGTGGATGTTGTGTTGTTTTTCTGTTTTCTTCCTGCATCCCCATCAGTGTCTCCAGCTGGTTCTGCACGCTGCAGTCAAAGTGCTGGTGCTGATTGAGGTGCTGGGAGCACACAGGGCTGGTTTGGAGGAGGACATGCCCTGGCCATGGGTGTCCCAACAGGATGTCCTGGGGCTGATCCAGCTGGCAGAGCCCCTGCACAGAGCAGATGGACAGAGCTCCAGCTGATGTCCAGCTGCCTGCAGAAACGAAGGCAGCCACGCTGTGCTGGAGGAGCAGGGTGAAACTGCAGCTTGTTCCACTCAGGGGAGAGTCCTGCTGCTCCCAAAGCTGCTCTGCCAGCACCCACATCCAGGGGGGATGGAGAAATGTGGGAAATATGCTGTCATGCTGTCATGGTGAGGAGAGGATCCCATGGACACCCAGCCCTGAGCCTCTGCTGCTGGCTCTGCACGTGGAGCTGCTGGGGAGGTTTTGCTCTTCAGTTCTCATCAGCGGCTTGGTTGAACCCATGCAGTGACAGAGAAAGCCATGGATGATTCCTGAGTCCCACCAGGACCCTGCCCTGGCCACATCAGAGGGGACACAGGCTCTGCAGGTGAGGCAGGAATTCCTCTGTGCCCACAGCAAATGAACAATCTTATAAAATCCATCAGCTCTGGTGAGTGCCACCTGTTTAATGTTCAATTTGCAGCACTGGTGGTTGCTGGCAGGTTTTTGCAGGAGCAGTTGTGTCACCTCAGCCTGTGCTCTCTGGAGGTTTCACCCTCTTATGAGCATCATATATTTTATTTCAGGGTGAGGAATAATCAATGCTCTGCCTTCTTCCCTTCCTGGAGGTGCAGAGTGAAGTCAATCAAGGACAAAAGGCATCACAGTGTCCTCCCAGTCACAGCACAGCCAAACCTTGGGGCAGGAGGCAAAGTGCAGCACAAATTCCAGTTTTTAACAAATTCCATCTTTTAACAAATTCCATCTTTTAACAGCGTGGTGAATAAAACTGGGGAGGGCAGACTTCTAACTGTCCTGCAAGAGAGGCTGCAGCAAGTGCCCAGGGTTTCTGATCAAGCTTCATCAAGTTTCATCAAGCTGGGAGCTGCTTTGGTTGAAATCCCCAATTCCCACGGGGATTTTGCTGGGGAAACATCCACCTTGGAACCCAAATCCTGGTGGATTCAGCAGGCAGTGCTCAGCCCTGAGAAGATGCACCCAGGGTGGGTCTGTGGCACAGCCAGGGGCACTCAAACCCACCAGCCCTGGATTTCAAGCACTGTGACAAAGGATTCAACAGGATCCAGACTGGAGATAGGAAGAGCCTGGCAGGGGTGCCTGTGCAGGGGGTGCCCGTGCAGGGGGTGCCCAGGGGGTGCCAGGGCAGGGGTGCCCAGAAAGGGGATGCCCAGAAAGGGGGTACCCAGGAGATGCCCGTGCAGGAGCTGCACTCACAGAGGGTGCCTGGGAAGGGGGTGCTCAAGAGATCCCAATGCATGGGGAGTCCAAAAAAGGGGTGCCCAGGTGATGCCAGGGAAGGGGGTGACCATGCAGGGGGTACCCAGGACATGCCAGAGAAATGTGTCCCCATGCCCAGAAAAGGGGTGTCCAGGAGATATCCAGGAAAGGGGTGCCCATGCAGGGGCGCTCAGAAAACACCAGGGGAGAGGGTGGCCAGGAGATTCCCGTGCAGTGGGTGCTCAAGAATGGGTGCCCAGGAGATGCCCAGGGAGTGAGGGATCATGCAAGGGGTGCCCGGTGGGACGGTGCCCAGAAGCTGCGGGCACAGGGATTGTCCGGGAAGGGAGTGCCCAGGAGAAGAGTGGCCAGGGGGTACCCGGGAAGGGGGAACCAGGGGAGGAGATGCCCAGGAGATACTGGGGAAGGGAAAGGAGTGCCAGAAACGCTGGTGCGCGGAGTGCTCAAGAAAGGGATGCCCAGGAAAGAGCCAGCAAAGGGGTGCCAGGGAAGGAGGTGCCCTGGAGATACCCGGGAAGGGGGTGCCCAAGAGATGCCCAGAAAAAGAGTGCCCAGGGGATGCCCGGGATGGGGGTGCCGGGAAGGAGGTGCCCAAGAGACGTCCGGGAAGGGGGTGCCAGGCAAGGAGGTGTGCAGAAGATGCCCAGAAAGGGGGTGCCGGGGAAGGAAGTAATGCCCGGGGAGGGGGTGCCCAGGAGATGCCCGGGGAGGGGGTGCCCAGGGGATGCCCAGCAAGGCGGTGCCGAGGCACTGCGCGGTGCGGGGTGCCCTGGAGCCGGCCGCGCGGGGGCTGCGCGGCGCGGGGCGCGGGGGATCCGCGGCTGCGGGACGCACCTGTTCCATCGAGCCGCCTTCCGCCGGTAGTAGCGCAGGGCTTCGCGGGCGCCCAGCAGCGGCTCGGCGGGGCCCGGCGGGGCGGCGCGGTACAGCGGGTGGGCGAAGAGGCGGCGCAGCGCGGGGGCGGCGCGGGAGAGCGGCGGGCGCGGCGGAGCGGGGGCCGCGGGGCACGGGCAGCCCGGGGGCGCCCTGCCCGCCCTGCCCAGCTCCCGGCGCGCCCGCGGCCAGAGGTGGAAGTAAAGATCGGCGGCCAGCAGCGCCCCGAGCAGCAGCAGCACGGCCGGGCGGTCCCGCCGCGGGCCCGGCATGGCCGGTGCGGGCTGGGCACGGGGACGGGGACGGGGACGAGGACGGGGACGGGGACAGCGGCGGCTCCCGGGGCAGAGCGCACGGGGGAGCTCGAGCGGCGGAGCCGCGGGGTGCGGGCACCTCGGGGCGGGGACCGGGCAGGGCGCTCGGGGCCCGGCGAGGGGGAGCGGGGGTGGGGGCACGGCGGCCTGGGAGCCTCCCCCGGCCACGGGCCCGGGGCCGGTCCCGCTGCGGACCGAGCTGTGCCGCCCCCCGCCCAGCGCGGCCCCCGCGCAGGTGGCGCGTCCCCCGCCAGCCCCTTCGGGGGCTTCGTCCCCTCTCCCGAAGGCGGAAAATCGGCCCGGGAGAGCTTTGGCAGCAGCTGGAGGGTGCCGGGTGTTGCTGGGGTGCAGGAGGGCTGGGTGGGAACGGGGAGGGTGGAGGGGATGCTGGAACCCCTCTGGTGTCTGCGGGCAGGGCTCGGGTGGGCTCTGTCCCTCCCGTCCTGGGGCTGGCGGATGGGTCAGGGGCCGCTTTTATTTAAAAATAAATAGAAATAATATTATTTTAAAAGAAATATAAATTACTATTTATATAATAATAACGTATATTAATTATATATATTATTATGCGCGGTGCGGGGTGCCCGGGCATTATATATATATATATATAAAATATACATATATATAATATATCATATATATATTGTATCTATTATATATATAATAATATATAAAATTTGTTTAAAAATACATATAAATTACTTTCTACATAATAATGTAATATATAAATTATATAGATGATGATAGATATAATTATTATATAATTATATATATTTATATATTATAATAATTATATAAAAATATATAATAATTTAAATTTTTTAAAAATTTCTTTTCTTAATTCCTTAAAAAACCCCCCTATAGTTGAGGGAACTCCTCCCTGCCGTTTGCTGGGAGCGGCCGGGCCGTGGGGATGAGCTTGGGCTGGGAGCATCCTGCGGGATGCAGAGCTGGGCTGGGACAGGCTGAGAGAGCGGCCAAGGAGGGGAACGGAGGAGAAACCGGAGGAGCGTGACCAGACTGGGCTGGCTCCGGCTCTGTGCTGAAGGGAGAACAGAAAATAAACTGCAGAGAGAGGGAGAAGTCGGTTTTGTTTTCAGCTGGCCGGAGCGGCGCGGCGAGGGGAGGCTCTGGGAAGTGCCGGGGGTTGGACTGAGCAAAACATCGCAGGAGCTGCTGGCAGAGCATGTCCTGGTGTCCGAGGTGCTCCTTTGATCCACGAGGGATAAAACAATCCCTGGGCTGCGTGGTGGCTGCAGGGACCTCAAACAGACCTGTCCTCTCAAAGTCTTCTGGTCTTTGGCAGATGGTTCTTGCTCTCCTTTAGAAATGCAATTTCAGAATTGCTCAGTCTTTTGATATTTGAAGAGTTTGGGGTTCAGGTTTGGGGGGTTTTGCTCTGAACTTCTTTTTCTTTTTATTATTTTTAATAATACCATATTTTATGTGTTTTCCACTGGAGATTTATAAGCACAAAGTGCAGCTGGTGCTGCTGTGGCCAGCAAGGATCAGTGGGAGGAAAGGATGTGCTCCCCACACTGCTTGGCTTCTGGGGACACCAGCTGTGCCCTCCCTTCTGTGCCCTTTGGGGACAAAATTGATAAAATTATTGCACTTGGATCCCTTCAGGCTCCAGACCAGGCATGAGGTGTTGAGGGGGGAAATTTTAGGGTAGGCAGGGGCTCTGCTCAGAGGTGCTGGGTTGAGGTCTGCAGGATGGGGAGCCACAGAGCTGACCCTTCTCAGGATGAGACAAGGAGCTTTCAGGAGGAGACAAGGAGCTTTCAGGACATGAAGCTGGATGTAAACAGGGGGAAATGAGTGCCAGCTCACTGTCAGGTGGCTCAGGAGAGAGCAGAGGGTGTGTGTGCAGCTGCACGCTCTGCCTGGGGACATCCTGCTCCTCAGCCCTCCAAGGCCAGGTGACCTGGCAGCTCCCCCAAACAGTGACATCATAAACCCAAGATGAAGCAACAGCCTGGGACTAACAATAGGATTCTTCTTCTTCTTCTATTTTAAACTTATTTTTAAAAAGATTGCCCAGATGAAATTAAACTCCAGGATTCAGCAAACCCAGCCCTGCTCCTTGTTGAAGGGCACTCACTTCAAACTCAAAGAACAACTTGTGACAAACACTCCACCAAAAACTGGCTGATACCTGCTTGGCTCCTAATCCTCCCTGGGCTGTTTCCCTGTTGCTAATCTCTCCCAGGAACCATTAATAAATCTTGCCTGGTTTGCAACGCTAATTCTGGACAAAGGCACCAGGAACCAGCAGTGCCTGGGCCCGTGCCCCTGTTTGTTTGGAAGATTGTTTGGCTTTTAATGAGGCTAATTAAAAAGAAACAAAAAAATAATAAATCAATCCCGTTAATGTGTAATAAACTGAAGTGCTACAATCCTTCCCAAAGCAGTTGGGACTGCCAGCTCCCAGCTGGCTGCAATGCAAAAATCACTGTTGGTATTATTTAGAACAACTCAGTGGTGCTCCATAATGCCACAGTGATGCTTCCATAGTGCCACAGTGGTGCTTCCCTGCTCATCCATGGCTTGGGGTCCCTTGGAGCAGGGGGATCCTGCTGGAGCTTGTCCCACACACATTCCTGGGCATCTTATGTTCTGTTTTCTTGGCTGGTGGCTCTTCCTGCCCAGCCTGGGCTGCAGGTGAGCATCACTTCCCACCCCAGGACTCAGCAGAACTCATCCCAGCCCTCTGGAAAGGGTGGATGTGTTCCTAAAATTAATCTGGAAATACTATTTTGATAGGCCTCTGACAGCTCCAGCGGAACCAAATTACCATTTGGAATTACCATGAGATAATTTGCCTCATTTGCTATTTAAAGATGGGGGAGAAAAAAAAAGCTCCTTCTTCCAGACAACTGCAGTGGAGAAATGTTCAGGCGTAGATGATGTCCCAAAACATATAATTAAAGCTTTAAATAAATGTATGATGACATCTCAGAGTAAGAAATTCTTCCTTTGTATTTCAGATAGGAGCCAGCCAGGGCCTTTTCAAAGTTGTTTTTTAATAAACAAAGGATATTCCTCTTGTTTTTCCAGACACACAGCTTACAATATTTGGAGTTTTAAGTATGTAATTTAAATTCTTTCACACAGTATGGATTTAAAACCCATCTTCCTTAGAGATGCCTTTGGCTTGCCAAAAGGTAAATGCCTCGGTCTGCTGCTTTTTGTCTTTTTAACTTGAAATGCTGCAGAGCTGCCCTGGTCCCACCCTGCAGATTGTCATGTTTGCAAAAGGGAGGAGATGAGAATTATCCCTTTCTCACTGCCCTTAATTAGGAGGATTAAACACCAAGGCAGCTACACAGCATCACAAAGGAGAGGAAAAGATCAGCTGGGGGAGCCAAGTTCTGCATTTGCTGCTTCACTGACAAGAGCACAGACGTGCCAGGAGCACTCAGAGCAGCAGGGCCATCTTCTCCCTGCATGGTGCTGGTTGTGGTGGTGATGGTGATGATGGTGATGATGATGGTGGTGGTGATGGTGGTGATGATGGTGATGATGGTGGTGGTGGTGATGGTGGTGGTGATTGTGGGATTCACATTCTCTGAACATGAGAGAAGCAGAGAAAAGAATGATCAAAACAGTTCTTATCTCATTCTCTGCTCCTGTGCTGTGCCAATTAAAATGCAATATGGAGATTACCAAAAGTGATGGTGTTTAATTTCCTTGGCCTGTCAGGGCCAGGTGTGTGTGCAGGCTGTGGGTCAGCAGAGAGTCACAAAATTCTGAGCAGTTGAGTTAAATTAAATATTTGTACAGATTCGGTTTAAATGCAATGTAATATAAAATAAAATAGTATAATAAAGTAATTAATTAACCTTTTAATAAAATAAAGTCCTCCTTGACATTTCCTGCCTTCATTGGCATTGACCTGCTTTTATAATAGGTGATGGTGATGGTGGTGGTGGTGATGATGATAATGGTGGTGGTGATGGTGGTGGTGGTGATGATGGTGGTGATGGTGATGATGGTGGTGGTGATGGTGGTGATGATGGTGATGATGTGATGATGGTGATGGTGGTGGTGATGGTGATGATGATGGTGCTGATGGTGGTGGTGGTGATGATGGTGATGATGGTGATGGTGATGATGCTGCTGGTTGTTTTGGTTGTCCTCATGGTCCCCAAAGAGCACCAGCCCCACACCAGGTCTGTTTTTTTGTTTCCCAGGAGGGTGCTGTCTCTCACAGGGGGTTCCCCTCTGCCTGACCCCCCAGGGCTGGGGTTCCCCCCCAGGATGGTGTGGGAGCTCTCCCAGTCTCTTCTGGTTTGCTGGGAGGAGCTCTCGCTTTGCTCTGGGCTGTCTCATGCTCTGTCTCAGCTTGTAATTAAAAATGAAATATTTGGGCCAAGTGCTCAAATTAAGAACACATTTTTGATAGCTAACAACACTGAGGAGAGCCCTGGAGACCCTGACAGGGCAATTAGTGCCTCTCTGCTCGCATTGGAGAGGAGTCTGGAGAGAAGGAGTGCGTTCACTCCAGAGGGTTTTTGGTACAAAAACGCAATTATAGGGTATAAAAGGAAATGTTTAGAAACACACAGAGAGGGAATGAGTCAGGAGCCTCCTTCACCACAGGACAGGGAAGGCAGAAGGGAAGAGGTGCCCCAGACATGACACCTCCAACACTTCCCCATCCCTGGCAGCAGCTCCCATCCGTGGTTTCATTTCCCTCCTCCCATCCACCTCTCCTGGCTGCTGCTCCACGCTCATCCCTTGGCCTCAGCGAGCTCCCAGCTGCTCAGGGATGGGGAATCTGGGTGGATCCTCTCCCTCTTGGCAGTGAACTTGCACAGCTAAGCACAAACATGAGGAAAGCACCTCCGTGGTCCGAGCGAACTGCTCTTGTGTGCCGGGGCCTCCAGCACAGCTTTGCTTCCCCCCTCCCTCTGAGCATCCCTGCAGCTGGCTTAGAGCAAAATCCATGGTCAATCCCAACACCAAACCATCCTCTTCCAGGAGGGTGGGGTGAGCCATGAACCCTTTGTGGTGTGTAGGGGCTGGGAAGGCTGTCAGGGCTCCTCTCCAAAATCTGACAGGTGCACTGTGACCGTGTTCACAGGGGTCCCAGGATGAGGGAAGGGATGAGGATCTGACTCCATGTTTCAGAAGGATTGATTTATTATTTTATGACATATATTACATTAAAACCATACTCAAAGAATAAAAGAAAAGGTTTCATCAGAAGGCTAGCTAAGCTAAGAATAGAATAGGAAAGAATGATAACAAAGGTTTGTCTCGGCTCTCTGTCTGAGCCAGCTGACTGTGATTGGCCATTAATTAGAAACAACCACATGATACCAATCACAGACCCACCTGTTGCATTCCACAGCAGCAGATAATCATTGTTTACATTTTGTTCTTGAGGCCTCACAGCTTCTCAGAAGGAAAAATCCTAAGGAAAAGGATTTTTCATGAAAAGATGTCTGCGACAGCGGGCAGCAAGCCTGGGGGCCTGGAGAAGCTCTGTGCAGGCAGAGCTGGTGGAGAAGGGTGACCTGCCACCCTGGTTTTGTAAGATTTTCTAAGCCTCCTGATGTTGACATTTTTGTGAACTTTCTCACACACTTTCTGTAGATAACCCATTGTTTTGTCTTCCTTTATGGAGGAGGAGAAAACTGATGGACTGTTGGTTTGTTCAGTGTGATTGGAGAGGTGTCACTGTCACCCTCCAATCCGCTGTCACTTTTGGGAAACTATAAATGTTGGAGTCAGAAAATAAACTGCCCTTTTTCTTCCTTCACCTTGAGAATGGTGGTGTGCTTGTGTTCTTTTGTATCCTATAGTGACAGTGACCTGCACGTCCCTGAGGGGCTGGGGTGACGTGGAGCCCAGATGACACGGGGCTGTTTGTCTTGGACACACTGGGATGGACCGGAAAGCGGCGCCGACCTCTTGAGCAACGCCGGGGTTTGGCCGGCCGGGCAGGGGCTCAGCCTGTGCTCAGTTTATGGGATCTGATTTCCAAGATAGCACAAACAAAACAATCCCTCTCCCATGGGCTCCTGCCATGGAGATGGGAACAGCCTGCTGGTGCTATTAGAGGTTAAATCACAGCAAATCCCATCCCTCGTCCGCCGGGCTCTGCGCACGCGTTATTTAATGGGTATTTACTTTGTGGAATTGCTTTTATTGGTAGTTAACTGCATAGTGGTCTCTGTGGGACAGCTGGTGCACCATTTAAAAGGAATATTCCTCAACCCTTGCTGAGTGAAATTGTTTTTGTAGACAAGTGGAGGCTTTGGGGCCATTAAGAAGATAAAACGCAGATTGTTTGCAGAGGGTTTTTCTTTTATTTTAATGGCTTTTGAAGAGAGGAGCTTTTATTGTTTTATTTGTCTATTGTTAGCAGGCAGAAGGGCTGGGAAGAAGCACAGATGTTCCCTTTGCTGTTGGCTGGGCCAGGCCCCAAACCCAGGACAGAGGGTTTGAACCTCTCTCTGAAGCTGCTGTAACATTTTCCAAATCTTGAAACGGCTCCTCTGCCCAGCACTTTCTCAGTAAAACCACTGAGGGCTGGGGTGGGACTCCCTGAATAATAATTTAAAATCTGGACAGTGGATGAGACAGTATACCAAACCAAAATGAAGGGCTTTGTGCTTCCTTCCAGTGACGGGGAAATCACAGATGGATCCCAAACCTCCAGCTCTCAGCCCAGCCCCAGTTCATCCAGACCACAAAAGAAAACGGCCAAGCTCCAGCTGTGGGGCATGGCAGGCTGTGAGGGGCATTGGGACACCTCTGTCCTCAAAAGCAAATCCTCTAAAGAGAAGAGCAGCATTAATTTCCAGTAGCTAATGAGTTGGCTCAGGAGTTAATTGGACATTGTGTCCCTCCATGGAGGAGGCAGCCTGACCCCTCTGTGTCTGCAGGGACACTGATTTCAACTATTAAGAGGGGGAAATTCTACAACCCTGGGTGCTGTTTGTTCTTACAGGGGCACATCCCATCCCAGGGAAAAGCACAGGCTGGGAAATGAGGGTTTTGGTGGGAAGATAAAGTGGAACTGCTGAAGGAGATAGGCATGGGTGTTGTGTATCCTGGGGGCACATTGTGGGTGAGATCAGGGTTTGGGAAGGACCTTGGGTGGAAGTGCCAAGGGGTCAGTTATGGGATGAAGGAGAAAGCACCTTCCTCTTCCTCCTCCTCCCTTTCCCTTTCCCTTTCCCTTTCCCTTTCCCTTTCCCTTTCCCTTTCCCTTTCCCTTTCCCTTTCCCTTT
>JAWWEY010000056.1:2384341-2397489 GCA_035582745.1 Loriotus luctuosus | reverse complement strand
CCTTTGTTATTCATTCCTTCTTTTTCTATTCTTAGCTAGCCTTCTGATGAAATCCTTTCTTCTATTCTTTTAGTATAATATTTTAATATCATTAGTATGACTATATTATATATACAATATATTTAATTATAATTAGTATAATATATTTTAATATTATACACAGCATAAAATAATAAATCAAGCCTTCTGAAACCTGGAGTCAGATCCTCATCTCCTCCCTCATCCTCGGATCCCTGTGAGCACCACCACACAGCTGTTATCTGAATATTCAGACAACAATGAAATTGGGCATCACCACCATTTTTTCCCCTCAAAAATCACGTGGGACAAATGCTGTCATCCCTCCCTGCCACAAGAGTGGGTCAGGTCCCTTCAGCCACTGCAGGAACGTGGATTTCAGAGTTTTTACCCCTCAGTGATGAGCTGGAGGCCGCTTTGGCCATGATGCTGCGGGTGCTGTTGGTTGCGGGGGTGAAGAGGAGGGTGACCCCCGAGGCGTTGAAGGCCGGCTCGTCCAGGCGCCCCAGGGCCTTGTAGGGGAACTCCTCGGTGGAGTAGTTCATGATGAGCCCTGCAGAGTCCCTCAGGATGTACAGGAAAACCAGAGAGGCCACCCACTCCTGCAGGGGAGGAAGTGAGAGGAATGGCAGGTTTGTCTTTCCAAACCAGCTGTGGGTCTGCTGGTGGATAACACCATCACTGAGAGATAAATAAACAATGGGAGGGATTCCACTGATTGATGGATGGAAAAAGATATTTGATTTTATGAATTAAGTTTGCTGATAAATGAAGTTAGGTATTGAATATAGGACACGACATGGACATGCTGCTCTTTTCAACGTAAAAGAGAGTTTTTCAATTCCTGACTCCAACATTCATAGATTTCCAAAAGTGACAGTGGATTGGAGGATGACACCACTCCAGTGACACTGGACAAACCAACAATCCATCAAATTTCTCCTTCTCCATAAAAGAATGCAAAACAATAAGTTATTTACATAAAGTGTGTGAGAAAGCTCATTACAAGAATGTAAACATCAGAATGCTTAGAAAAACTTAAAAAATCAGGGTGACAGTGAGGGGTAGTCCATGATGAGCCCTGCAGAGTCCCTCAGGACGTACAGGAAAACCAGAGAGGCCACCCACTCCTGCAGGGGAGGAAGTGAGAGGAATGGCAGGTTTGTCTTTACAAACCTGCTGTGGTTCTGCTAGTTTTATCTACCATGGGATAAAAGAAACAATGGGAAGGATTCCACTGATTGATGGATGGAAAAAGATGTTTGCTTTTACAAATAAACTTTAGGTTTGCTGATAAATGAAATTGGATATTGAAAGATGAAAGAAACACAGGGGAAGAAAAACCCCTAAACCCTGTAAGAATTAAAAATGAAAAGGGAAGGTTATACGTTAGGGAGGAATCTCTGGCATCAGGTGTTTTGGGAAGTCTGAACCTCTCAAGTACCTCAGAAATGGGGAAAGAGAGAGGGAAATTGGGATAAAAAGGAGGCTGCATCCTCCAAAAATGTGCGAGATCCCAGGGGAATGCCCCATGGCCTCTCCCTTTATTCAAATAAAGTAAAAATGACTCCGGTCTGCTTTTTGGACAGAAACCTCTGATTTTTATGGATTAATTTTCCTGACAGAAGGAAGGAGGGAAATGCAGAGGTGAGGGGCAGTCCATGATCAGATCTGCAGAGTCACCAAGGATGTAGAGGAAAACCAGAGAGGCCACCCATTCCTGCAGGGAAGGGAGGGAGGAAGGAAGGAGGGAAGGAATGGGGGAAATGCAGAGGTGAGGGGCAGCCCAGGGTGCCTTAGAATTTAGCTTTTCTATTTTTCAGATACACTGTTTTAGGGTATCACTGTAAAACTCCACAGCTGCTGTTCTCCTGTTTTATCCAGACAAAAAAATTCCTCTGCAGGCCTGGCAATCAAGGACACCTCACTGCCTCAGGCCCTGAGATGGAAACAAAAGTGAATTGTGGGGGGGGAATTTGGTGTAAATGACTTCATGATCTGAAGCTGCAATTGGAGGATTAACCCCTGATATGTAAATGGACCAAATTTATAATTGTCTGAAACACCCATGACATTGTCCATCTTGGGTGTGCCCCTCAGAGGCTTCTGGCTGCCCGAGGTGTATTTATTGAAGACCTGCCATAAATACCCACTTTTATTCCCTTAATCTTGCCTCTGTTTTAGGCAGCCCCTCCAAGGCATTTGGGAGGCTCTCAGGACCCTTCTAACCCAGCTCTGAGCCCCCTGCCCAGCCCAGCTCAGCCTTTCCCCTGTGCAGGAGGGAGAGCTGCTCGGCAGGTGTGAGGGGTTTAAATCCCTGCGAGGTCTCCGATGGAAAACATGTTTTGTTAGTCCCAGAGCCAGCGAGGTCTGTGGATAATTTGACACTGGAGCCATGAATTGGACATTGTGTTCCTGTGCACAGGGCAGGATCAACAAGCAGAAGGCAGCAGCCAGCTCTGTCACGAGGCAGAGCTGCAGTGTCACAGGAAGAAGGAACTGCTGACATTTCCCAGGGAACCACAGCTGAGCCTTCTCACATCCCCTCACACAAAAACAATGCAACGTGAAAATACTTGGTGGTAGAAATCCTGATTTCCCTCTGGAAGAACAGACACTTGCCTGGAAACTTTTTGTCTTCATCCTCCACACCAGAAGGATGTTTTTCCACAGGAGAGCACAGGTTTGCTGAAATATTTGTGAGGCTTTCTTGGATGCCCCCTGCATTTTTCCAGCTAAGATGGGAGAGAAAATGATGTAATTTAGAACAAAACAGGTCACTGGGAGTGAAATAGCACTTCAGAGGAAGCCAGCAACATGCCAAGGGGGGAAATGTTGTCTCCTAAACTTTGGACAGCTAAAATTGAAAGGAAATAGACCAAGATCATGCAAGGGAACAGAGAGCGGGGCTGGACTCTGAGCTGCCTCTTCCATGTGCACAGATTCATCCTTCTGCATCCAAGTTCATCCTTCCTCATCTAGACTAGATCCTTCCTCACCCAGATTCATCCTTCCTCACACAAATTCATCCTTCCTCATCCAGACTCATCCTTCCTCTCCCCGACTCATCCTTCTTCATCCCAAATTCATCCTTCCACACCCAGGTTCATCCTTCCTCACCCAAATTCATCCTTTCTCATCTAAATTCACCCTTCCTCATCCAGACTCATCCTTCTTCACCCTAATTCACTCTTCCTCACCCAAATTCATCCTTCCTCATCCAAATTGATCCTTCCTCATCCAAATTCATCCTTCCTCACCCCAAATTCATCCTTCCTCACCCAGGTTCATCCTTCCTCACCCAAACACATCCTTCCTCATCCCAAGGAGGCTTTGTGGAACAGACAACTGCTCCCTTTCCACGTTTCACTGCAGGAAGTGAATTTGTGCCTGGCCTCAGACACGTGGTTGGTTGGCAGAGCACTGCTCACGTGCCCTGGGTTCTGAACCAGACCCTGAATCACGTTACAAACACTGGGCAGATGCTGAAAATAACCTAAAATAGAGGCTGCCACTGCCTGCCTTTACCAGGCTGCTAAGAGACCAGCTTGTTTCTGTTTTCCAAATATTAAGGAACTTTAATGTAGTTAGAGCAGAGCAGGATTAGAACACCCATGTGCTCCTCAATATCCTAAATGCTGAGCAGGGAGTATTTCTTTGGGATGTTTATTTCAGCTCCAGATTTAATCCTGTGGCCAAGCAGCAAGAACAGGAGCAAGTTCAGAGGGATGGGTTTCACCTCCTTCCCAGGGGAGCAGGGCAGGGAACCTCCCAACATGTTTTTGTGGTTTAATCCTTTCAAATGGCTGAAACCCAAAATCATAAAAACCCAAAATCAAAGCAACCTCAAAGGCAGAGTGCTCCATTCCCCTTGGACAGCATTCCTGATTTCATGGATTGGGCAGCTGGAGTTAATAAAGGGTTCCACTGCTCTGTTCCCTTCACTGCTTGTTTTTTGGAATAATTAAATATTTGTGTATTGCAGGGGCAAGGGATTCAGGATCCCAGTTATCACAGGGCTTTCCTTATCTTATCTTATCTTATCTCTCTTTCCTTTCACAAACTTCCTCTCATGATTCATCCCTGCTGCCTACGCTAAAAGTTAAAGGTAAATAGGAAGAGATTTCTAGGAAGTGTCGCTTTTTCCCTTTTTTTGGATTTCAGTCATGAACTGAAAGCAGCAGCTCGGCCCAGGATGTTTGGGTAGTAAACAGTGTGGTGGTGTTTGGATAACAAGGAAAACATGATGGTCTTTAAAGGATGCGCAGAATCTCTGCAGTCACAACAAGCAATTTTTAAATGATGGAGCAAATCTAAAACTTTATAGAAAATTTTAACCAAGTTTCTACCAGTTTTAATTTGCTTTTTGCCCGTGGAGCAAGGAGCAAATACCACTGGGAGCCAAATATGAAGGCAGGAATTCAAACAAGTGATGCTGCCTACGAAGGCTGTGGAATTTAACTTTCAGTCAGAAACCTAATAAATATTAGCTATTATTAACTTTAAATTAGGTATCTAATTAATCTATTAAATAATTATCAAAAAGGTAAAAAGTACAGCCAAGAGAGAATTCTCTGTGTGGCCTGAGGCTCAAACCTCAGATGCAGAAGGCAAAATAAACACATCAGAAACTGGAGGCAGTGATGTTTGGGAAACTTTAATCCAGTTAAGAGCATCACTTGTAAAGCTGGATGTCTCCAGGGGCTCATTAAGTGCATCCAAACTTCCTGCTCTCCAGGAACTCCCTGCCAAGGTGTTGCAATAACTTTTCCTGGATCCTGTGTGCAGCTCTGCTCTACCAGAAGCTGTCCCAGGAAGGCACATCCCATATAATCCCTTTATTTACTATCACAGGGAATTCCTCTTTGGCACCTCTTCACACTGTTTTCCTCCAGAAATTTAACTTTTTGAGGTCTGTTTGAAGATGTCCTGCTCATTGGACTGGGAAGCTTTTAAAGGTCCCTTCCAACCCAAAGCATTCCTGGAGTTTATAATTTTACTTCCTAAAATCAAGCTGCTCCTCAGGAGCTCTCTCAATTTTGAGTTCAAAGGGAGAAATCCATGGTGCATCTCACACTTCCCAGAGGATCCAGTGGCTTTTCCAGAGCCAAGGATGAATCCCTGCACGTGGAGAGTGCAGAGCTCTTCCTTCCCATCCCCTCCTCTTTGCCAGTTCTTGCAGCTTTTTGTGTTTGCATCTGATAAATCTGAGACAGATTTGCACTGACTCCAACTCAGACTGGAACAGGTTGTTTTTTTCCTACTCTCAACTTGAAAATAACAACTCCAAGCCTGTCCCTAATCAAAGCCCAACACTTCAGCTCATACAGAGAAGTGAAATTTGGGGGTTTTGTATTTTCAGATGCCCTTAGTGACAGCAGGGCAGGAGGAGGAGAGCAAAGGGAGGGATCATCACCCAGTGCTCAACCTGCAGCCACAGGGAGAACCAAAATCCACATACACCCAGAAAAGCTGAATATTTTTGCTCCTCTTCCTGTGAAATACTTTGTTGTCAACTTATAGTCCACCAGAAAACAGAGCTGGAAGGAAGCATCACAAAGCACTAATTAGGAAAAACTCATCATCCCCTCACGAAAACTCAAACCCTGCATGGAGAATTTATCCCATCCCTACTTCTAATTTAATTTTCCCCTTGAAGAAAGCAGAGATGTGTGGCTGCTTACCTGCTGGTGTGTTTTCCATGGGGCCCAGGTCTCCTGCAGCTCTGTGCTGTTGGGGCTGCTCTGGTCCCTTTTCAGCCCCAGGGAGGCTCAGCCCGGTGGCCTTGCCCCTCTCCAGGCTGACGTCACCCGGGCAAACCCTCCCAAAACTTCTGCAGGGATGGTCCAAACCTCCCAAAACTGCTGCAGGGATGGTCCAAACCCTCCCAAAACTACTGCAGGGATGACCCAACCTTGGAACAGCACCTACAACCAGCTGGCCCCGAGCCTGGGCGTGTTTACAGCACGCTTTGGAGGATTGCACTCAACCCTTGCAGATGTTCCCAGCAGGCAGCAGAGCTGGGGTGGCCTGGCATGGGGTGAACCTTCACTCCTGAGAGGTGGCAAAATGTATATCATTTATATATAAAATTTATAGACATTAATAATAATAAATAATAACAAAAATAATAAAAATATATTAAAAATTTAAAAATAAAACGCTCTTTTAATATCTGCTGATATTTTTTCTGATCAGGTAAATCCCCCAAGCAGATGCTCCAGAGGATTTCTGAGAAGGGGACTCAGGGGGTCTCCAGCCCAGCTTCTCCAGAGAAAAAACTCTTCTGCCTTGTCCTTATCGTGCCCAGAGCCTGGCTCTGCAAATGCTCCTTCCTCTGCTCCCCGGCACCAACGGGGTTTTTAGTTCTTCTTTCTCCTTTTGAGTGGTTTTTTTTCCCAATTTCCACTCATTTTAATTGCTTTTCCAGCAGCTGCCGCACAGCTGGAAGCAGGATGGGAGTTTAAAAACAAACCATCTTTCCAGTGGGTCTGCATTCACAACAGGGAGGTGAGGAAATCAGAGCAGCCAAGGAATCCAAAGGAGCTGGGAGGGTGCATGGCCACGGCATAATTCAACGAGTTAAATGAATTTGACTGTCCCGGAACTTGCACAGCTCCAGGATTGTGCCTCTGATTTGCAGAGCTGCCTCAAACCACAGGGTTGTTGCTTAACAAAAGGCTGGGGCTCTGCTGCAGCTGCTGATTTTCTCATTTTCAAGGCATGAGCTCATTTAGGAGAGGAGCAGAAGCGTTTTCCGGCATCCCTTCGTGTTGGGCAACAGGGGAGCAACAGGCAAAGCTCCTCGTGACTGCAGAGAGCCCATCTGAGTGCACCTCACCAAAAACCAGGATTTTCTGACCAAAACCTGGGCCTCAGGGTGGGACCCAGCCCTGCCCTGACTGCACATTAGCTACAGAAAAGGATTTTTTACAAAAAAATGGCACCTGCTCCAAGCAGCCCTTGGGGTTCCCCATCCTGCTGCTGAAGTGGGATCCCAACCCCTCATGGCTTCAGATATTAAAATATCTGCTGATATTAATAATTATTAATTATTATTAAAATTAATATAATAATAATTTAAATATAAATGATATCATTTATATATATCAATTTTATAAAAATAATAATAATAAAATAATAATAAAATATATTAAGAATTTAAAAATAAAATTCTATTTAAATATCTGCATATATTAATAATAAGAAGAAATTATTATTAAAATTAATAAAATAATAATTTAAATAAAAATTATATGTTATTTATAAAAATTAATAAAAATTAATAATAAAATAGTAATAAAATAATAAGTAAAAATATTAAAATTTTAAAAGTTATATTAACATATCTGCATATATTAACATTATTATTTATTATTAAAATTAATAAAATTTGATAGTTTTAATAAAGAATGATATAATTTATATATACAATTTATAAAATTTAAAATTAAATTAATAAAAATAATAGAAATAAAAATATATTACAATTTAAAAATTAAAACGATATTTTAATATCTGCTGATATTTTTTCTGATCAATTAAATCCCCCAAGCAGATGCTCCAGAGGATTTCTGAGAAGGGGACTCAGGACCAGCCCTTGTGTCTGCCAGGAGGAGGAGAGGGGCTGGGAAGGGAGCCAGACCCTTCCAGGGGGACATGCCAAGCAAAGGAAAAAAAGGAACAGCAAGAGCTCTGGGAAGCTCTTATCAAAGGGAAATTCAGCATGTTAAATCAGGGACTTTCTGGACATCTCTTAAAAGAAGCATTATAAGGGAACGAATTAATTTTACAGTTAAAAAAAATAAATAAATGCACGGCACACTGCCCTCCTACACCATCAGAAACAAAGGAGTATGAACTGCTGGGAACTGTCCCCAAGCTCAGATTAAACTTCTCTGGGGTTATTTCCTCTCCACTGAGCAGCTCAGGGAGCACAAACTCCTTTTATTTTGCTGCACCCTTCACTGATCCATGAGGCTGGAGGTGCCCAGCTCCTCCTGTGCCTCAGCAGGGTCTGTCCAGGAGCTGGCAGGAGCAGGCAGTGCCCTCCATCCCTGCAGGGCACCTTTCCTGTCCCACCTCCAGCCAAACCTCCCCATGCCACTGCCCCTCGCCCCAGGGCCAGCACCCACCCATTGAACTCACCTTGGGCACAGCCCTGAGCACAAAAATGAATTGTTTTATTTTATCTGGGGTGAATTTCCCAGTGGCTGGAGGTGATTCAGCCCTGCAGATGGACAATGTGCCACACCAGGAGCACACAGCTGCCATGGGGCACTGCTAGCCCAAAGCTGGGCGGTCGGATCCCAGGGTTGCAACACTGCAAAATCCCCCCAAATTCGGTTTAAAATATGTAAATATTGCAGCCTGAGAGCCCTGGCCATGCCCACAGCCAGAGCCCCCCATGCTCTGCCTGAGCCCAACCACCTGAAACTCTGGTGCACCCCAAAACCAGCCCAGGCTTTGAGAACCACCCCCATTTCCAGCACAGCAGAACAACCAGGAAGCCGAGAGTTTAACAACCCAATCCATCTTTATTTTGGAAGTACTTCCAGCTGGGAAAGGAAAACCCTCACCTTTACAAGCACAGCCAAGTGCTGAAAGAAAGGCAAGTGTGTGAAAGGAGCTGCACGTGGTCCAGCAGCACGAGGAGTGTCCCAAACGTGTCACCTTCAGGCTGACACCCTCTGCTTCTGTTGACTGTGCCATAAATCTCACTTGCTGAACAGAGATACTCTTAAATAAGGACATTCCTTGGGAACCTGAATGAAACCAGACACCTGAAACTCTCCATAGAAAAAACACAACCTTGTCACAACAGCACCAAGTGACGGCGTTCTCCAAGCTTTGGATCCATCACAACAACCCTGCAAGGCAGCTCCAACCAGCTCACCTGGGAATGGGGACCAAAACTGGCTGGATTTACCCCAAATCCCTCCCCAAATCCAGTTTATCTCTCGCAGCACAGGCTGGGTGTGTGTGGGGTGGATGGGATTTGGAATGGCACTGATAGCAGCTGAACAAAGAACTTCAAATGCCAGGAATAAATCTGCTGTTCCCAGGGCATTCCCTGGTTTAATTTTGCCTGGTTTTTCCCTATTCTGGCAGTTACAGACATTTTAGGACACTTTGAAACACTCCTGACATGAGGACAGTGATGTTTTGGGGGGGATATTTTGCCCCATTTAACACATGATGTCACCAGGCCAAACAGATGCCACCCAAAGAGGGAATTCATTAAATGAGCCAAATTCTCTGTCCTTTCTGGAGCTGCACAAAAAACCAGTGCCACCATCCACTGGGCTCCTCCAAGATAAACAACAGCACCAAACTGAGCTCATCTGGCTTCTAACCCAAAGTTTTCCCATCTGAAATGTGAGGAAATATGGAAACATCTGAAACAGACAGCACAGAACTATTTTACAGACTATTAACTCC
This sequence comes from Loriotus luctuosus, assembly GCA_035582745.1. Lineage (NCBI taxonomy): Eukaryota > Metazoa > Chordata > Aves > Passeriformes > Thraupidae > Loriotus > Loriotus luctuosus. Next base: position 2,388,030 of record JAWWEY010000056.1, on the reverse strand, counting down.
AAGTGAAAGAATAAATTCAAGGCAGACACCAAAGCTGCTCACAGGTCACACCAATTCCCTAAATCCAGGTGACAACAATGTGCTGGATTGATGGGCAAGTGACACTTGGCTGAAACACCACTGGCAAAAAGACACCAAAGAAATGTGGGATTTGGGAAAAATGCACTCAACTTGTGTACACACCTGCATGGGGAAGTGCCAAGAGAATTCTGAGTCCCAAATTGCTCCAAATAAAGGGAAAAGCTCAGAGCTCCCAGCCAGCAGCAGGGGTGGGGCTAAATAAACACAACACCTGAATTTGGGGGTTTTTGGTTCTTTTCTGACAAGTGTCACCCCTGTCAGGCAGTGCTGGAGCTGCAGTTTGCTTTAATCCTGTCCTTTTAATCCCTCATTTCCAGGGCTGTGCTTCCCTGGGATGTTCAGGGCTTTCTGTAGGGCTTGGGCTCCAATTTTAACTGCAAACCCAAAGTTGTGCATTTCTATGGGTACAAAAGAGGAAGTGAAATTCTGCACAAGGAGTTCACATTTCCCTGTGTAAGAAACTGATGGAAACAGATTCTGGCTGAACACACTGATAAACCATTATCAGACACATCACACACATTATTGCCTGGTAATTACAAACAGCTGGGACAACAACTCTAAATTTACCCATTTTTTGGAGTTTTCTGAAGAAAAAACAAAGTCTTTTCTAACTTTAAAGTGAAGATACATAAATGATATGACTTATGAAGCCAATGTCTCAATAGAAACACATCTCTGTATCTGTTCATTGCAGAGCAAAATGAACTGGGAGCAATCTTTAATTTCCCCTTATAAAACTAAAAAAAAAAAAAAGTGATGATAGCTTTGCGTAGAAAAAACAAAAAAAAATAATATATTTTCAACACACATCTGTCATAGGCTAAAGGACCACATATTTTACTCTTTTTAGTGCTTCAATGCAAACCAAAGGCACCTTTCTCATGGGTGAGGCTGTGAGCTGGGACCCTTTTATTTGGGGTTTTACAAAGGGGGTGACAAAATGGGTGACAGAATGGGCCCTGTGTTACTGGGGACCACAACAACGAGGGATTGGGGAACACTGCAGCTCATGAATGCACCAAGGCAAGGAAAATGCAGCCATCTCCAGAGCCCTGTGTGTGAGAGCAGCTGGCAGGACACACCTCGTCCCAGCCAGGGGAACAGTCAGCCTGCTCTGAATGGAGACAGGGCACAAGCACACCCACTCTGCCCACCCTGTGTGCCCCCCAGCACTGGGACAAACCCCAGGGGCACCCACAGCTGCAGGGCAGAGGGCTGGCAGTGCCTGCAGGTGCCAGGTTTGATCTGCAGGTGAACATTCTCAAGCTGAGCTGGTCAGGACCCTCCTTGCAGAGGGACAGGGACCCTGCAGAGGTTTTCCACCCTCTCTTCTAAGCAGGTGCACCTTCAAAGCAGAAGCAGGGGTGGCAGGGCTGGTGAGGAGCAGGGATGGGTGAGCAGGATGGGCACAGTGCCCAGGAGGGGCACGGCCAGACCCTGCAAACCCCTGGGGCAGCTGCTCCAGCAGAGACTGGCTCTGCTCAGACACTGAAGGACAGCCTAACCTGCTGCCAACAGAGCCAGGGGAGGGCAGCTGGGAGCTCCAGGAGATGCTGTGGCAGTGCCCTCCTGCCCAGCAGAGCCAGGGGAAGGCAGCTGGGAGCTCCAGGAGATGCTGTGGCAGTGCCCTCCTGCCCAGCAGAACCCAGGGGAGGAGGATTTGGGGTCAGCCACAGGAGCACTGGGATGCTCACAGCTCCTATTCCAAGGCCAGGATGGTGGGACAGGCTCAGGGCTCCCAAACCCAGCTGTCCTTGCCCAGCCCAGCTCCAGGAGCAGAGGGAGGGTTGGTGCTGGCACCCACAGGAGCACCAGGAGCTCAGAAAATGACTCGGTCCTCCTGCGTCCTCTCCCACCACAGGCTGCTGTTCAGGGTGCCAAAGCTGCTGTCCTCCTCCTCCTGCTCTTTAGCCAGCTCCACAAACACCTGCACAACACAGAGAAGGAATTTAACTTCCAGTCAGAAACCTCATAAATATTAGCTATTATTAACTTTGAATGAGGTATCTAATTAATGTGTTAAATAATTATCAAAAAGGTAAAAATGCAGCCAAGAAGACCCCATGCTCCTTGTAGGAACCTCCGTGGTCACAAATACAACTCATGCTAAAATCCTGATGAGTATTCAACGTGTTGCTTCATGTCTGAGTAAGACATTTCTAGTATTTTTAGTATTTTGAGGTTTTTCTCCTTACTCCTACCCTCCTACCTTTTTTCTTCAATGAAAGGGAAGTTGAACACTGAAGGACATTAATTGTCAGCAATAATTAATCCACAATAAGCAATTACAAGTCTCAGCTTCACCCTCCTTCCAGCTACAAACAGCAAATGTCTGTTCTTGGAAGAAATCAGAGCAGCTTTTCCACTAATACCACACATTTGCTTTCTTCCAGTCACTGCAGTTGGCATCTTATTTTTAGAGGGGAAAACGGGAATAAAGAGGAGCTGGAGAGCTGGCAGAGGTGATTCACTTTGCAAAAAGGGAATTTAGTTTCCCAAAAATGCCCCATCAGGCATCAGCAAAGCAGCCCCAGTGGCCTGAGAGCAGAGCCTGGGGGATGAGCTGCCTGCACAGGGCACATCATTGTGGGATCATGGAATGCTCTGGGTTGGAAGGGACCTTAAAGATCATCTCATCCCATCCCTGCCATGCCAGGGACACCTTCCACTGTCCCAGGGTGCTCCAATCCCTTCCAACCTGGCCTTGGATATTTCCAGAGATGACGCAGCCCCAGCTTCTCTGGGAATTCCATCCCAGCCCCTCCCCACCCTCACAGGGAGGAATTCCTTCCAAACATCCCACCCACCCCTGCCCTCTGACACCTTCATCTGGCAGGGTTTACACTCAAACCCCAGGTTTTAAACTCACAAAGCAGAATTTAACACACCTGTTCCAGTGTTGCTTGAGAAAAGCTGTAGTCCTCGATGTTGAAGGCGTGTTTTACTGGTGAAAGAATCAGTAAGAGCAGATTTAGGGACACTTCACTTACTCTGGATTTCCCAAGAAACAGAGTCAGGGACAAACATCAATAAAGGAAAATTAAGTTATATAAATTTGGAACAGAAATGGAGGAGTGACATGACATGGCAGAAACAAAAGGATTTGTGTGTGTGATGTATGGCAGGTGCTTCATTACCTTCCTCCAGCTTGGAAAAAGAATGTGAAAGTGACTGCACATCTTCTTTAGGAATTTTATAGGCCAAGATGGAAGCAAAACTGGAACAAAGAAGCAAAACAAACTTAACTTCAAGCAAAATCACTCCAAGTACAAATATTAATACCCCATGGAATGGATTTGAACTCCTTTCCTGAAGGTTACTGCAGGAATTCTGACTGTCATGCTCACAGAGGAGAACAGCAGTGATGCAGCTCCAGGTGCATCAGCTGAGGATTGTATTTCCAGGGAGGAATGATGAATCTGACTCCATGTGCTCAGAAGGCTAATTTAATATTTTATGATACTATATTATATTAAAGAATGCTATACTAAACTGTGCTAAAGAATACAGAAAGGATAATTACAGAAAGCTAAAAAGATAATAATGAAAACTCGTGACTCTCTCCAGAGTCCTGACACAGCTTGGCCCTGATTGGCCAAAGAGTG
>JAWWEY010000056.1:2346948-2360676 GCA_035582745.1 Loriotus luctuosus | reverse complement strand
GCAGGAGGGCTGAGCCCCCATGGCATGGGGCTGTGCCACCCCCTGACACACAGGGGGCAGGGCATGGTCTGACTCTGTCAGTGTTTTTTTTCTTTTTTTTGGACTACTGCACTTGTATTTTTAATTTTCCTAGTAAAGAACTGTTATTCCTATTCCCACGAGACCCTTAATTTCAAAATTATAATAATTTATAGGGAGGGGGTTTACATTTTCCATTTCAAGGAAGGCTCCTGCCTTCCTTAGCAGACATCTTTTCAAACCAGGACAGCTGGAAACTTTCCACTGGAAGCAGCAACCAGCAGAGAGGGTTTTACAGCTCTGCGTGGACAGGAATTGCAAATGGGCTCTTTCAGACTTTAACCAAAGAAATTCTGGTGCATCCTGGAATACCCACCCAGGTTCTCAGGCTTGGTGCATCCTGGAATACCCACCCAGGTTCTCAGGTGTGGTTTTGGAGCAGGGCATTGCCAGGGCTGCACTCACCATCAGAGGGAGGGCACAGCCCACACAGGATGTTCATCAGCGTCGTCTTCCCGGTGCCGCTGTGGCCCAGCAGCGCCGTGATCTGCCCCTCGTAGATGTCAAAGGACAAATCTGCTCCAGGGCACAGCACAAAGAGGTGTCAGGGTGGGGTGCTGGCCCCCTGAGGCAGCTCCTGCCCCTGGCTCAATCCCAAAGCTCACATCCACACTCTGCCTGGGGGACAGGAGCAGCCTGGGATGGTCCCACAGCCACCGTGGGGTGGCCTCGTGTCAAAGCCACCCAGGGAAAGGAGGTGACAACATCAGGGAGGTGGGCAGGGGAGATGACATCACTTCATGGGCACTGGGTGATGCCAGCAGGCTCTCCTCAGTGATGAAGGGCTCATTTTTGGTTTAAACACCACTGTGTGAGAGAGGACACACACAAGCACACCTGGCATTCGTGCTCCAGGGCCCCACCCCTCCAAAGGAAACCAAAACCACCCTGAACTGAAACCCAAGAGATCACTCAGCAACTCAGCCACTGCTCCTCTGCATCCCACCAGCAGCTAAAAAGCTGAAATGTTCTTACTTCTGAGAGCCTCCACGGTTTCCCCCTTTTTCCTGAATGTTTTCTGAACACAGCTGATTCTGAAAGAAGACACATCATGGCATGAACTATTTCAGCACCTTTACATGGCATTTTCAGTCATCAACACTCAGCAGCAACCACAACAAGCTAACCAGACTGAAGTGGCACCAGATATGTTAAAAATCCATTAAGGCAAGTCAAGAGACAGGACAGGATCTCCCAAAACTTTGTCCATCTCTACCCTGGCATCAGAAAACTTCTCCTGGTCACCTTCTAAGGTATTTCCCGTGATGATAAACTGAATTATTTCAAACCTGAATCTCTTTCACATGGTGGAACAATGCTCTAGAGGCTTCCCAAGCTGGGAAAGGCAACAGCTACTCACCAGCAGTTGCACAACACAACAGGAGACTCCACAGACATGACATGGAAAAGAGGTGACAGCAGAATGTTATATATAGATAGCAAGTATTTTATATATATAAATAGCAAGTATTTTACATATATTATATATAATATATATTTATATATATATATAAAAAAGTACTATATATATATAATAGCAAGTATTTCTTTTATATATATAAATATGTATGTATATAAATATATATATAAAATAGCAAGTATTCTTATATATATAAATATTTTTCTTTTCCAGAGAGGTAAAAACCTTCCTTCAAGCCTGCTGGTTTTCCAAATGAAAAGAACAGGCATTTAGTTTATCTGGAGGCATCAAATCAATGATTTATCCCCTGAAAATGAGGATGGTGAGTGGATTATGGAGGGTTAGTAATGGGGAAGAGAAGAAGAGAATGAGTAGGAAAGCAAACAGAACTTGCACATGGAGAGATGACAAGACTGTGTGAAACTGCTGGAGCTGGTGGAGGGATGATGTGGGAAGAGTCCTGGGTGGGTGAATAATGCAACAACAGCCACCATGTTCTCAGGGGAACACCAGGATTAAAACTGGACTCCTGAACCTGTAGATAATAAAAATATTTCTCACTACTTAAAAAATCAGTGTGTATCTTGTCCTTCTCTAAGAGAAGATGACAAGAACAAGCCCCTCTCCTGAAGTGATTTATGCCTGGCTCCACAGCCCTGAGGACGGGATCTGCTGTGTGCAGGGCTCTGCAATCCATGTGCTGCTTGAGCCTGGGCACTGGAGAGCCAGGGCTGATCTTCCAGCACTGAAATTGCAGGTGAGCTGCTCACCCCCAGGCAGGGCAGGGCTGTACCTGATTGCTTCCTTGCCCTGGAATTCTGTACCTGATTGCTTCCTTGCCCTGGAATTCTGTACCTGATGGCTTCCTTGCTCTGCAATTCTGTACCTGATGGCTTCCTTGCCCTGGAATTCTGTACCTGATTGCTTCCTTGCCCTGGAATTCTGTACCTGATGGCTTCCTTGCCCTGGAATTCTGAAGGCACAGGCTCCACAATCTCACTGAAGCTCAAGCTGCCGTTGATGCTGCTCTCATACAGCTCCTTGTAGTTTTTCCTGTGCTTTGACCAAAAGGAGGGTTTCATGAAGAAAAAGGGTGTGCGGCGCAGGCCAAACTCACCTGGGGGACAGGACAGAAGGAACTCCTGAGCAGCAACCACAAATATTATATATTATATATGTTATATATTATATATTACATATTATATATTATATATTATATATTATACATTATATATTATATATTATATATTATTATATTACATTCTAGTATATTACATATTATATAGTATTATATCATATCATATAGTATATCATATAATATATTACACAATATTGTATTGTAATATTATATATTAATTATATTAATTAAAATATATATTATAGTACGACACTAAATTACATTATATAATATAGTACAATATATTTTATATTATTGTATTGTTATGTTATATAATATAATATATTACATTATATAATATAGTATAATATATAGTACTATATTATATTACATTATATTACATTACATTACATTATATCATATCATATTATATCATAATATATGATAATATATAGTATTGTAGTATTATATTATATTATATTATATTATATTATATTATATTATATTATATTATACTATATTATATTATATTATATTCCTTAGCTCTGGGCTTTCAGCAGCAACCATAAATATTATATATTATAATATAAATTAAACCTCAGCTCTGGGCTTTCAGCTCCTCCCATAGCCAGCCCACTTCTGCTCCTGAGCAATTCCATCGGCCACATTTCCATTTAAGCCACAACTCCCCATCCCCAGTGCTGGCAGGCTTCACTTTTGCTGAGTATTTAAATAAATGTGAAAATCTCCTCCAATTCCAGAGAAATCCCCAGGGACTTAAAAGTGGCAGAGAGAAAAGAGAGGCCTTGGAGGTGAAGAGAGCTGAGGGGCTTAAGCAGTTCTTAATCCCAAGATTAACAACTTTATTCTGTGTTTTAGGCTCAACTTCTTCTGCCACAGGGAGAGATCTGGAAAAGGCAGAGCAGCCTTTGATTTCCAGCCCTCCAAGAGGAAATTGGAAAGCTTGAGTGTCACCGTCACATTTTCTGAAAAATCCCTTTGCCCAGGATTCTTCTCCTGGGAAGCTGAGAAACCTCAGAGAAAAATGAAACCAACAATTATCTGATTTGCTTCTCCTGTGTTTTGCTGCTTTGGAATGTGTTTGGAGATTGTTTACCAACAGATGATGGTTTATTGGTCTCTGCTGTGAACTGTTTTGACTTTGGGGCCAAGCTGTGTCAGGACTCTGATGAGAGTCACAAGTTTCATTATTATCTTTTTAGCCTTCTGTAAGTATCCTTTCTGTATTCTTTAGCATAGTTTAGTATAGTATTCTTTAATATAAAATAGATCTTAAAACAATAAATTAGCCTTGTAAGAACATGGAATTGGATTCATTCATTTCTCTCTTTGTCAGGTGTCCCTGAAAATATCACACTTGAGGTTGTAGTTAGCTCAGGAAGGAAGTTTTTCCTCTAGAAATACGAGAAAAATAAGCTTTTTTAGGGCAGGCCAAAACCCCTCCTCACACCTCACAGTTTTAAATATGTATATAGTTAAAGAATATAAAGAATATGTATATATATAGTTAAAGAATACATATATAGTTATAGAATAGAAATGGTTTCAGCTCAAGTGTAAAATTCCATGTGAAAACAGCATCACCTCCTTTCTCCAGAGAGTTCAGGGAGGAGATGCAGCAGCCTGGAGGACTCAGGATTTTGGGATGATCCTCCCAGAGCCCAGATTCTGTCAGGAACTCACCTGGGACCACCTGGTCAAGGTAGACAGCCACGAGCAGGTAAAAGATGCTGTCCAGCACCAAGAGAATCAGAGAGATACACAGAGGGTAAGGACCAGCATTGATGTTTGCAAATGTTGCCCCATCCTCATAATCCTCCAGGTGCATGACCTGCAGGGAGAGATGTCACACACCAAAAAGGCAAAAAACCAGCACAGTGTAAAAAAAAACCCCCAAAACTTGGCAAAAAAACTTGGCAAAAAAACCCCAAAATAATGAGAAAGTGACTGAGATCACAATGGACACAGAGAATAACAGCTCCTTCATGGTGCTGGATATTAAACTGCTATGAAAAAAATTCATACTTTAAAAAGATTTGCATATTCTAAAAAACATTTGCATAATTATATTTTAAAAAATTGCATTAAAATAGAATTTAAATATAATAATATAATAATTAATAAAATAAATAATAAATAATAAATATTAATGAATAGAATAAATAATTAATAACAAAATAAAATTATGTAATAAATATAATTTAAATATAATTTGTTAAAACTAGAGTTTAAATAATATTTCAATAATATTATTTACATAATAAAATTTCAAAATAATATTTCAAACCCCCATCAGGGGCAGGTGGGGATTTACCTGTGCAACACCAATCAAGAAGCTGCACTGACACAAAGGGCTGAGGATCCACACGAAGGATTTGGGGAAATCCTCCAGCAGGACAATGTTGAGGCCCACGAAGCCAAAAACCAGAGTTGCCAGGAACTCCACGATCCCCACGTGCTTGGACTTCTTAAAAAGAGGGGTCAGCATCAGGGCAAAGAAAACCTGAGGGCAGAGGGAAAAACAGACAGGAAAGTACTGTAATTATAATAATTGTAATAATAATAATGATAATGATGATGATATAGAAATTGTGTGGAAAAACTAAGGGAAAATACCATAGTAATAATAATAATAATAATAGTAATAATAATAATTAAAAAGTAAAATAATTATAATAATGTAGAAATTGTGTGGAAAAACTAAGGGAAAATACCGTAGTAGTAGCAGTAATAATAATAACAATAATAACAATAACAATAACAATAATAATAACAATAACAATAATAATAATAATAATAATAATAATAATAATAATAATAATAATAATGTGTGGAAAAAGTAAGAGAAAATACCATAGGAGTAATAATAATAATAATAATGATGGTGATATAGAAATTGTGTGGGAAAACGAAGGGGAAATACCACAGTAGTAGTAATAACAATAATAGTAATAATATTAATAATAATAATAAAAAAATATAGAAATTTTGTAGAAAAACTAACGGGAAATACCATAGCTGCCTCTCACAATAATATAATTTAAAATATAATTTTCCTGGTATAGTCATTACAGTATGGATTTATGGAAACATTTTCAGCTGGAAAATATTTTCAAGATCAAGTCCAACTGCTCCTCTTATCAACTCAGACAAGCACATGGATAGATAAATATATTTATGATCCATTTTTTATCATTCTCTGACAGTTTATTAGGTTTTTTACATTACACTCTGCAGTAACAGGAAATGTTTTGAAGAGGATCTGGACTGCAGAATGGTTCTGTGGAGGACTGAAAAGTCAAAACCTGGTGAGTTTTCATCATATATAAACTCATCATTATAAACTCAGATATTTCAGGAGGGAAAAGCATTTTTCAAGGTGATGGGTGACACCTGTACAACATCCTAAAACCAGCAGATATTTAAAATATTTAAACATTAGATATTTAAAATATTGAAAACCCCAGAAAGGGCTGGGACAGCTCAGATTCCTGAGCTGCTCAACCCCACAGAAACAACAAATATTTTGGCAGGGGGAACAAATCAGGTGGGAAGGGAATAAAACAAACAAAGCCCCAGGGCCAGGAATACTCACAGAGGAGACTCCATAGAGGAAGAAAAGGAGGAATATGACAAAGGCACTGCTCTGGGGGAACAGGGACGAGGCTGTGGCAATCACAGCCATCAGGATGGACATGACAAAAATCAGGCTCACGTAGAGCAGCACCCAGGACAGCCTAGGGAGGAAAAAAAGCAGAAAAATGAATGAATCCCCAGCCACAGAAACAGCAAAACCCAGCACTCTTTAATATTCCACATATTCCAAACCCCAGCACTCTTTAATATTCCACACAGACTTCTACCCCAAGTTAATTTCTAACTCTGTGTCTCACTGCACCAAGGGCCAAGTGTGCAATAAAACCTGAATAAAAAAGCTGTTTGTAACAAAACCTGAGTAAAAGAGCTGTTTGTAACAAAATCTGAGTAAAAGAGCTGTTGTGAACATCCTGGGGCTGTTCTCAGCACACAGTGAGACCCAGGGCAGTTAAAGATGCACAATCAGGTGATTCACCTTTATTTTTTGCATAATTAATTCCCTGGTATGGGCAAAAGAGGGTAACACAGTCACAGGTTTCAATAATTCAAGGAATTCTGTTTAAATTTTAATAGAGGCTGCTGGGCAGGGTAATAAAATCCTGCTCTGTTGAAAAACAGAGCTGTGAGTGTGGGAACAACTCTGACCTCAGCAAACAGGGGTGGTTTGTGTGCAGGTAGCAAAAAAATGACACATTTCCTGTGAAAAAAATAAAAAAAAAATCATTCCAACCACCCCAGGTGGATGTTTCAGTGCAGGGTGAAAACCCTGCCAGAAAGGGCAAAGCCAAACCTGTTTTTTATCCCCTCAGCTCTCAATGATTACAAATTAACACATCACTTGGGAGAAAAATGAAATATTCTATTGCCCAGGCCAGTTTTCATCAGGGTGAGGAAACAATTGAAAAGCTGTTGCTGAGACTGCTCTGGCATGTTCAAATTATAGAGTGGGGCTCATTTAATTGTGTGCCAGGCTGCAGGTTACCTGTTGAGCTTCTAGGAAAGGAGGTAGTGAGCCAAAAATGCTTAAAAACCTCCATAAAACCTCACACTTGATGAGGTTTAATCCCTCTAATCTGGTGTAGCTTTACATGAATAAATGCAGCAGGATTATTTATTAAAATATTCCTATTTTCATGGTACTGCAAGTGTCTCTCTGTTTTATTGTAGAGAATTTTAGTTTTTGGTTGTTTTCACTTAAAGACTGAAAGAAATTTAAGAACTGGAGGGTGGGATGGAAGAGGTTAACTAGACAATTTTTTTAAGATAATAATTTTTTAATATAATAATTTTTCTTTATATATATTTAATTCTTTTTTCTTTACATATATTTAATTTTTTTCTTTACATATATTTAATTTTTTTTCTTTTATAAGAAGCAGGTTATACCAAACACTCACATACCAGAAGGCAGTGTCATGGAGCCCCAAAATTTTCAAGAACTCCTTCAGCTTCCTCTCCTTTTCTGCCACGATGTGAATTGCCAAATAATACCCAAAGGGGGAGAATGCAATCACCAGGTAAATTAAAATGATTGCACGAGGGAAATTATCAATTTCCACCACTGCAGCCTCTCCCATAACCATGGCTCTGGTCAGATCCAGCTGTTCCCAAACAGAATGATTTGTCTTCAGCTGGAAGGAAGAGGAGGAAAAGTTATTTTGGCGTTTTTCCTGATTTTTCAGCCCCATTTTTAGACCCAATCACTCCACCCTGGAGATCTGGAGAGCCCCAAACCTTCCTGACCCCAAATTCCAGGCCAAAAAGCAAGACTGGAAAACACCTGAATGCCTGGGGATAAAATGAGGAAATGTGGAATTACTGTCACTTAAAAAGATGGAATTTGCTGTCACCACGAGGCAGGGTGAGGGGAGGGGAATTGGGAAAAATTGCTGAGCAATAGTGACAGCAAAATAATAAATTTTGCAGGTAAATTCTACAGCCCCTGCTTGGAATGGCATTTTGAGGTGAGAATTTGTGTCCAGGGAAGGGTTGTGCTGGATGTTCAGCATCTCTGGGATGCAAATGGACACAAAAATCCTCACAATCCAACCCAAGAAGATTGGGGAAATCGTGGATGAAACAGTCTGGGACAAAACATGGCCAAATCTGCCCCAAAACTTCTGCCCTCTCATCAGATCCCAGCTGGGATCTGACACAGCATCTCCCAGGATTGACAGATAGATTAAGGATTAGCAGGCAGCCCTGGATGAGCCCTTTTTTGGGGTGAGGATGGGATTTTGTGGGATTTTCCCAGTGGTACCTGGACAAAACATGGCCAAACCTACCCCAAAACTTCTGCCTTCTCATCAGATCCCAGCTGGGATCTGACACAGCATCTCCAAGCAGATTAAGGAGCCTGTGCAGTCCCTGGATCTTCCCTTTTTTTGGGGTGAGGATGGGATTTTCTGGCACTTTCCTGGACAAAACAGTCTGGACAAAACACGGCCAAACCCATCCCAAAACTTCTGCCTTTCCTCAGATCCCAGCTGAGATCTGACACAGCATCTCCCAGGATTGACAGGATTAAGGAATAAGAGTCCAGGCAGCCACTGGATGTGGATTTCTCTGGGGTGAGGGTGGGATTTTGTGGGATTTTCTGGAATTTTCTCAGTGGTACCTGGACAAAACAGTCTGGACAAAACATGGCCAAACCCACCCCAAAACTTCTGCCCTCTCATCACATCCCAGCTGAGATCTGACACAGCATCTCCCAGGATTGACAGACAGATAAAGCAGCCCCTGGGTCTGCCCTTCCTTGGGGTGAGGATGGGATTTAATGGCATTTTGTGGGATTTTCACAGAATCACAGGATCCCCAGGTTGTCAGAGCCCTCCAAGACCATCGAGTCCAACCCAGCCCCAGCCCCTCACCCAAGCCCTGGCCCCCAGTGCCACATCCAGGCTTTGTTAAACACACCCAGGGATGGGGACTCCAGCACCTCCCCGGGCAGAACATTCCAGAACTTTATCACCCTTTCTGTAAAACACTTTTCCCTAATATCCAACCTATATTTCCCTTGATGCAGCTTGACTCAATGTGTTCACCACCTTCATAAATCTATTTTGGAAGAAAAATAAATTTTAGTTTAACAGTGACACCAAATCTAACTGGGACCATTGGTAGAGCTGCTGAGGAGAAGAAGAACACCATATGTTTTTCTGGCTAATACTTATGGCAGCCATCAGGTGCATCAGGAAGACAAAAGCTCAGGGCTGGGAGATTCTGTAACTCATAACAATAGAGAATCCTCTGCTTCAAGCTGAGAAATCAAAACAACTCCAATTTGCTAATTGGAGAACCTGCAGCAGATCCCGACCACGCCTGACCTCTCTCCAACTTGTAAACAAAACCTCTCGTAAATTCCTTTCCTCCAGTGTGTCCCAGGCCACCAGAAGTGTTGTTTGCCACACTCAATGTAGACAAAAAGGTGTATGAAGTGGGTGAGGAAGTGGAGTACACCTGCCGGCCCGGCTTCATGCCCAACAGTGGCCAGAGGAAGTACACGTGCCTGCCGACGGGCAAGTGGGCCTTCAACACCCTGCTCTGCCTCCGTGAGTACCAGCACCTCCTGCCCCCCTGTGCACGCATCTGAAAGGGCATTTCACAATCTACAGGAGGAATTGGATGGATTTCAGCAGGTCTCTCTCCACTGGCTCTTCCCACACTTGTTGGAGGACAGCAGTGTGTGGAAGAGGGGTGCTGATGGAAAGGATCTTCCCGGCTGTGTCCCACAGCTGCCCCTGAGCCCCAGCTCTCAGTGAAACAGAAATTACACTGAGGCTGGATTTTCACTGGAAACTTTTGACCCTACGCTTCAGGCTCTAAGTTTCTTCAGCATCTTAATTCCAGCAGAAGTTCTGTCCATATGTAGGACACATTTTTCATTCCCAAATGTCATGTACACAGATGGGGATGGAGATTGGAGCTGGACAGGGGAAACCTTCATCCACCCCAGCCCTGCAGTGCTCATTCTCTAACAACATGTGCTGCTTCATAACCCCTGCATTTATTGCATCCCTCAGAAGCATTTCCATCATTTCATTGCAGCCAACTTACATTCCTCAGGCAATCAAGTGTTAAAAATATTTAATCCCAAAAACTTGTATTTTGATGGAAATGTAGAACAACCAGACTTGTGGAATGTTGTACATGGGAGTGGAGAAATGTGAAAGACACCAGGATGAACCTTTATGATCCTACCCGTTCCCACTATAATGAAATTATTATGTCATGCCTCATGAAATAATATTATCTTCTTTTAATATTTTATAAACAGCAAAGAGATGTCCCCCTCCTCCACCCCTGCAGAATGGGAAAATGGATTTTGAAGAGTTTCAGTACCAGAGTACTGTAACTTTTTCATGTGATCCAGGGTAAGTGTTCCCTTCCTCATGCTGCTAAATAAACAGCATAAATCACATTATAGTATCACCCACTGCCATACTGCAAGACAGAGAACATTGAAAACTGCAGATAAAAACTCATCTACATTTCAGAAGTCATTAAAAAAAGACTGTCTGGTGATCTACCTCAGTTCAGTCTTGGCTATGACATTATGGAGCTTTGCTACTCCAAAGAAAGTCTTACAAATACAGAAACCACCAAAATAGCAGAGATTTCATGCAAAAATGTATTCTGGACTGCTTCCCCTTGCTTTTCAAATCCTCTTATTACATCATGAGATGAAATCCTACAGCAGAGAGTAGATAATCTCCATCAAAGTTATGCTGTTGGGCTCTGAGGGCTGGAAATTGTGTTTCTATGCCTTTCCAAGCTCAGTAAATGAAAGCATGAGGTTAATCCTAATTTACCTGCAGTAAATTCACTTTTCCTCAGGGCTACTTGTTAGCTTTAGGTAAAAAGATGCACTTAAAAAGTAGTTATGGTAAATGCAGGGAAGCATTTGATAGTAGCATGTATTTAATTGTACTTGGGTAATTAATGACAAAACAGGGCTTACCTGAAAGGGGACAGGTGAGACACAGCCTAGAGCTCACTGAAAAGTGTCAACAGCCTCAACAACCTCCTTCTGTAAAAAAGGAGCAAGATAAGGAATAAATAAATTCAACTATGACACCAAGTGTAGCAATGGGACTTGATTTGATTTTGTTAATTCTGATTTACTGGTTTTCAGCTGTGTGATATTGAAATGCCAGACACATGATGAGTATTTCTTTAAAATTCAGAGTAGATGCTAATGGTGTGAATACAGAGGATAGGAGAAAAGTGTGTAATGTACATATGGAAATTGAAATGTCTGGGATTAAAATATAACAATGCACCTTGGTGACTTTAGTTCTTGAGAGTGCTGAATTCTTTCCAATATTTGGTCCTAATTGCCATAATTAACTGGGAACTCCTCCGAAGAAACCATACCATTTGCATTAGCAATCACAGATCAATATTTGCTATTTACATGCATCCATAGCATTAATCAGTTGCAGAAATTAATATGTAAAACAGAATATAAACTTGAAACAACAAAACATCTTGTTCAAGCCTTCTGCCTAGGTCTTTGCAATATTTGGATATTAACAGTTTTTCAGATCTGATTCTGAACTTCCTTTGAGGTCAGGAACTGTTAAACTAGAGAAGGATTTTAGAGCTGGATTCTTCATTCTGTTTGTGAGAAATGACAGATCTTTGATTGACCAGATCTGTTTGTTTCCAGCTACAACCTCGTCGGGTCAAGAACGAGCCAGTGCATGGCAGATGGAAAGTGGACTGGAACTTTTCCCCAGTGTCAACGTATGTGTTTCAATAAAAAATAAATATCCTTATTCTTACTCCAGAAATATTCCTTTGCATTGCTCAGAATTACATATATTCTTATTCAGAAGTCTCCTCTAGTGCTGTGCAAAAGCTGGTTGGGAAAAATCAAGCAAAATGCTGCATATTTGGTTTTCTATGTGTGGGTTTTAGAGAAATACAGTTGAAAGGTCTGAACAAAAGGTCGGGATCAGGGATGCTATTTACAGCTGGAGGTAAGATGCTTATCCACTCAAATTCCTCCTCCCTGTGTATAAAAAGAGGATATTGTCATGCCTTTGTACTTATGCAGGGTTTTGCCATAACTGATCCTGCAAAAACACTTGACTGAAAAGCAGTAATATTAGCTGAAAAATCCAGCAAAAATAATGAATTCCATGCTCTGAGGCCCCTCTGACACTTTTAAATTAAATTATATTTTGCCAGCTGTGATTCCACGTGGCTTCATTTAGTCATAAGAATGTTGCTCCTTTGATTCCACAATTATTTGATCGTTAAGATTTAATTTTCTGAATGCTTTTTTTTCTGAATGTCTTAAACCTTCTTCTGAATTTTCTGAATTCTGCACTTTTGTAGCTGTGACTTGTGCACCTCCCTCACTCCCAGAATTTGGGGTCATCTCTTTCCGTCGCCTACATCCTGGAAATGTCTCTCATTTCCTGGACACAATCCAGTTTGAATGTCTCCCTCCTCTCGCCCTGATTGGGAATGAGACAGCCACCTGCATGGCCAATGGCACCTGGAGCAGCAGCATTCCAGTGTGCAAGGGTGAGTAACTCACTTTTATCCACACCAAAAAAATATCCCTGAGAATTGCAGATACAAAACTAAATGAACAACAATATTTCAATTTTTTTTACAACTGTAATTGCAAATACGCAGCTGAATTCTGCAATCATTCAGGCTCGTGGATCAAGGAGATTGCTAACCCATGGCACATAACATGGGATTGACAAAACATTTGCTGCAGGTGTAAAGGTTATATAAACAAACCCTACTAAACATGATGCACAGTGGGCAACCTGAGCCTGGCCGCCAGTGTGCAGCCAACATTTGATTCTAAGTGCTCAGATTCACCTAAAAAACAGCCAACATTACCCTCAGTCCTAAAAACTTCTGTGCTTTTAGTTAAATTACACCACGTTTAGGTCATGTTATAACCACAGATTGCAATGGATGTGTATTTAAAACAAGTAATGTTTATTTATTTCTGTGGTTTTTAAGCTGTCTTTCCCCCAGCTGTGTTTTCCTGTGAAAGAGGCTGCATGACCCATTGTGAAAGTTTTTGTGCATTTTCCAGGTTTATAGCTGTGTTTTTGACCTGTGACGCTGCTAAAGCTTTGGGTTTGGTTTTGTCCCCCAGTTGTGAACTGCCCCACTCCAATAGGAATAGAAAATGGATTTATAGAGTTTGCTGTGCGCAGAACCTACCAGTACAACGAGAGCGTCAGCTTCGGCTGCCAGCCCGGCTTCGTGATGGAGGGACCCAAACATTCCCGCTGTGAGAACACTGGCAACTGGTCCACAAAGCCAGTCTGCAGAGGTGAGCACCCTCCTGTAGATGTGAGTTTTTTCCCTCTTTGGTTCTTGGGTGAATGAGGAGATGTGATTCTTGATTCCATATCAGAAGGCTGTAATTTATTATCTTAATATATATACATTTATTATAACTATATTAAAAGAAAAGAAAGGAGAGCTTCTACAAGCTGCTACTACCTAAGAATAG
>JAWWEY010000056.1:2333782-2346848 GCA_035582745.1 Loriotus luctuosus | reverse complement strand
GTTCCACTCCCCGATAACACCGCCAACAATCCCCACAGACCAATACACACAACACTAAGCCAAAATAAAAGCAAAAAAAGGAAAATCTGGATGATTTTCCAGCTCATTCCCTTGCATGTTTACCTCTGAATTACTATTACTATCTGGATTTACTATTAAATAGGGAATCAGCATTTTCAGGAGCCTTTCCATGCCACAATTCCATGTTAAAATCCCAAAAAATTGAGTTACAGCTGCCCCACTCCACAGTAACACCACCAACAATCCTCACAAACCAATATACCTAACATCAGGCCAAAAAAAAAAACCCAAAATATGAAAATCTGGGATGATTTTCCAGCTTATTCCCTTGCAGGTTTACCTCTGGATTCCTATTACTATCTGGATTTACTGTTAAATAGGGAATAATCATTTTCAGGATCCCTTCCAAGCCAGGCCATGTCACATTAAAATCCCAAAAGAATACAGTTACAGCTGCTCCACTCCCTGATAACAGCACCAACAATTCTCACAAACCAATACACACAACACTAAGTCAAAAAAAAGGAAAAAAAGGAAAATCTGGATGATTTTCCAGCTTATTCCCTTGCAGGTTTACCTCTGGATTCCTATTACTATCTGGATTTACTATTAAATAGGCAATAATCACCTTCAGGAGCCCTTCCATGCCACAATTCCATGTTAAAATCCCAAAAAATTGAGTTACAGCTGCTCCACTCCCCGATAACACCGCCAACAATCCCCACAAACCAACACATGCAACGCTAAGCCGAAAAACCCCAAAAAAATGAAATTTTATGATGATTTTGCAGCTTGCTCCCTGCAGGATTACCTCTGGACTCGGTGTAGATGGAGGCCATGGCGATGGAGTCGTGGAACCTCAGCTGGTAGGACATGGGCTCCTTGAACACCACCCCCACAAAGTTGGAGGGTTTGAGCAAACTCGCCTCCTCCAGCTCCTCCTCACTCAAATACTCCTCAGTGAGGAGGCCTGGGAGCATTGAAATAGAAATAGAACATATAAAATAATAGAAACAGAAAATTATAATATAAATATCAAATGTAAAAAATATAATACAATAAAAATATAATATAATAAAATATAAATAAAATATAAATACAAATACAAATAGAAATATTATAGTAAATATATTAACATATTAAAAATATAATATTTGTAATATCAAATAATTTAATATTAAATATACTATACTATAATATACTGTACTATACCTATAATAATATAATATAATATAATATAATATAATATAATATAATATAACATAACATAACATAACATAACATAACATAATATAATATAATATAATATAACATATAACATAACATAACATAATATATAATATAATACTTTCACATTCCCTCCTCTGGAAAATACAGATTTTTCCTATCCCTATTTTCCTATATATTTCTTATTACTATATTTTTCCTATTCCTATGTTTTTTATTGGCACCACTGAGTTCCCCCTTCAAACACAAGGTCCAGCATGAGATAAGAGAGGAAAAAAAAATTATTTAAGGTCTCAATACAATCCTCAAAGTTGTCAGAAGCCACTTGCTTCATGATTTCCTGAGCCTGGGCTGTGAGTGGCCCAAAACCAGCAAGAAAACTCCAAAATTAGCAAAAAAAAAAAACTCAACCAAAACCAGCAAAAAACCTTGATAACCAGGAAAATAACCCCACCAAACCAGCAAAAAACCCCAAAACAACCAAAAAACTAAAACCAGAAAAAAAACCAACCAAAACCAAGAAATAAAAATCTAACCCCAAGAAAAAAAAGTAAAACCAGCAAAAAAACCCCAAAACCAACCAAAAAACCTTCATACCAAGAAAAAAAAACCCTAATACCATCCAGTAAAACCCAAAACCAACCAAAAATCCCCCTGAAATCAACAAAAAATCACTAAAAATCAACAAAAACCCCTAAGAATCAACAAGAAAAACCCTAAAAATCAACAAAAAATGCCCAACACCTTCACACTCCCTCCTCTGAAAAATTCAGATTTTTTCTATTACAGCACCACCAATCTCCCCTTTCAAACACAAGGTCCAGCATGAGATAAGAGAGGAAAAATAAAATGATTTAAGGTGTCAATACCATCCTCAAAGTTGTCAAAAGCCACTTTCTTCATGATCTCCCGAGCCTGGGCTGTGGGGGGAGTGTAGCCAATGACAAAATTCTCCAGCACTGAGGGGTCCAGGGGGCCCAGGTCTGTGTTGGGCACCTCATCATATTTCCTGTGAGGGTGCATCATGCTCATCAGGATCAGCCAGAAGAGGAAAAACAGAGGGAAAAGCACCTCCTGTATGAAAAAAAAATGGAATATTTTATAATTTGGTATTTTTAAGGGTGAAAAAAATTCAATATATCATCATCAGGATCAGCCAGAATGGGAGAAACCACAGGGAAAGCAGCTCCTGGACAAAAAAAAAAAATTAAATATTTCAAAATTTAGTATCTGAAAGGGTCAAAAAAAACCAATATATGCTCATTAGGATCAGCCACAAGTGGAAAAACAGATGGGAAAGCACCTCCTGCACGAAAAGATGGAATATTTTATAATTCAGTATTTCAAAGGATCAAAAAAATTAATTATGTACTCATTAGGATCAACCAGAATAGGGGAAACCACAGGGAAAGGACCCCATGCACGAAAAAAATTGAATATTTCAAAATTTAGTCTCTTAAAAGGGTCAAAAAATTTTATTACGTAATCATCAGGATCAGCAGAACAGGAAAAACAGTGGGAAAAGCACTTCCTGGATTCAAAAAAAATGTAATATTTTAAAATTCAGTATCTCAAATATTGAAAAAAGCTCATTATGGACTCATCTGGATCAGGCAGAACAAGAGAAACCACAGGGAAAGCACCTCCAGGATGAAAAAAAATATGAAATATTTCAAAATTCAGTATTTCAAAGGGTCAAAAAGATTCATTATGTACTCATTAGGATCAACCAGAAATAGAAAAACAGAGGGAAAAGCACTTCCTGTACCAAAAAATGCGAATATTTTAAAATTTAGTATCTGAAAGGGTCAAAAAAATTCATTATATACTCATCAGGATCAGCAGAACAGGAAAAATAGTGGGAAAAGCACCGTGTACACCAAAAAAAATGGAATATATCAAAATTCAGTATTTCAAAGATTGGAAAAAGTTCATTGTGTACTCATCAGGATCAGCCAGAACAGGAAAAATAGTGGGAAAAGCACCTTCTGCACCAAAAACATGGAATATTTCAAAATTCAGTATTTCAAAGACTGAAAAAAGCTCATTATGTACTGATTAGGATCAACCAGAATAGGAAAAATATTGGTAAAAGCACCGTGTGCACCAAAAAAAATGGAAGATTTCAAAATTCAATGCTTCAAAAGTTAAAAAAAACTCATTATAAACTCATCAGGATCAGCCAGGACAGGAAAAACATTGGGAAAAGCACTGTGTGCACCAAAAAAATGGAATATTTCAAAAAACCTCATAATATTTCCTGTGAGGGTGCATCATGCTCATCAGGATCAGCCAGAACAAGAGAAACAGAGGAAAAAGCACCAAAAAAAATGGAATATTTCAAAATCCAGTGTTTGAAAGGGTCAAAACCACTCATTATATATTCAGGATCAGCAGAACAGGGAAAACAGTGAGGAAAGCACCTCCTGCACCAAAAAAAAATGGATTATTTAAAAAATCAGTATTTCAAAGGTTCAAAAAGCTTCATTACACACTCATCAGGATCAGCAGAACAGGAAAAACAGTGGGAAAAGCATTTCCTTCACCAAAACATGGAATATTTCAAAAAACCTCCTGATGTTTGCTGTGAGGAGCCCCTCACCTGGACACTGCTCTTCTTGGTCCTGCACTTGATCAGACAATTCTTGAAGAGCAGAGCTCGGGTTTGCCTCCACACTCCTGCCTCCCTTGCAGCACCTGGGGCCATTTTCTGGGCTGCTTTCAGAAGAAAAAATACAATTTTTTTATTAAATGACAAAATAGTTTCCCAATTTGAGCTGGGCAGCTGCAGCGTTCAGCACTGCTGGGTTTGGATTGCCACAGAGAGGTTTCAGTTTTAGTTTTTCGTGTTTTAATAATTTCTGACACAGGTTATGTGTCTGTCACTGGGAAACTGGGAATGGGAGAGACTGGGAGAGACTGGGAATGGGAAAAACTGGGAATTGGGAATGGGAGAGACTGGGAGTGGGAAAAACTCAGAATGGGAGAAATTTGGAATGGGAGAAACTGGGAATGGGAGAGACTGGGAACTGGGAATGGGAGAGACTGGGAATGGGAGAGTGGGAATGAGAGAAATTGGGAATTAGGAATGGGAGAAATTGGAAATGAGAGAAACTGGGAATTGGGATTGGGAGAAATTTGGAAAAAGAGAAATTGGGAGAAAGAGAAATTGGGAATAAGAGAAATTGGAAGTAAGAGAAACTGGGAATGAGAGAAACTGCGAATGAGAGAAACTGGGAATTGGGAATGGGAGAAACTGAGAATAAGAGAGATTGGGAGTGGGAGAGACTGGGAATTGGGAAAGAGAAATTGGCAATGAGAAACTGGGAATGAGAGAAACTGGGAATGAGAGAGACTAGGAATTGGAAATGAGAGAAATTGAGAATGAGAGAAACTGGGAATTGGGAATGAGATAGATTGGGAATGGGAGAGATGGGGAATGAGAGAAACTGGGAATTGGGAATAGGAGAGACTGGGAGTTGGGAATGAAAGAAACTGGGAATTAGAAAAGAGAGAAATTGGGAATGAGAGAACTTGGGAACAAGAGAAATTGGGAATGAGAGAGACTGGGAATGAGAGAAACTGGGAATTGGAAATGAGAGAAACTGGCAATTGGGATTGGGAGAAATGTGGAATAAGAGAAATTGGGGAAAAGAGAAATTGGGAGCGAGAGAAACTGGCAATTGGGAATGAGAGACATTGGGAATGGGAGAAGCTGGGAATGAGAGAAATTGGCAATGAGAAACTGACAATTGGGAATGAGAGAAATTGGGAATGAGAGCAATTGGGAACTGGGAATGAGATCAATTGGCAATAAGAGAAATCGGCAGTGAGAAAAACTGCAATTGGGAATGACAGAAATTGGGGATGAGAGAAACTGGGAATGAGCAAAACTGGGAACAAGAAAGATTGGGAATGACAGAGATTGGGAAGGAGAGTAACTGGCAATTGGAAATAAGAGCAATTGAGAATGAGAGCAATTGGGGATCCATCTGGGAATCTGGGCTGCAGACGCCCCAGGACGCCCTGGAGCCACCCCTCCATCCCAGGGCAGGACCAGCTCTAGCCCAGCTCCCCAGCCCTGAGTTAAGCCAGGCTTATTTCCACGTTCCCCAGATGGATCCCAGCCCCAGCAGTGTCTGTGGAGCAGCACTGCAGGCTGCTGGCAGGAGCAGGGCAAGCAGAGCTGCCCTGGGGCCATGGGCTGTGCAATGGGCTGTGAGTAACCCCCTTCCCTGCTGGAGCACAGCCAGCACCACTCACTCCTCCCTTTTAACCTCCCCATCACTCCCCAGGCTGCACGTGGCCCTGGGGAGAGGAAAAAGAAATGAGATTAATAAATGGGATTAAATGGGAAATGAATTCCAGGATGGCTGCACGTACCTGGGGAGGGCTGGGGGCTGCAGGGGCTCTTCTCTCTCTTCTCTCCTGGGTCTCCCACCCTTTCTGCTGCCTGAGGTTGGCACTCAGGGCTCAGTCTCCATCTCCCTCTGCTTGGGAACGTTGGGACATTTCACCTGGGAGGGTGAGACAACACCAGGAGCTGCTCAGAGGGGACAGGTGGCACCAAGCCCACCTTCAGTGACAAACTGCTGGGTTTTGGCTTCTCTGCCTCTGTCAAGGATTGGAGCTCTTGAGATGGTATTTCGTGCTCAGACTCAGGTGTTTATTTCTTATATGGATAAGAAGAAAGAAGATAAGAAATGAAGATAGAAATATGGATAAGAAATAAAGAAGATTCTTTATTTCTTATCCATAGGAATAATTTCTTATCCATATTACAGTCTCACAGGGGGTGAGTTCTGCAGTATTTCACTAACAAGCTACAAAATAGCTTTAACTATCTTTCTCTACAAGGTCTTTTAAGGATAAACTGTCCAATTAAGAAACAACACCTAAATAATTTTCACTTTTAACCCAACAACCAACCACCCATGGCCTGCAATGTGGATTTTCATCCAATTACACAAAACCACCCAAACCCATGGAGAAGAAGGTGAAGAAGGACCAGCCTTGACCCTAAAACCTCCATCCTGCTTTATAGATATATTACTATATTCTAAACCCTTAACTTCAAGTTTTCCACTCTGTGATATCACACACTTCTAACCAACTCCACACCCACAATCTCAATGTTGTTAATCAATTTTGGAAGCTTCTCCACAGCCTCAGGTCAATGCAGTTTTCTCTTGGGGGTCAGTGCCTGCCAGCACAGAAAGTCTCAAATTCTCAGCATCCAAAACTCCAACAAGAAACTGAGTAATTCCTCTAGCCTTCAGCCAAAACACAGTGGAAAATATGGAATTTATCCATATTCCAGCCTTCCAGCTCCCAGCAGTCCTTCCAGAAGCAGGCTGATGTTGCTGGTGCCTGGGCAGGGCTCTGGGCTCTCAGTTATCTGTCAGACACCACATGGCTCAAACTTCCTTCCCTGGCTGGCTTCTAATGGGGAAATCTTTTTTTGGAGCACAGACATCACCTCAGGAACGGGACACAGGAAGCTCCTCAGATGTCAGCACCACTATAAATACACAAATATTTTATACATAGAGCCTGTGTGAGCATGGGAGGGGTGAGAGGAGGGAAAAGGGGCTAAAAGGAACCAAATTGCCACTCCCAGGCTGGCTCTGGGGTCCTCCATGGAGCAGTGACCCCACGAGGAATGTGGGATTCAATCATTGCAAGAGAATTTCTGGGAAGGAATCCCATCTCCAGCCTGGAGTGCTGCCCTCACACTGAGACTACTTCAAAAATTAAAAATAAAAAAATATTTTGCTTAAAAAAACCCAAACAACCAACTACAAAGCGCTTCAACACCAAGCTATGATAGTAACCAAGCCTTGAAGGAAAAATGAGTACAACTCCTCTGGATATTTTCAGGCAAAAAAACCTTTCCCAGTGACAGCAGAGTGTTTGAAAAATAATCAAAAGCAGCAGTTCTTGCTTACAGGTCATGCAAATCACTGTGCTTCTCCCTCTGCTCACAGCATGCCCTGTAAGTGCCACTGTCTGCACATTCCAAGAGCACTCCCAGGAATAAAACAACACCAAGGGCCTTCCTCAACACAAGGGTCTAACCCAGGAACCCCCTTCCCTCAGCCACAATATTTGAATTAAATAACAATTACAATTATAATATTAATTATAATATTTTCATTAAACCTCCAAACCTGGCAAAGATGATTTAACAAGATTCAATCACCAGTGCCAGTTACTGTTTTTCTCTAATTATTTTCCATCCACTTCCAAAACCCAAAACACTCCCACATCTCCACTGGAACTCTGCCATGCTTTCATTTGCGTCAGCCAGGTTGGAGGAAGGGTCATTTGAAGAATGTTAATTAATTTTTCATATTACACCTGCCACCTCCACATAGGCTACAGAACGATGAAGGACACTGAAGAAGCATCACTCGAAGGGTGAAAAATTGTATTTGAGGGAGAAAAAAAACCAACCCAAATCTTCTTTGCAACTCCAGATGAAGGAAAGGAACACAGAGGCCCAGCAGAAAAAGCTGCCAAGGCATTTTAATGGATTAACAGCAGAAAAAATGAAGATAGTGTCAGGCTGTGAGGATCCTCCTCAGTTCAGGCACTGCCTTGTGATTTGTGTGCTATGGCAAGTGGGTGACACACAAACCCTCGTGGGCATCTCAATCAAAGCCATGCCAAGGGAATGGCTGGCTTTGGGCTTCAATTCCCCATCAGAGATGCCAGTGCTTCTCAAACACTGCTCAGCTGATCCCTGGGGAGCCTCCCCTGCCTTCCCCAGGCACCACCCTGGCAACGGGCTGGAAAGGTCACACGGTGACTTGGTGCTGCACAGCACGTTTGCCTTGTCTCTCAAGCCAAAAAAAACCCCAAAAAACCCAAAAACCCAAAGAAAACCAAACAAGAAGGGTGTCAGCCACAGCTAAGTGAGCTGTGGCTCGAGGCAAAAAACAACTCATGAGTGAACAACCCCGTGGAACAGCAGGAAAATGAGATTATTGATCTTGCTGCTACAAGACAGCAGCCGAGGTGGTCCTTCAGCAAAACTCTGCTGTGCTCTTTACATGACTGAAATTGTGACTATAACAACATGCAATAACATAAATGCTTTATGTGGTAAATTTAAAAAACGGGCTGAATTTTCTCCCTTTTCTGAATTTTCTCCCTTTTCTGAATTTTCTCCCTTTTCTGAATTTTCTCCCATATCAGCCCCAAGGGGAACCCCCACCCTGCCCGGGGCTGCAAATCCCTTCCCTCCAAACTCATCCCTGCTTCCCTGAGGGGACAAGGAATGACACGGAGCAGAGCCGGGTCGGGGTGTCCCTGCACGGCTCCTGCAGCATCCTCAGCAGCTTCCTGCATCCCTGAACATCTCCTGAGCATCCTCATCATCCCCCTGCATCCTCTGAGCATCCTCCTGCATCCCTGCACATTCCCCTGCATCCCTGAACATCCTCGAGCATTCCCCTGCATCCCTGAACATCCCTGAGCATCCTTGAACATCCCCGAGCATCCTCCTGCATCCTTGAGCATCCTCTGAGCATCTCCAGCATCCCCCTGCATCCCTGAACATCTTCCTGCATCCCTGAGCAACCCGTGCATCCTTGAACATCCCTGAGCATTCCCCTGCATCCCTGAACATCCCTGAGCAACCCCTGCATCCCTGAACGTCCCTGAGCATTCCCCTGCATCCCTGAGCATCTTCTGAGCATCCTCCTGCATCCCTCAACATCCCCAGCATCCCCGAGTATCTCCTGCATGCCTGAACGTCCCCGAGCATCCTCCTGCATACTACTGCGTCCCTGAACATCCTCCTGCATCCCTGAACATCCCTGAACATCCCCAGCATCCCTTAACATCCCCGAGCACCCTCTGAGCATCCTCAACATCCCTCAGCATCACCGAGCATCCCCCTGCATCTCCTGAGCATCCCCAGCATCCTCCCGCATCCCCAGGGCGCCGCAGCCGCGGGTACCCCGCGTGTCTCACAGGGAGGACACTCCTGCTTTGCACCTCTCCCTTTCCCCCGCTCCGAGTCCCTGGCAATGCGCTTTTCTCACCGTTCAGCGCGCAGCCCCGCCGGCTCGGCTGCCCCAGCCATCGGCACCCGCGAGTAATGACGCGCACCCAGGTGCAGCCCAACTCCTCCTCTTCCTCTCCGCTCCTTCCCCTTCCCGTCCCACCCGGGCCGGAGGGGCCGGGCCCGGCTCCTGCCACCGCCCCCCGGCCCGGGACCGCCCCTCGGCAGCGGAGCCGAGCCCCCGAACCCCCGAACCCCGCCAGTACCCCCTGAACCCCGCCGGTACCCCCGGTACCCGCCGAACCCTGCCGGTACCCTCCGGTATCCCCCAGTACCTCCCGGTATCTCCCGGTACCCCTCGGTACCCCCCGGTACCCCTGGTACTCCCCGGTACCTTCCGGGATCTCTCGGTACCCCCCGGCCAGCCCGCAGTGCCGGCCCCTCCCAGCTGCTGACCCTCCTGCCCTCCTGGACACCCCCGATCCAGGGATCCCCTTTCCTCCCCTGCCCAGGGCTCGGGACCGCTTCCCTCACAGGGACACTGCTCCCCAGGGCTCGGGTCCCCTTCCCTCGCAGGGACACTGCTCCCCAGGGCCCGGGTCCCCTTCCCTCGCAGGGACACTGGTCCCCAGGGCCCGTGTCCCCTTCCCTCGCAGGGACACTGCTCCCCAGGGCTCGGGATCCCTTCCCTCGCAGGGACACTGTTCCCCAGGGCTCGGGATCCCTTCCCTCGCAGGGACACTGTTCCCAGGGCCCGGGTCCCCTTCCCTCGCAGGGACACTGCTCCCCAGGACCCAATCCTGTGAGTGACCCCCCCTTCCCAAGGACTCGCTCCTCCCGGGCATCCCTTTCTGCTGCTGACCCCCTTGTCTGAGGACCTCCTCCTCATCCTCCCAGGCACTCCATCCTCCAGGTGACCCCATTCCTCCTGAAGACCCCTTTCCCTCCTGAGGACTCCATTCTCTGGGTGATCCATGACCCCCTCATCCAGAGGACCCCAATCTCTGGATGATCCTCCCTTCCCAGGGACCTCCGTCCTCCAGGTGCCCCCCTTTCAAGGATTCTTTCCCCTGGGTGACCCCATCCCTCCTGAGGACCCCTTTTCTCAGCACCCCATCCTCCAGGTGACCCTGTCCCTCCTGAGGACTCCATTCTCTGGGTGATCCATGACCCCCCTCCCAACAATCCCAGTCTGTGGATAATCCCCTCTCCCAGGCACCTCCATCCTCCAGGTGCCCCCCTTCTAAGGATTCTCTCCGCTGGGTGACCCCATCCCTCCAGAGGACCCCTTTTCCAGGGACCCCATCCCTCCTGAGGACCCCTTTTCCAGGGACCCCATCCCTCCTGAGGACCCCTTTTCCAGGGACCCCATCCCTCCTGAGCACCCCGTTTCCAGTGACCCCATCCCTCCCAAGGATCCCTTTTCTAGTGACCCCATCCTCCAGGTGACCCCGTCCCTCCTCAGGGCTCCAATCCTCCAACCTCTGGGTGATGCCCCCTGCCAGGGACCTCCATCCCTCCCTTCAAGGAACCCTTCCTTCTAAGGATTCTCTCCTCTGACCCCACCTTGATGCTTCATCAGCCCTAAAATCACCAGCAAAACAAGATGAAAATGAGGAAACAAAAAAAGAGGAAAAAAGCAGTTACCGTTTATTGAAGGTCCTCCAGGCAGGTTTATGGCAGAATGCACACGTGGTACAGGGCTTTGACACTTTTATAAGTTTAGCAAATCAGCACCACTGACAAGAGTCCCCAGTTAGAAGTACATTTAATGAAGGAATTCCCCTCTTGGTTCAGCCCCCTGCTGAAGCCTCCCCCTTGCTTCCAGCCCCACATTGTATCTAAATCCATGGGAAAGTGAAATGGCCTTGGCTGGCTGAAGAAGCGAGATTAGAGCAGCATTCCAGGAATGTGTTTGTCTCACAAAGCTTTGGAGTTAGCTAAGAAACGAAATAACTACACAACAATAGCCAACAGAGGCACAAATACAGGAAAAATACATCAAAAGCAAAAATCTTTGGGCATCAATCCCTCCTGAGGGCTTCACTCGCAGGGACCCCATCTTCCAGGTGACCACACCTTCCAGGGACCCCATCTTTGTGTGACCCCCCTCTCAGGGACCCCCATTCTCTGGGTGACCCCCTCCTCCAAGTGACCTCCCTTCCAAGGTTTCTCTCCTCGTGGGGATCCCATTTTCTGTGTGACCACCTCTCCTGAGGACCCCAAACCTGGGGATTCCATTCTCTGAGAGATCCCCACCAAGGGACCCCCATCCTCCAAGGGATCCACCCTTCCAGGGATTCTCTCCTCATGGGGACCCCATTCTTCAGGTGATCTCCTCTCCTGAGAACCCCAACCCTGAGGATCTCATCCCTTGGGTGACCCCCTTCTCCAAGTGGCCTCCCTTCCAAGGATTCTCTCCTCCTGGGGATCCCATTTTCTGTATGACCACCTCTCCTGAGGACCCCTATCTCCCAGGCGTTCCATTCTCTGAGAGATCCCCCTCCCAGGGACCCCCATCCTCCAGGTAACCCCTTCCTCCAAGGGACCCCCCCTTCCAGGGATTCTCTCCTCATGGGAACCCCATTCTCCAAGTGATCACCTCTCCTGAGAACACCCACTCTGGGACCCCATTCTCTGGGTGACCCCCTCCTCCACGTGACCGCCCTCCCTTCCAAGGTTTGTCTCCTCCTGAGGACCACACCTTCTGGAAGAACCCCCCTTCCAGGGACACCCCCTGTTTCTGCAGCCCCCAGGGACACCCCCTTCCACCTCCCAGCACAACCCAGTGGGGAGCAGAGGAAAGGGGCTGGAAATTTGTGCTGGGAGGTTTGAGGTTGGGCAGGAGCTGCCTCACTCCATCCACTGCTCCCAGCTCCAGCCTGCATCCACAAGGTCACCAGGATTTTATTCCATTCCCCAAAATGTAATTAAAGCATTGAAAATGCTGCCCTGAATAGCAACACTGAATTCCTGCCATCTGCAGAGGGGTGCTGCTTCCTGTGATGCTTCCACAGAGTTGTCTCCCCTCTGGAATTCCTGTCCCCTTCTGGATGGACCTTTTGCTGCCTTTGGGATGTGATCAACCCCACGGAGCTGTTTGTTCATCACCCTGTTCCCATTGCTGAGAGCACAATCCGAGCACAACCCCACATGCTCTGGTGCTCTAAGTGCCTCCTGTGAGCTGCTGGGAGAGGCTGAGCTGAGCAGGAATCCTGAATCCTGCTCATCCATGCTCAGGAAAACACCCAGCAGCTGCTGGGAGAGGCTGAGCTGAACAGGAATCGTGAATCCTGCTCATCCATGCTCAGGAAAACACCCAGCTGCTCCTGCTCCAGCAGGGATTCACTGCTCAGATCCCTGCAGGGCTTGGGAATTCCTTTTTGGGGTTGGTTTGTGCACAAGGATCAGCACAGCAGTGAGCAAGCTCTGTAAGCACACCATGGATTCCATGTTTTTATCTTGGAAAACGGAGATCAGGACACTGTGTCCTCATCTGGAAAGAAAAAAAATGATCTCACAGCATGGTATTAAGTGAAAAGCAGTTTGCACGAGGAGGTCTCAGCCATGCAGAAACATTTGCATCCCCTCCTTCCCCCACAGCAATGGTTGGGGATATCCAGGATTGAAGGTCCCAGGGCCCTCATTAGGCCCAAGCCCCACAGTGATGCCTCAGGGTTTAGATTTTCTATTATTCAGGTTCTGTGCTGCTTTAGTGTGTGGCTCTGGATTCACATCAGGGGATGCTGAGCTCTGTGCACAGAGCAGGGAGACAAAACAATTCCTGCTCCAGCTGGGCACCAAGGA
>JAWWEY010000056.1:2295513-2321353 GCA_035582745.1 Loriotus luctuosus | reverse complement strand
TGCAAAAAGTTGAGAGTTTGGGAGTTGCAAAAGGGCAGGAATGATGCATTTTGGAGCTGCAGGAATTGGGAATTTTGGAGCTGCAGAAGTCGAGAGTTTGGGAGTTGCAAAAGGGCAAAGCTGAGCGCTGAGGAGCTGCAAAAGGGCAGGAGTTGAGGCCTGAGGAGCAGCAGGAGGGGCTTTGGGAAGGGGACAGCAGTGATTTATTTCTGCCAGCGTGGTGGTGGCAAAGAGAGCCGGCTCTTTGCTTTTTAACTCACTGCTTATCCTGGCCTGCCTCTGCCTTGTGCCCTTGCAAGGGCGGGGGGGCAGGCTGGGAGGAGGTGGAGAATTTAATACTGCAAAAATGCTGCGGGAATGCAACAAGGGAGAGAGCTTTAAGGAGGAGTAGCTGTGGCCATTCATTGTGAAAATCCCTGCCCGTGACACAGATGCAGCTTTTGGAAGTGCTTGGGTTGGATGTTGCAGATTGGCTCTGACTGCATCCTGCAGCCCTCACACATATTTGGGATTTTGGGGTTGAGAGGCAGCGTGTGGCCTGGCAGGAGCAGGTCCCAAAGTGGGTTTGGAGCTCGTGTTTGTTAATTAATTAATTTATTTATTTATTCGAACAGCTTTCCACAATAATCCTTGCAAGGCAGGACGTTGGGAATGAGGTGCCTGCACAGCTCTTGCCACACAGTTTTCCTTTGTAAAAGAAAAAAATGTAAAGTTGTTGTATAATTTATTCCTAATTTGGGTTTGCTGCAGTCATCTTTTCCAGCCGAGCAGGGAATTGTAAAAGTTTCCGATGCAAAGAGCCAAGGAGGTTTGATAATGCAGGATTGAACCCGGGGGTACCCAGAGCCCTCTGCCACTGCCAGAGGGGGCCAGGGGGTCCCCAAAAAGCCTGGGGGTGGCAAAGGCTGAGCGTGCAGAGGTGGTGACAGGCAGGGAGCTGTGCTGGTGGCCCTGCAGGGGTGCTGAGTGTCCCCCAGCAGGGCCTTCTGCGTCCTCCCCAGTACCAGGAAAAGGGAGGATGGAAGTAGCCAACCCACAAAACATGATCTCAATGAATGGCATCATTCTTGACTCCCTTTGCCGTCCTCCTCGCTCTCTGCAGCACCAGTGCCTGCATTCCTGGCACGGATGACTTTCCCAAGCTCAGCTGTTCAGGCCCAGCTTTTGCTCAGGAAGGGGTTTCAGCTCTGGGCTTTGCAGCAGAGGTGTCGTTCTTTGGGATAATCTGAGTTTTGGGATCAGCTTTCATGTGTTGCACGGGAGGTTCCTCAGCAGCTCTGAAAAGTACAGTCCAGAGCCTCAGCCAGCTGCTGAGCCCTCTCCCTGCTTTGAATCCTTTCCAGAGTTGTTCGGAGAATTTGCCAGAGATTAATTTTTTTTGATGCAGCGTGGCAGGGGGAACATGTGAGCAGCAGAGTTGTTCTTACTCCCTGCAAGGAGTCCCACCTGGTTCAGGGAGACCTCACCTGTGCTGTGCAAAAAAATGAGGGGAGGGATCTGCTTCCTGCACAGTCTGTAAAGGTTCAAACTCTCCCTAGAATTCAGAAACAACACTTTTCTTCTGGCCCTTTCTGCAGCAGGAATGAGCAGATCCTTCCAGCATTGTGCTCGTGGCTCTGAGCCACCTTACCTGTCCCTGAGGGTCCACCCAAATACAAAACTCACCTGAAGTCAAGGACACCCCTGCATTTCACCCTGTGCTTGTTCATTCTGTCTTTCAAGCTGCAGACTGGTATTATTTGTTGGATGTAGCAACACACAGCAAATCAGCTTTTCCTGAGCACAGCAGGTTCCTTCAGCCTGTTCCTCACCTTTGGAGAGGAGGCTGCTCTGGCCAGGAGGGCCTTGGTGTTGATGGGAGCTCAGAAGTTGAATCCTGGCCCAAATCCAGCCCATTTGGCTGTCATGACTAATAGGATATTATTTTGGAAGAGGAGGGGGGAAAAAAAAAGAGGAAGTCCATATTCATTTCAAGCCAAGCACAGTTTGAGGCTGTAAATCTGGGCTCTGGTGACAGCAGATATATTCAGGAGTCTCCCAAAATCCTTGCAACGGGGGGAATTATTCCCTGGCAAAGCCCACATGGGAGAAAACACCTGCAAATATGCAAATTTCTCTGTTGCAATAAGAAAAGGGAAGGGGGAGCAGTACCCACGAGAGCACTGATTCATGAATGCACTGAAATGATGTTTGAACTAAGTATTGCTGCCTGTTGATCTCACACCTAAACCTCAGGCTCTAGTTTCAAACACAATTTTCAGCGCTCCAGCTGCAAAGGGAAGCTGAGATTGTGAGCAGCACATCCCACGTGATGCTGGCTGAGCATGCACCCCATGGACTTTGACCAAAGGCCCTGCACCTACTCCAAATACCAGAGTTTTATGTGAAACACTCATGTTTTTCCCAGCCAGAAGTCTCAGTGGAGCAGCTGTAAAGCTGAAATATTCCTTGTTGTTGGGTTTTTTTTTTGCAGCCCTAGGTAGGTGGCAGGTTGTTGCTGGTGTAGGATTAACCTGCAGGCAGCTCCTGTGGGTTGTGCAATGTGAATTTTGCCTCATCAGCACCACCTCAGCTTCTCCCCACTCACACACTGCCGTGACACAGGCACTTGGCAAGGGCACAGCAAAGCTGTGCCACGGTCAGCCAGGTGCAAGCCTAGCAAAGCCTGGACTAGCAGCAAATTTCAGCTGGAGCTGATGATTTATTCATAATTAATTTTATTTTTTTTAAGGGTGCCCTGTTGGATTAGTTTAGGTGCAGTGCTGGAGGTGCCTGTGTGCCTGCTTTGGGTTAAGAGGGGGCAAATGTTTATAAAGAGGTTTAAAAACCTCCTGCAATGCCAGGCTGGAGGAATTACCCAGCTTGGGAAGAGGAAAATGTGGTTGGGGCAGAAAAGTGGTTGGAGATGAACCAAAGCTGTGCCCAGGTGAGGGCTGAGACACCTGGGTGAGCCCCTGCTCTGCCCTCAGGAGATGTTTGTCCTGTCCCCATGTCCCAGCAGGTCCCTGCATGTCCCAACACCACTGCTCAGGCCAGCAGCTGCCACCCAGGACATATTTAATATTTAAAAGCTCCAACGAGGAGCAATTCTAGCAATAACAGTGCTAAGATGCAGGAAGAAGGGAGCAGAGAGCTGAGTCCTCCTGCCAGGCTCCTTTTTATTTTGGTGTTTAAGTCCCCAGAACCTGGGGGCTTCCTTAGGGCTCAGTTCCCTCCCCTGACACATCCACAAGCTGCTCAGGTGAAGCAAATGATGCTCCATGAAAACCACAGGAGTGATTTGGAGAGATGAGACACTTCACATGGAACGTGGTTACAGCAGGTTTGAGATTTTGTGTTGAAAACACACAAGAGGATTAAAAAGTTGCCTTTTCCCCCCAAACAGTGCCTGTGTTTGTTGTCACTTGGGCTTTTTCTCTTGCTGAAAAGAGCTGTGACAGCACCTCTAGAAGCCTCTCCAAAAAGGATTGAAAACCAACACACCTGAAAAAAGCAGGAAAAAGAAGAATGGTGTGGGAGTTTTGTTAGCATAAAGGAGTGGGGATGCTTCTCCAGCCCTCTGCAAACTCACTTGGAGGCCCAGAGCTCCTCAGCCTGGTGATTGTGCTGGTTGCCAGCCCTGCCCCAAGGGATTCACCCCATGAACTTGCATTCCTGATGCTGCTCCAGCTCCAGAGGCAAAGCTCTGCCCTTGCCAGGGGGTGCAGGCACAGGGCAGGTCACAGCTGGGATGGCAGCGGTGGCACAAGCAATTCTGGGCAGGAATTACTCACCAGGAGTCCCTTCTGCTGTCACTCACGTTTTGGGGACCATTTTGGGGTGCATTTACAAGTTGGCAGCATCATTAGGTGAAATGTTGAGTCAGCCTCCAGTGGCCAGAGGAATTGCAGGAGGACAGAGCTGTAATTAAAAAGAATAAAAATTGGTTTCATTACCTGTGGAGTTCCTTAGCTGCCTTCCTTAGGGCCTGTCTGGGAATAGTTGAAGGGATTAGCATTATCAGCTGGAGCAGTGTGAGCAGGGAAGCAGATCCAGGAGGCTGGAGCTCCTCACATATTATTATGGTCTGTGGTGGCCAAGTGGTGAAGGCCATTGGGTGCAATTTCCATAGCTGCTCATTGTGCAAAAACTGGTGGTTTTTTTGGTTTTTTTTCTTTGCTTTTGTCTTCCAAATCCACAGAATTCTGCACTTGACAAGTGTGAATGGAGAACTGACTGCTGCTCAGTGGCCTTGGCTCGGTGAAAAGCTGTTTGGAGAGGGGAAGTCTGAGCCTGGTGCTTGTAGGGCTTTCTCTGGCCTCAAAGGCAGAGTTAAACCCATCCTTCCACTCTCCCCATCCTTGTAAACTGGGGATTCCAAACACAGAGGGTTCATCCCACCAGGCCATGGGGTGCTGGAGCATTTCTGAGTCACCTTTCCTTTGGCCACGGTGCACAGAGATGCTGCACATCCTCTGTGGGAGCTCCAGGAACCCTCTGGTGCTGTCAGAGCTGTGAAAAATCCCTCTGGATCTGCATCCCAACCTCCAGCAGGAGCCTGGATTTGGAGGGGCAGGGTCAGAGATGGCATCAGAGGAGGCTCAGGGGAAGCAGCTGCTCTGGCTGCATCCCCCAGTTGATGTTGGAGCAGTGCCTGTGGCTTTTTGGGCTGCAAAATCCGAGTCCTGTGAAGCCCAATGCAAACAACCTCTGCAGCTGGGGTAGGGTTTCAGATTTGTAAGAGAAAAAGCATTTTTTTCCCCCTACTCTAGCAGGAAAACTGCACAGAGCTGAGCTGATCCAGTTTCTTGCTGGTGCTGTTTTGTTAGCCTACTTAGCAATTTTATCATCAAGGCTGGGTTTTCTTAGCCTGCACCCAGGCAGATCAAAAATCGTGAGAAGAACTGGAGCCACTTTTACTGCATTCAGATGGAACAAAAAAAATAAAAAGGAAGAAAAAACCCAGCAGAAGTTGCATATGAGATGCCAAAGATAAGGCAGCAATAGAAAATCAGTGCAGGAGTCAACACTTGACTGTGTCTGCAAGAAGAGGCCTTTAATGAAGGCTGAATCAGCACGGACTTGGGAGCTGCTTTTGAAGGAGAATCTTTTTTTCTAAACAAAAATATGTAATTGCACTCAATGAAAAATGCTTATCAGTGCCAAATGGCCCCAGAGCATGGTGTGGCTGCTGTGTGCAAGCCTGGTGGTTTTTGTGCCTGTGCTCCTCCTGCAGTGGGGGCTGATTCCTGACTGCCTCACTCCTGCCTTTTCACAGGGTTTATTCCACACTCAAGCAACAAGTTATAAAAATTACAGCTTCTCTCTGTGGTATCGTTCCTCTATGAATGTTTATTGCTTCTGCAGTAGTTCAAGGTCAGATATAGAAAATGACTCAAAAGTCTTTTGTTGTTCTGAGAGCTCTGAAGTGATGGAAGGCCCAATCCAGCAAAGATAAACCTTTCCCAAAGAACCAAAAGGGAAGGGAGAAAGAATATTTTATAAAGGCAAACCCAGCATTGATTACTGACTTTTAAAAGTAGGTTTGGATTAGATATTAAGAGGAAATTACTACCTGTGAGTGTGGTGAGGCACAAGGACCTGTAGATATGATGGTTGTCTTGGCATATTCCATAGATACTAAAAAACTTAGATTTTAACTATGTTCCCTATTTTATGTCTTATTTCAGCCAAGACCTCCTTATCTCAGCCTGGTTTCTCCTGGTAGGTTGTTAAGGGATTGTGGTTTCCATCTCTTAGGAGTTAAAAAGCAGAAAGCACAGGGTGCCCAGAGAGGCTGTGGCTGCCTGGAAGTGTCCAAGACACCCCTGGAAGTGTCCAAGGCCAGGCTGGACAGGGTTTTGAGCAATTTGGGACAGTGGAAGGTGTGAGATGAGCTTTAAGGCCTCTTCCCATTCCATGATTGGGTGATGTTTCCCTGGATTTGCTCTGTTCTGTCTGCTCTCACATCTTTGGTGTGCAGCAGCCCCAGGCAGAGCCCGCTGCAGTGACTGCCTTGAGGCCCTGCAGGTAGGAGTGGAACAATCCCTGCCACAATTTCTGCCACAATCTCTGCCAAAATCCCTTCCAAAATCAGGGCACACGAGCTCAGAAGGTGTTTTTGGCAGCAGCTCTGCCCTCACAGGGTTGGTTTGTACAGCCCTGGGCACGGCTCCTGCTCCTTGCAGGGCACCTCTCCAACCCTGGAGTCACAACCACACTTCCCAGCTTGGATTTCAGCACTGCCCCTTTGTCCTAGGGCTGCTTTAATTGCCTGCAATTAGGGTCTCCAAAAAGTATGAAGGAATAAAAGGCAGTGTGGCTTTGTGAGGGCTGGGATTGATTTCTCCTCTCGAGCAGCTGATGCTGTGACCTTTTAGAAAGGAGCTGTCAGCTGTGACCGTGGGGTTTGTGCGTGTGACTGCCCAGGGTTAAAGCACAAATATGAGATATTTAGTTTATCCAAGGAGAGGAGCACCTGTAGGAGCTAAGAGCAGCTCAAGGAAGAGACAGGGACTTTACATGCTGTCATTAAAATGCCCAAACCCCAAAAGTAGATTTGTTTAAGCGCTTGACCAAAAGGCCTGGAGTAGAAATCCAAGGCACAGCCCTGAGGGTGCAGGGGTCACCCCAAACCCTGCAGAAGCAGGTGAGGTCTGGCCAGAGGTGCAGACACAGCTCTGACCATCATTTCCTCACAGTTTTGGCAGCAGCAACAGGACAGGGAAGCTGCTGCAGCTGAATCTGAGCAGCACTGAGGTTTGGGATGGGGAGATGAGGATGAATCCTGCACTCAGTCCCAGGTTTGCTTCTCTGAAGAGAAAGATGCTGCTGGTTAATGCAGAAGTTCCCTCCCAAGCAGACCTTGGTACTTAACTGTGTTAATTAAATGCTTTCAAAAACCACAAGATTGACCTTCACTGCTTGCCCACAGATTTTTCTCTCATTTAACAAGCAGAGGGCTGTCAGAGTAGCCTATTAAAGGAGAAGAAAGGCAATGCTCTAATACTGTTGGGTTTTGACCTGTTCCAAAATGTTTTTCTGCTTTTTAACTCCTAAGAGATGGAAACCACAATCCCTTAACAACCTACCAGGAGAAACCAGGCTGAGACAAGGAGTTCTCGGCTGAAATAAGGCATAAAATAGTGAACAGAGTTAAAATCTAAGTTTTTTAGGTATCTGTGGAATATGCCAAGACAACCATCATATCTACAGGTCCTTGTGCAACAAGTGAGCTCTGCTCTGTGACATGGAATTCTCCTTTGGGAGAGACCTTCTAGAAAAAAATAAAGTCAAATAACAGGGGCTCTGACTTCCTTACCTTTCCCAAGGACACCAGCAATTTGCTCATTGCTAATAAAACTCTGGAACATATCTACAGAAAACTTTGGGTCCCTGCCAAGCAATCAGTTTGATAAATGAAGCAAAAGAGCAGATTGTGCATTGCAGGGAAGGACATCCCACATCCCAAAGCAGCCCCCGACTGGAGGGAGAGCCCAAAATAGCCTCCGGCAGCTGGGGAGGGCGACACAGATGCTGCGTTCAGAGATGGTGAGAAACAAGTTGATTTCTGGAGGCAACAAATGAAAAAATCCTTCACTGAAAGAGTGATTGGGCACTGGGATCACCTGCCCAGGGAGGTGGTGGGGTCACTGTCATGTCACATGTCACATGTCACACTCAGTGCCATGGGTTAGTTGATGAGCAGGTGTTGGGTCATGGATTGGGCTTGATGAGCTCAAAGGTCTTTTCCAGTGATTCTGTGAAGTGAGACAAGGCTGGATTCACATTGTTTGGCAGAGAGGAGGAGCCCAGGGCTTGCACCCCTGCATGTCCCTGTGGGAATGTGCCCTGGCAATGTCCCCTTGCTCAGAGCCACCTCAGGCTCCCTCCCAGTGTGACTTCAGCTCCATTCATGTCATCAGGCCATTTATTGAGACAAGAATAGGAAATGCTTAAGGTACCTTTGTGCGATGAACAAATGGGTTGGTGAAAGAATTTTGGGAAGCTTTGAGGTCGCTTAGTGCATGTTTTTATTTTTGTCTATGTGTGTGAAAGGTTGATGTAAAATGCTATCCAGCATACAATGTGAAGTTCACTTTAGGAGAGACAAATAAGCCTCTGGCCAAGGCAAATTTAGCTTGAAGTGCAAGAGAACACTATGACAAAAAAATGTATCTTGGAAGTGGAGTTTGAATTCTTCAGCAGGATCTAAAATTCTAGAAAATAAATATGTCTTCTACACAGACATTTAAAATCAAGTAAATTCAGAAGAGACTTACAAGAAGCCAGCCATTCAGCCATTCCTTTTTTTTTTTTCTTTAGAGCCAACCATGCCTTTTCTTTCTTTTCCTTTCTTTTTTTTTCCTTCCCCTCAAAAACATTTGGTGCTTCCCCCGCAAGAAATCAGGAGCTTTCTGTCTGATAAGGGGCTGGAACAGCTTCCTGCAGTAGGAGAGAATTTCTCCTCTGGCTCTTCCTGCACAGAGCCAGAACAATGCTAGCACTTCCAGCCTCTCTTTACCTCGGATAATCTCATTTAGGGTCCATCCTGTGCGAGCATCTCCTGCCAAGGGGGGCTGCTTTTCCAGCAGTTTGCTTTAAAAAGGGTTTTAAAAGGTTTTTTTAAAATGGCATTGCCACAGCAGAAAGGCAGGAGCAATCCTGAAGTTCACTCAGGGCTGATGCAGAGCAGGGCCCTGTTTGGAACAGTAGAGGCTGAAGATTTTTTTTCTTTTCCCTTAATGGAGAGGCTAAATAGGATTTTTTTTCATGTCTTCATCCTGAAAGTGCACGTGGTAAACTCAGAACATCTGAGTCCTTTTGCATGGGACTGAATGTGCTTGGTTTGGGTTGAACACACCCATGAAAGAATTTACAAGGTTGGGATGTATTTTGTCCTGGTTGCTAAGTGGGATGGACATTATGGATCTGTGTTGATGATTTATTTTATCCTGCTTTTCTTGCTTCCTTTTTTCTCCCTGTTTCTGCTTTCCTTTTTTCCCAGTTCTGCTTATCTGCTCATGGGAAGCAGTCTCCTTTTTGGGAGTGTGTAAGTGAAACTACGGCCTCAAACCTCACATGGGCAGTTCTGTGGAGGCTTTGGCAGAAAGGCTCCTAAAGGGAGCTTTGTATTTTCAGCTTCTGCTTTAGAGATGTGACCTGATGGGCTTTGATCCATGTGGACATATGTAGAGAGAAAAAAAAGAAAACCTGCCCACTTGTGTCACTTTATTGGGAGGACAAGAGTTGCTGTCACAAGTCTGTCACAGTGCTGTGCTGTCATGGATTTCTTCAGTGTCTTTTCCAGATTGAGATAAAACTGCATGATAAAACCTGGGGAAAGGCTTTTGTTCTTTATAAATGCCTTGTGTTCTTTATGTGCCAGACAAGCAATTGTGCCTTCCTCAGCCTGGAGGAGGATGAGGAGAGATCTCAGCAATTCCAGCTTCTGCCCTGGGTGCAGCTCCAGCTTCTGCTCTCTGGGACAGGGACAGGCAGTGCTGGGGCTGTGTCAGGGCATTGGGGTGGATTTTAGGAGCAGGTTCTTCCCCCAGGGAATGGGCACAGCCTGAGGCTGCCAGAGCTGCAGGAGAGTTTGGACACCACTCCTAGGGATGCCCAGGGTGCGATTTTGGGGTGTCTGTGCAGGGCCAGGAGCTGGACTGGATAATCCTGAAGTGTCCCTTGCAGCTCAGGTTGTTTTTGGGATTTGAGGGATTGGAGAGGGTGTGCAGGGAGGAGTGGAAGGCAGGCTTGGGCCAAGCCAAGCTGCTGGCTGGAAAAGCAGTGCAGGAGGTGGCTGGCAGGTCGTGCTCTCTGACCTCTGCCTTAAACAGGTCTGAACTTG
The DNA here is from genome assembly GCA_035582745.1 of Loriotus luctuosus. Lineage (NCBI taxonomy): Eukaryota > Metazoa > Chordata > Aves > Passeriformes > Thraupidae > Loriotus > Loriotus luctuosus. The sequence goes on along the minus strand of JAWWEY010000056.1, from coordinate 2,311,524 downwards.
AAAAAGCTTCCCTGGAAGCTGCACCCACCTTGCCCTGCTCAGCCTGGAGCTCCTGGAGCTCCCTCCTGTGCCAGCAGCACCCAGAGCTGCTGGTGGTGGTGGTGGAGCAGCTCCAGTGCTTGGCTCTGTGTGCCCCTGGGCTCCTGGAGCAGCCTTGGTGGCTGCTGGCCATAAACAGGAGGGCAGTGCTTGCCAGGAGCTGGGGCAGTGCCCAGAGCTGCAGGGTGGGGCACAGAGGGGTCACAGCTTTGGTTTTCTGCAGTTCCCATGGCTTCCCCCAGCATTGGTGCTCCTGGGTGGTTTAAAATGCCCACAGAGGGGTCACAGCCTTGGTTTTTTGGGTTTCCTGCAGTTCCTGTGATTTCCCCCAGCAATGGTGCTCCTGGGTGGTTTTAAAATGGGTCCCACAGAGGGGTCACAGATTTGGTTTTTCTGCAGCTCCTGTGGCTTCTCCCAGCAGTGTTGCTCCTGGGTGTTTTTAAAACAGGTCCCACAGAAGGGTCAGAGCTTTGGTTTTCTGCAGTTCCCCTGGTTTCTCCCAGCAATGATGCTCCTGAGTGGTTTTAAATGCCCCACAGAGGGGTCACAGCTTTGGTTTTCTGCATTTCCCGTGTTTTCCCCCAGCAATGGTGCTCCAGGGTGTTTTTAAATGCCCCACAGAGGGGTCACAGATTTGGTTTTTCTGCAGCTCCTGTGGTTTCCCCAGCAATGGTGCTCCTGGGTGGTTTTAAATGCCCCACAGAGGGGTCACAGCTTTGGTTTTCTGGCTTTCCTGCAGTTCCCCTGGCTCCCCCAGCCATGGGGTTCCTGGGTGGTTTTAAAGTGGGACCTCCAGCTTTGCTGGAGGCATTGCCAGCAGAGGGAGCAGGAGTTGGTTCCTCCCCTCTACGCTGGTCAGAACTTTAAATTTGCTTTAAAAAGGTTAAAATTGCTTACTGGAAAGCAATTTTGGTAAGCAAGAGGTTGCTTGCTTGTTTTTATATCTCAGTAATTAAATATGATTCTTTATGCAAGTAAGCTCTTGCATCATTAGAGAATAGCAAGAGAGCTGTGTGATGGTGTGGCACAAAGGCAGGATAATCAAAGCTTTGACCTTCACATGTTGAAATTGAATCACAATATTTGGCTGAAGCTTTGCCAGAATTCCCAATGGCAGAATGCAAGGAGGCAGATCCTTCCCTGCCATTCCAGAGCTGCTGGTGTTGTGGTGTTCCTCTCATGAAGGAAAACTCTGGGCAGAGTTGCCACCTCATTTCTGACCTGCACATGGATTAACACAGCTCTCCTGCTCATCAGGGCCTTCTGCAGAAGGTGAAGATAAAGAAATGGCTTGTGGAACATTCCTCTGTTTCCATGGGTGTTCCCATTTGGCTGTAAAAGTTATTGATATTTAATAACTCACAGAATGACCAAATCAATAGGCAGTTTTCTCCCATTTTATCCCAAGGTATCTTTACTCATGAGGAGAAAATTTTAACACCCAAATTTTACATGCAGAGCATCATCAGGAGATATCTGCTGGCAGAGCAGTTGAAATGTCCAAATTTACAATATGCTGAACAAACCCAATCTGTGCTTTGGTAAAACAAAACTCCTGTGGCTGCCTGGAGCCCCTGGGAACAGAAATAAAACTGCACCTCACATTACCCTGGTGGGATTTAATGCCAGCCTGCTGGGAGAGTGATGGCACCAGGACAGGGATCCCACAGGGAATAAAAAGAAAGGGAATAAAAACCAGGGAATAAAAAAAAAGGGAACAAAAAACAGGGAAGGTGCTCAGTGAGCAGAAGCATCCCTGGGGGATAATGGGGCTGCTTTAGGAGCTGGAGCATCAATCTCTGTGCATGCTCCTCTGGGGACAGTGACAGCCCAGAGGGGCTCCCCAGGTGAGCCCTTCCTGACCCTGTCACACCCTTGTGATATCCAAGCCCTGCTTTTCTGCTTTCCCCAGCTTTAACCCTCCTGACCCCTTCAGGCTCAGCACTTGCCTGTGGTGGTGTTCACAGGGGTCCCAGGAGGAGGGAGGAGATGAGAATCTTGACTCTGTGTTTCAGAAGGCTGATTTATTATTTTATGATATATATTATATTAAAAGAGAGTGATATATTAAAATTATACTAAAAGAATAGAAGAAAGGATTTCATCAGAATGCTTGAAAGGAATGGAATGATAATAAAATCTTGTGACTGACCAGAGAGTCTGAGACAGCTGGACTGTGATTGGCCATTAATTAAAAACAACCACATGAGACCAATCACTGATGCACCAGTTGCATTCCACAGCAGCAGATAATCATTGTTTGCATTTCATAAAACATGTCTGTGACAATGGAGCATAAATGTGCTGCTTTGGCACTGCTGGAGGTGTCCCTGCTGTGCCCACCTCCTGCCAGGTGCTCTTTGGCCCAGGAGAACAGACACAGAGATAAGGGCAGCAAAAGCAGCCTCGTCCTCCAAATCCCCCTGCACAAAAGCCCTTTTGTTCCCAGGGTGAATTCCAAGAGCTTTTCTCCAGTTTTGATCCCAGCAAACTCCCACTGCAAGAAGACAGGCGAGAGCTGGAAACAAAGTGGCAGCAAAATGAAAAGTTCCTTATTAAAAAAAAAAAAATAATAAAACCAGGGCTGGAGGCTCTTTCCTAACAGCTTCCCTGGCCTGCAGCTCCTGTGGATTTCTTGATTTGAGATAAGCAGGGAGGAAAGCAGGCTCTGGGATGGGGAGGCAGGGAAGCTCTTGGCAGAGGGAAAATGGGGGTGTCATTGATGGTTTATGGGGTGCTGCTGACTGTCCAGAGCTCCAGTGCTGGGATTTCTCCTGATACAGGGGAAGGGGGGAGGCCAGGAGGCTCCAGTGGCCTCTGTTGCTCTGTGGGATCTCCATCACCAGGGTCCCTGCAGCCCCCTCCAGGGCACATCTTAGCACAGGATCCCAGCTCTGATCTCCATCTTTGCACTCAGCAGGTCTGAACTCCTCTGAGATTTGGAAATGCACTCTTATCAGGGGGACAGACACACTCTGGTAACCAAAAGGTGCAGATAAAAAAGAAGGAATGGCATTTTCTGGTTTCAGTATTGTCACAAGTAACCCAACAGCCTGCAGCCCTTTTGCAGGGTGTGTTGAGAGGAAAATGGGCAGAGTAAGAGAGATTAGCCCCAGTCAGGAAATTACCTTCAAAATTGAATTACTGAAATACAGAGCTTGCTGAAAGGCAGGCAAATAGCTCCTGATATTTGCAGAGTTTGGTGACATTTCTGTCCATGTCTGCACCACAGGAGCCACAGATTGAGTCTGCTGGAGTCCTTATTGCAGAGCTCCCTGCTCTGCGTGTTCCAGCGTTTTCTTCTGCTGCTGTTCAGAGCTTTTCCTGCTGGAAGCCGGGCTGAGGCAGGCACCAAGCCCTGCCCTTGTGATTTTACCTGGCAGCAGAGCTGCAGATCTTTGTCTGGGCAGTGTGGGTGCCTCAGCAGGGACACAAATAACCCTGGCTTTGCTCAGGGCTGCCCCAGTTCAGCGGGTGCACCTCACCTCTCCCTGCACAGCCCTGCTATTTTGGTTTGGAGCCTCTCCTGCCCTGAGTTTATTACAGCTTGTGGGGCTGAGTCAGAGCAGCGAGTGCAGCCCTGTGATGGAGAGAGCCCGGGGCAAGAGGTGGAGCTGGGGCACATCTGGGTGCTGGGGCACATCTGGGTGTTAGGGACAGGGATGGGTGCTGGGACCAGAGTGGTTTCTGGGGCAGGGATGGGTGCTGGGACATGGATGGGTGCAGGAGGAGGGAGGTCATTCTTCCCCTGTACCTGGCACTGGAGAGGGCACACCTGGAGTAGTGCTGTGTCCAGTTCTGGCCCCTCAGTTTGGGAAGGATGTTGAGATGCCTGAGCACATCCAGAGGGGCTGGGAACACAAACCCTGTGAGGAACATTTGAAGGAACTGGAGTTATGTAGCCTGGAGAAGAGGAGGCTCAGAGGTGACCTTATTGCTCTCTACACCTTCCTGAAGGGAGGTTGCAGACAGGTGGGGTTGGTCTCTGACAGAACCAGAGGGCACAGTCTCCAGCTACATCAGGGAAGGTACAGGTTGGATATTAGGAAAAAGTTTTTCACTAAAAGAACAATAAAGTCCTGGAATGCTCTTCCCAGGGAGGTGGTAGAATCACCATCTCTGGATGTGTTGAAAAAAAGACTGGACATGGCACTTGGTGCTGTGGTCTGGTTGAGGTGTTGGACACAGGTTGGACTTGATGATCTTAGAGATCTCTTCCAACCTCATTATTCTGTGATTCTGTGATTCTGGGTGCTGGGGACATGGTTGGATGCTGGGCCACAAACAGGTGCTGGGTACATCTGGGTATTGGGACACACCTGGGTGCTGGGGCACACCTGGGTGCTGGGACACAGGCAGGTGCTGGTGCATATCTGGGTGCTGGGGCATAGACAGGTGCTGGGGCACACCTGTGTATTGGGACACATCTGGGTGCTGGGGCACACCTGGGTGCTGGGGCACACCTGGGTGCTGAGGCACAGGCAGGTGCTGGCCGTGGCCACCCTCAGGACAGGACAGTGACTGGCATCCCCACCATTGCCTGTGGGTGCTGACGGTGCCATGGGGAGTTTGGGATCAGCTGGTGCCTGGTCAGTGGGGCAGCTGTGCCCAGGCTGTGCCAGCCATGCCAGGAATTAAGCTGGCATGCCAGTGCAGCGTCCTCTGCTGCTGTGCTGTGCCAGGGTGTCATGGTTTCCTGCTGTGCTCTCCTTCTGCTACACATTGCAAAAATTCACCACAGCCGTGTAAAAGCCTTTGCCTTTCCTGCTGCCTGACCCAAAACATGACTCCTAAAGACAGAAAGGAAAATAAATAATGCTTTAATTCAGACATTGGGGTGTGAGTTGCAGTGTGCTCAGAGCTGGATGTGCCAGCAGCTGTGCCAGCAGCTCCATGGCATCCAGAGAGAGGAGGAGAGGCTGGAGCTGGGAGCCACCTCAGCCCCAGGACCGTGGCAGGCTCAGCTCCATTCCCCAGCAGCCCAGAAATGTTGTTAGGGAAACACATCTCAAGTTTGCAGTTTCCAAGGAGTTGTTGCAAACAGCCACGAGGCAAGGCCCAGATAAAGGAGGTGTGGGGAATGTCCCTGTCCTGCACCACCATCCCTGGGGTGTCTCCATTTGCTTCCAGCACATCCAGCTGCAGGGATGGAGGAGCAGCCAGTGGCACTGGGCCACTTTCTGGCAGGGCTAAGGAGCAGCAGCTCCCTCAGGTTTCAAGGAGAAAAATAAAGCACAGATCCACCTCATCCCATCCCTTGGCTTTTGGTTGAAACTTCTACAGCTTTTAAACATCTCTTGCATATTAAATTCATTTTATGGCTTAATGAGGGGCCCTAAACCAGATTTTCAGACCCACTTTTCTGTATCATTGGTGTTTACATGGACACCTGGCTTTTGGTTTTCTCCAGAAATTAGGGCTTGGCTGAAACTCTGCATTTACCAACTGGATGGTGGGCACAGCTCAGCCTGTCCCTGGCACAAAGGGCATTTAGGCACCTTTACCAGAATGTTGCCAAGGCACACAACCCAACCATAGGGGCAGAAGGGGTGAGAGAACTTCCCTTGTGCCTCCCCACCATGGTCACCGAACCATTGTCACCTGCAGCTCCATCCCACGGGCATTTAAATCCAAAATCCATTGCCTGGTTCCACAAAGGGCAAATTTCAGAGAGTTTTCACCCATTTGGAGCCCATGGGAGGAAGGTGGTGGTGCAGGAACCACCGTGGAGATGCCACATAGAGGGGACACGTGGGATGTGGCATTTTGTACTACAAACCCCACAGAAGTGGCTGCTTGAGGAATGTACCCCCTTTTTGTGTTCTCTGTGAGGGCTGGGTTTCCATTTCAGCTGGAGTGGAGCCGAAGGAATCCTGGTACAGCTCCAGCAGCAGGGCTTCTCCTCAGGCCCACTCATTGAGAAGAGACTTTGTTATCTCTGTGTATTTTCATTTTTCAGCTCACAGCTGTGCTCATGGCCCTTGTTTAGTCTGGAGTGGGCAGTGTCTGACCCTGGGGACACCAGGAATGCTCCTCTCACACTGGCCTGGATGTCCCCACATGTGGGGGAAGAATTGAATTCCCTGGAGGAGAGACCTGGGCAGGATTAAAGGCTTCAAACCTTCAGCACTGGGCAGTGGGGATGGGCTGGGGCAGGTGACAGGACATCCCCAGCCCTCAGACTGTGCCAGGATGGTCTGTAACAGCCATAACAATTCACAAATATAAATAATGAACCCCTGGGATGGTTTGTAATGCTTGTTAAAAATATTTTTTTCACTTCTTTGGTCATTTTTTAAAAATATTTTTAAGTGCAAGGTTGTTACACCTGCAGCAGCAGTTGCTCCAGGTGACCCTGCTCTATCCTGAGTGCTGCTTTGAGATATCTCAGTGTTTGTGTCCAGGAATTTCTCAGAGATTTGGGTATTTTGAGGTGTCCTGCAAGGTTTAAAGTTCTCTTTGGCAGCACCAAGCCCACCATTGTTGGTGAAATGTGGGCTGGAGCAGAACTATGGATAGAAGAAACCCTTTGCACTTGCACACCGAGGCTTTGCATGAGGAATCTTCTCCTGCTCAGCATCTCCAGGGTGGCTGGCACACAAAATAAATATTCTTAATTCCTTGGGTTTGCCAGAACCATCTGGGCTGGGAGTTTTGCACCTAAGCCATGGCCATGAGTCCTGTCCCTCTGCAAAGTGGCACCTCAGGATCAGGCCAGACTTTGGTTGTGGAGTCCTGGGAGCTGCCAAAATTCACTTTTCTTCCATGGAAACCCACCAAACATTCCCAGTTTGCCCTCATTTTTGAGGTGGTTGTTTGCTCACACAGAGACTACAGCTGATAGGGGAAAACCAGATCATTTAGCTTTCAAAACCTTCCAAGAAATCACACAAAAAAAATCCTTGGGAGAGACAGGAATTGTAAATGAGCCACTTTTATATCCTAAAAATGGGAGAAAGAGGCATTTCCTGCCTGTGAAATTTTACCAGCAAGTTATAAGCCTAAGAGTGTTGTTTGAAAGGAAATGTTGCTACATGGCTATTGAACACATTTTTAATAATAAATTGTGGTGAAGACAGAACTAGTTAATATCCTTTGAAGGAAATAGGAGCTTTTTGTGGCAAGGAACCATTTATTTTGGATTATATCATAAAAAGTTTTTGACTGCAGTGAAAAGTCTGGAGACTGGGATTTTCCTTCAGAAGTCAAAGTTTATTTTCTGTTACAGCCCATGTGGGCAGCAAATTCCTCTGTCTTCCCTTTCTTTGTTATTCCCTGTTCTTTTCACTGTGAAATGCTGAAGTTTCCTTTTTTTGATTAAATATTGCTGTTTAATTGAGGGGGGTTAAAGCATCCATCCCTGTGCTCTGTCAGTGGGAAGAGGTTCAGGAGCCCCTTGGAAATGTGCTTTCCTCCCCTCCCTCAGGAATTGGCTTTGAGACCTTTACAGGGAAGTGTTTAATGTGTTTTCATTGAGTTTTCATTTCATTCAGAGTTTTTTTTCTGGCCCAGTTTTGATCTCAGGCTTGGTTTGGTTCTTGGGGTTGGTTGGGCCCTGCAGGAGCAGTCAGGGTCAGTTTTGAGGCACAGGAGCTTCCAGGGGTGCTGCAGCCAAGTGCTGCCCTCAGAACCCCAAAATCAGGGAATCATCAACGTGGAAAAGCTCTCCAAGCTCATTGAATCCAAACAAGAACCCCAAAATCAGAGAATCCTCAAGGTGGAAAAGCTCATTGAATCCAAACATTAACCCCAAAATCAGAGAATCATCAAGGGTGGAAAAGCTCTCCAAGCTCATTAAATCCAAACAAGAACCCCAAAATCAGGGAATCATCAAGGTGGAAAAGCTCTCCAAGCTCACTGAATCCAAACAAGAACCCCAAAATCAGGGAATCATCAAGGTGGAAAAGCTCTCCAAGCTCATTGAATCCCAACATTAACCCCAAAATCAGAGAATCATCAAGGTGGAAAAGCTCTCCAAGCTCATTGAATCCCAGCATTAACCCCAAAATCGGGGAATCATCAAGGGTGGAAAGGCTCTCCAAGCTCATTGAACCCAAACATTCACCCCAAAATCAAGGAATCATCAAGGTGGAAAAGCTCTCCAAGCTCATTAAATCCCAACATTAACCCAGCACTTGCAAGGCCACCACTAAACCACGTCCCCAGGTGCCACCTCTGTTCAGGGGTGGTGATGCCACCACTGTCCTGGGCACTCTTTTGGAGAAGAAATTCCTCCTAATTTCTAATCTGAATCTCCCCAGGCACAATTTGAGGCTGTTTCCTCTCATCCTGAGATGGAACTTGGAGGAAAGAATTGGCAGGAAACTTACTTGTTAAAGGTGGCACCTTCTTCAGCCCCAGTTCAGTATTTACTGTGAGGTTTTGGGGTTTTTTTTTTTGCTAAAAGAAGGTAGATTTTAGCTTCTGCTGACTGTCACAGATACCCTGGAAGTTTTGTTTATCAAAACTGGATTCTGGAGATGTCTCTGCATCACTCCAAACCAGGCTTGGTTTTTTCTCCCTCAATTTTTCTTCAAACTTGGCTTTTGAGTCAAGTGCTTGTGGATGTGTCCATGTGCCAGATTGCAGGGAGAGCTCTCAAATGAGCTTTAGCTCCAAGGCTCAGGGACCACCAAAGCTCCAGGGGTTGTTTACACAGAAAATTCATTATTTTTGGGGTGCTGGGGAGCAGATGCACCATCCCATCTGCTGGGCCGCCAGCAGAACCTTCTGCAGAAGGAGCCACGTTTAGACTTGGAGCTGTGTGTGGTGGTTCACTGGGGCTTTCCTTATTGCAAACCCCCAGAGATTGCAGGAAAATCCCTCTGCACTGCTGGGATGTGCCCCAGGCTGGAGCCCTGTGCTGGTATTTGGTGTTTGAAGCAACAAACTATGTGGATGCCTGGTCCCTGCTATGGGTGGGTTTTGTCTTCCAGTCCCTGACTCTGTTATTGAATCACCTGCTTCTCCCAGATTTGCAATCTCCAAAAGCTCAGTTCCTGTGTCAGATGGGGCTGAGAGGGGCCACAGGCAGCACAGATAAACACACACAGTGGTTTTGTCCAGGAAACAAAGCTAAAAATAGTAATGATTCACAAAAACACGCTGGAAAATACTGGTTTTCTGCTGCATGGAACAGGTACCATCCCATTTTGTGTGTCATTAAGCTGCCCCCACATTTGGAGCTCCTGTGCAGATGATTTTAATGCTCCCCAAGCCGAGTCTGCTCTGGCAAACTGGGGGATTTTATTTTGACAGAGAGACACTTGCTTGGCAGTTCCTATTGAACAGAACTGATCTTCAGACTTCCAAATATTCTTTTCCTTTTAAAGAAAAAGCCTTTTAAGTGTGTCTGGGGGAGAAAGTCAGTGGTGTGAGCTGGGTGTTGAATTCTGGAGTGAAGGGGGATCCAGGTTCCTGCTGGGGTGGTTCTGCTGCTTCTTTTGGGTTTTGAGCAGTGCCATGCTCAGGATTGCTGGTGCTTCCTGCAAACCACTCACAGACCTTGGCCCCAGAGGCTTGGAGAGACGAGTGCTTTGCATGTTGGAACAAAAGGAGCTCAGAAATTTGGCCTGCTCCAGTTAAAAGCCATGAAATCGCCTGATTTCAGCCCAGGATTCATGAAATAACCATAAAGTCAGCACAGCCCCCACCATCCACACACCTGTGGCTGCTGCAGGTGCAAATCCTGACCATGGCAATTCCCATTTCCCATCCCTCCTCCTGGTGCCATCATGAAATCCACATCTTATTCAAGCTCCTGTTGTTGCTTTCTGCTTTCCTGAAAAGAAAACCCCAAAGAATGTTCAATTCTGCCTGTGCCTTGGCAGCTCCAAGGCACGGACAGATTGTGCCTCAAAAAAAAATGGCAAAGTTTCAAAATATTGTGTTCCGTGAAGAGGAGACAAGGAAAATAAACTGCCCAAAATGCAGATTTTATTTCCCTAGGAGGAAAGGCTTTCAGTGTTTATTTGGGTTTGGCTTTTTTGCTCCCTGGTTCTGCTGACACCACTCGTGAACCAAGATAAGATTCAACACTGCACAACCTGTTCTGGGTCCAGTTCAAATCAAAATTCCCAGTAGGTTCATTTTTTCTCCCTCCCACAGCAGGTTCCTGAGCCTGGGGACAGCACGTGGGGTGGTGCAAGCAGAGCATTGAAGAATAAATGGAAAAAAGGGAATAACAGAGCAAATTTGTGCCTGTTTCTTGTTTGATTTCGGTCATGCCAGAGTGAATCCTTGGGGTTTGCCAGGAGCAGCTGCTGAGTGTTCACAGGGACAGTTCAGCCCTAAAAGGAGCAGTTAGTTCCTCCACAGGCAATTTGGTGGATTTTTGTGTCTTCTTTTCCACGTGCAAAATCAATTTGAAGATGTTTTTCCTGTGCCTGTCTCGTTTCCTTGAGGTTGCAGGGAGGTGGCAGCTTGGGAAATGCCAGAGGAGCAGGGAAGTTGTTTGCAGGGATTTTGTTTTCCTGCACTGCCAGCCCTGTATTTTTGAGATTCCTTTTTTTGGATAAGGTGCCAGCATCCAGAACAGCTCTCCCACAGATCTGAGGTGCATTTGGCACAGCTTGGGCAGGAGAGGGAACCTGGAGCACCAGAGAATGGAGCACCCAGCACACCAGAGAACTCTACAAATCAATGTGGCTTCCCAACAATGCTTTGACTTCCCAACCCAAAATTCCAACACAACCAGAGAAGGGCAAAAAATCCCAGATTTTCCACCCAAAGAGTCCCATTCCAAAGAATCCCATTCCAAAGAGAGTTCATCCTGAATTGAAAACTCAACAGAATAAAAATTTGCTGAAGATCTTCGATGTTCAAACCACCAGTGAAGGAGAACTCTACAAACCAAAATGGTTCCCTGAGCCCCACCATGACCCAGGAAGGGCCAAACCCAAGATTCCCCCTCAAAGAGCCCAAATCACCCCAAAACCCCACTCAAATTTGGTCTTTGCAGGATATCACTCCTGGGCTATGCTCCTCAGCACGTCCTTGACCGTGTAGGTGAAGATGGTGAAGCCCAGAATGAGCAGAACCCAAAACCCCACCAGAACCCAGGAAGGGCAAAAAATCCCCAATTTTCCACCCAAAGAGTCCCACTTCAAAGAGTCCAACTCACCCTGAATTGAAAACTCAACAGAATAAAAATTTGCTGGTTTTTAGAGTAATTTTTGCTTCCTTACACGACAGCTTTTACTTTTGTAAAACTCAGAGCTGTTCTTTGTGCTCTCTATGACCTTGCTGTTTTATTTTCCTTTTCCTGTGTGAGCTTTGGAGCTCCTGGAAACAGAGAATTGGGGTTTTTTTCCCCATTTTTTTCCCTTTGTGCATTCACAGCTCTGTTGATGTCTAATCCCAGCAGTGAGTGTGCACAGGGGTTTCCAATAAATGCTGTTCCCACGAGGTGCCAGCTGGGTTCTTGCAGCCTGCCCCATCCTGGAATTACTTTGTGCAAAGGAGAGAGCATGATCCCATCTTTTGAAGCAGATGAAGGAAAAAAAATACTGAAAAAACCACAAAAAACCCACTAAAAATGAAAAAAAAACCCACCAAAACCTCAAACCCAAACAAAAAAAATCTTTAAAAAAAACCCCAAACAAAAACAAAACAAAAAATTCCCAACAACAACAGCAACAAAACAACCCAAAAACCAAAACCCTAAAAAAAATTGCTAATCTGAATTGATTAATTGATTCCTACAGGTCATTTTCCATCCTGGGTGCTGCCCTTTGATCCAGCACCCCTCTGGCACTGGGATGCACAGGCATCTATTGATGTGTCAAAAGGAAAAACAAATTCAGACATGTATAGGTGAGGTTTGAGAGAGAGGGTTGGGAACAGAGAGTGAAAATCCTGCTTAAAAAAATTAATTAATAGAAATTGTTAGATTAAAAATGCTGAATACCTCAATTAAATTGTGCCTTTTGAGGTGGGAGGATGGACCAAATTATAGGTGAGGTTTGAGAGAGGGTTGGGAACAGACAGTAAAACTCCTCCTTAAAAAAAAGATTAACAGAAATTGTTAGATTAAAAATGCTGAATGCCTGAATTAGATTCTTGTCCCTTTTTTGGGGGGGATGGACCAAATTATTGGTGAAGTTTGAGAGAGAGGGTTGGGAACAGAGAGTAAAACTCCTGCTTAAAAAACAGAGTAATTAATAGAAATCATTTGATTAAAATGCTGAATAACTCACTTAGATGCTTGTGCCTTTTTTGGGGGAGATGGACCAGAGTATAGGTGAAGTTTGAGAGAGAGGGTTGGGAACAGAGAGTAAAACTCCTACATTAAAAAAGAAAGAGTAATTAATAGAAATTGTTAGATTAAAAATGCTGAATACCTCAATTAAATTGTGCCGCCTTTTTTGGGGGGGGATGGACCAAAGTATAGGTGAAGTTTGAGAGAGAGGGTTGGGAACAGAGAGTAAAACTCCTGCATTAAAAAAGAAAGAGTAATTAATAGAAATTGTTAGATTAAAAATGCTGAATACCTCAATTAAATTGTGCCTTTTGTGGTGGGGGGATGGACCAAATTATTGGTGAAGTTTGAGAGAGAGAGTTGGGAACAGAGAGTAAAACTCCTGCTTAAAAAAAAATTAATTAATAGAAATGGTTAGATTAAAAATGCTGAATGCCTCAGTTGGATTCTTGTGCCTTTTTGGGGGGATTTTATTACCCAGGCAAGCAGGCAGATGTTTCCCTTGGGGTTTGGTGCCATGGGTGATGTTTCCAGGTTGTTTTCTCCCTGGGGCTGGAGCTGTGCAGTCACAAAAAGCTCCTTGTGTTCTCTGCTCTGCCTGGCTCTCGTGGCTGCTGCTTTGGAGCCCCTTTCCAGGAGAGCTGCAGCTGAGCTGCCTCAGATCTTGAGCTGCATCCAGCTCAGCAAAGCTTGGCTGGTCAGTGTGAATAGAAAATAAATGGCTTTGAAGCCTCCAAACTTGAATTCTGCTTTATTTTTGCTGGGTTTGCATAACTGTAGTGACCAGGAGATGAAAGGTGCAGTTAAGCAGAATCACAATCTGCACTTTCAGATGCAATTTTCAGAAGATGTTTCATCCTGCCAGGGTTTGAAGTTCTGTATCTGGAATGGTTTTAAATCTGAGAAGTGTTCAGAGGGTTCCTGTGTGGGTAGGAGGAGAAATACCTTTCCCTTTGCATATTCTCCTGGCCTGCCTTTGCCAGAGCTCTTGCCTGTTTTCTGGAGCAAGTTAGCAGGCAGAGCTCACAGGTTTTAATGAAACCCTGCAGAACAAAGGCACTTTATGTTTGAACTCTGTGCCCTGAGTGTGCCCCACCAGCCTGGCTGGGCATTTCTGTTCAATGAGCTCAACAAATATAGACAAGCTGTGTTTTGCAAATTAACCCCAAACAAAATCATCCCAAACAACAACAACCACCAAAAAGTGCCTTAAATCTTTAACTCTGCCTCTTTCTTGTTTTGCAGGCAAGAAGAGAAACCCTGGGCTGAAAATTCCTAAAGAAGCATTTGAGCAACCACAGACAAGCTCCACGTAAGTCTGCAAGCACTGGGGCAGAATGAAAAGCAAACCACGAAGCCCAGCTGCCCTCCAACCTTGACTGGCACTTGGCTGGAGCTTGGAGCACCCTGGGATAGTGGAACTTGTCCCTACCCATGGCAGGCAGTGGAATTAAATGATATTTAAGGTCCCTTCCAACCCAAACCATTCTGGGGTTCAGTGACAATTTCTCAGCCCTTGCATTTCCCAGGGGATCTCAGCCCCATCAGTCTCATGTGACGCAGTAAAAGATAAAAAGATAAAGAGCAGAAGAAAAAGTTAAAAAAAGAAAAAGTTAAAAACCAGAATGTGCCCCCAGTTTTTACTGGTGTGGCACTTTGGCACCAGTTTGGGCAGCAGACATTTGGTCCAGGCATGAAACTCATCCCCTTCCCTGCTCAGCCCTGCAGAGGGAATCCCTCTGGTTTTGGGGCCCTTTGTGCATCCCCAGCCTGCTTGGATTTCTTTCCTTCTGTGCTTTGAGTGTTTTCAGCCTGTCAGCCTGCGCTGTGTGACTGAGGTGGGGATTTACAGCAGCTTTGGATGCTCCTGCCCATTTAATCCACTTTTCCTACAGGCTGGCAGGGATTTGGTGCTTGCCTGGATTTCACAGTGAATCCCTGTGGGATCCTGCAGGGGCAGGCTGGGTGTGAGAAATGCCAGTTCCAAATTCCAGATGCCTTTTTTCCCCTTTTTTTGGGGTGAATTGTGATCAACAGATCCACAAAGTCACCCCAAAAAGGATCCTGCAGGGAAGGTGTGAGGGCATGGCTTGGGGGCTGGATTTAGTCACTGAGGGAAAATTGATCTTTGTAGGGAATATTTCAAATCTTTTCCCTTTTTTTTTTTTTGTGCAGGCCACCCAGAGATCTGGACTCCAAAGCCTGCATCTCTATTGGTGAGGAGGTAAGAGTGAGAGACCTCTGGGACCAGAGACCATCCTGGGCTGGCTGCTTGTGGGATTGCTTCACTTCAACCCCTCAGAAAGGACAGAAAATTAAAATTACATTATAATTTATATATTTTAACATATAATTTATATATATAAAAATATAAAATATTTTTATTTATATATAATGTATAAATATAGTATTTATAAACATATAAATAGATTTAAATATATTATATATAAATATATATTATTTATATATAATTAACATTATCATTTATATATTTTAACATATAATTTATGTATATAAATATTTATATTTATATATAAATGTAGATATATTATTTATAAATATATAAATATGTATTTAAATATATTATATATAAATATAATTTATATATAACTGTCATTATAATTTATATATTTTACCATATAATTTATATATATAATATTATAATATTATAATAAATTATAATTAACATTATAATGTTAATAATTGTTATAATTAACATTATAATGCTATAATTAATATTAACAGCCCATTTTACCTGAAAGAAAAAGCAGCTGCTGGAGGAATAAAAGCTGAGAAGCTCCAACCTGGGAGCTCCAAGCTGAGGCAGAAATACCAAAGTGGCCCCTGGTGTTTGTGCTCCTCAGGCAGGCCTGTGTGGGTGGGAGCTGGAGCTGCTGCTTGGCACTGCCCAGCATCACCCTCTGCCTCCCCTGGCACGTGGGCTCCCTGCATATTTTCCACCATGGAAATTCCTTCCTTGCTGCACTGAGGTGCAGCTAATCCCCTGGAAATGACCATTATCAAGCAAGGGGGTTGATAGCAGGGTTGTTTTACTCTCCTCTGGAGTTCCTTTGCTGGTTTAAAGCCTTCACCCAAAATATTTCTCTTTGTTGATGTTGAAGGTCATCTCCTCCAGGAGATGAACTCAGGGTGGATGTTCTTGCCCTGGAAGGGAATAAATCATTGTGGCAGCATGGAAACCCATCCACCTGGATTAAAAAAAATATCAGGGAAAAAAAAACCACAGGGCAGTGATTTTGATAGGAGGAAAAGGCAGAGCAGAATTCAAAAAAGCACTTTAAAGCTGGACAATAAATGTATGAGGTGCAAAGGATAGGCCTTGGTGTCAGTGGGGTAATTTATGCAGTGTGCCAGACAGGCGTGCATTGAGGGCTGCAGGGCTGCATTTGTGGGGCTGCAGGGCTGCATTGGGGGGTCAGAGCACAGCACAAACCCTCAGGGCTCTGCTGCCTTTTCTCCCCCAGAACTTTGAGGTGAAGGCCGATGACCTGGAGCCCATCTCGGAGCTGGGCCGCGGCGCGTACGGCGTGGTGGAGAAGATGCGGCACATGCCCAGCGGGCAGATCATGGCAGTGAAGGTACCCTGAGCTGGGGGATCTGCCCTCCTGGGGGCTGGGCTGATGGGGAACATGAAACTGGAAAGCTTTATCAATATGATTGCCTGGCAAAAGGTTTTGAGAATATGGAAACTGTAAGTGAGATTGAAATGAAAGCAAGCTTTGAGATCCCTCAGTTACTGAACAACTGGAAAA